>OZ012685.1:25606756-25842177 GCA_963942565.1 Maea johnstoni
TTGGAATTAAACTGAAATTCTGATTAAACTGAAAGAACTGATTCAGGAACTACAATTGGTTTCTTTTAAATCCAGAGATGCTGATAGAAGGTCTTTTTTGAGGTGAATCAGAATATATATATAGGGAATAGTATATATATATATATTATATATATATATATATATATATATATATATATATATATATATATATATATATATATATATATATATATATATATGTATGTATGTATGTATGTATGTATGTATGTATGTATGTATGTATGTATGTATGTATGTATGTATGTATGTATGTATATATATATATATATATATATATATATATATATATATATAATATATATATATATATATATATATATATATATATATATATATATATATATACCTTAAGAACTGAACTATCTGCACTAATATTGTTAGTGCAGATAGTTCAGTTCTTAAGGTAATCGCTAGGTCAGGATAAGTGTAACTTACACTGTAAGTCACCGACACGTATGAGTTGAGCCGTGGCATTTTATATTCGCCTATATATCAAGCACGCCCTTATCACGTGACGCTTCAGAGGGTATATACATGATTGGGTAATTGGCATTTCTCGCATTGAGGGGAGGTGAAAGAAGCGCTTACATTGGACGGCAAGAAAATTTAAAAGGTAAGATCACCTACAAATGTTTATATTTTCCATTATTTTATCTTACTTTCTTCGGACATCGAATTCAAGTTAGGTTGGTAACCAGGCTGATACTGTAATTTCTTTGATGTCAATATAGAACATTTTGAGTAAGGTAAATTTTCCAGCGAAAATCAGAAAATTTCTAGTTTTTATTTAATGTACGAAAAGGTAAGGAAATTATTGATTAACCCTCATTTCACAGGTCAACAAGATTGTTTTAAGCTGTGTTTGCTCTATCCTAGAACTATTCCCAGCAGTGTAACATGCATTTTGAACGAAAAAAATTGAATCTACCTCTTTGCATGAATGTAGTAGTTTAAAATACTTTGCTTAAATACTTGTAAAGCATATTTCGCCTTGCTGATTAGGACCAAGGTCACATGTCCAAGGAATGATGGAAAATGGGGTGAAGCGAGGTGGGCACGCAAGAATGCAGTCGTTGTTTTAAGAGCATTAGCAAAACGAAATAGTTCGATCATGCTATCTTGTCGATAGATAGCTCAGTTGGATGGGTAAATGTCAGGGCCGTTTCTACAGTTAAGAATTGGGTAACTATGTTTTTAAACTCAGTTTAAAAGAACTACCAATGACACGTCAGTGTTATAGCATAGTTTTTGGCTATTTCATGGATACGAAATATACATACAAATACACGAAAAATCAAAATACAAAAGATAAGGCGCATTTCAGCATGCAGCTAAAGATATTAAACAGAAGCGCCCAGGAACAGTTGGCGGTAATTAAAGAGAACTTACAAAAGAAAAATAACGGAAAAGGGTGCGTTTTAAAATAACAGAAAAAAGGTAAATAATTGTACCTAATTGTGAGGAGGTCTCATATATAATTTATGGATTGGTAGGTAAGCATATGGTCGGTTGCACAAGTGGAAGGTATTTTAGGCGACACGTAAAAAAATTAAGATGCGTGTGAAAGTTAACTCACTAACAGGGAGGGAAACTACGGGGGTTACGCGAAAGTCTCAGAGAAAGAGAAGGAGACCAAAAGTCTCCATACGGGGGGGGGGGGGGGGGAGACTTTTGTCTATAGACTACTGTCACCCTTAGAGTGACAGTAGGGAGTGAGGAAAATAGGAGGTAGCTGAGGGACTTAGGAACTAAATTAGTTTGCCAAACACCTTCTCTCTGTGCAACAATCTTTCGATAGATTCTGTTGAACGTTCTTCCAGTCACTACCCATATTCTGAAGGCTTAATCAATTTTAAGGTCTGGAAGTTCACAGTTAGTGTAAAAATGGTATCTCGTGACCCAGTGTCGCATCAGTGAAGTTTCTGTGTTTGAAAGTTTGAGAAACAACACTGTCAAAACAGCCTCCTGACAAAAGTGAAATATGTTGATGATGAAAACAATTTTCTATTTATTCTTAACAAAACATGTTTTCCTATTGCGTTTGATAATCACTATTCAAACATCTATCAAATAGTTATCACCAAATGAGTTATGTTTGATTTGCAAGACCATCAGGACTCCAGTTAAAACTTTGTAAGAAGAGGGCACTTGTTTGTGAAAGTACCCCGACAATGAAATGGGATTGTCGATAAAAGTAGGGAGACACTTATATTACGTTTGGACGAAAACAACGCGTTTTGATACGTTCACATTTGGAACGTACACATGATCAGAAACATGGAAATATCTTGATGCGCTATTTCATAAAGATTTTGTCTGAAAGTTGTGGCTTCTGCTGGGTCTAACAATAGTACACTCTCTAACGTTTTTACACATAATACTCTATTTAGAAAGTTATATTTAAAGATACGAGATGCCACTTGTGCACTGCTGAAGCATATGGTGAAATGCTCAATAAATATCACTGGGTATTAATATCGACAGTGATTGAAATGTCATGTGTTACTTCAGCTCTTGTAAAAATGTCTTTGTTTGATATCCCGGCTTTTACAATAAGAGATAAAGAACATATTTAATATCACCAACAATTGTAGTACACTTTTTCTACACCCAGGGTTGGAGTCAGCATGTCTGTGTATTTGGGTGTGCTTATCTACCTAATTGGTTGTATGCAAAATGAAGCGAAAGTGATAATTCTTAGCAACAGAAGTAACAATTTCAATTGTAAAGTAAACACTTCCTGTGTCCGTAATTACCCCCCCCCCCCCCCCCCCCCCCCCCCCCACCCGGCCCCCCCCCCCCCCCCCCTCCCCAGTGATTCCTGGAATAAAGGACAAACCCATTTGCCATAGACATCTTCTGATTTAGGCATCTCAATCAGACAACTGATATGTTGGACTTAGCTGCATTTTGCTACTCACTTTTCGTCTATTCTCCTTCTCTTCGTCTTTACAAGGGTGCGAGTTTTGGTCTGGTATTTCATGTGTGATTATTCTTGTCGGGAGTATTACATAGATACATTGTTCATTTTGCAAAACAAAAGCCAGGGCAATACAGGAAATGGTTGGGTATCAATAACAAAAGCTGATTTAGTATTTGTTTTTGTATGTTTATTTACTATATTCGGTAGGGATAAAAAACAAACATACTTCATACAATTTTCAACAACAGTCCTGCTGTGATGTATCAGGTGTATACTTAGTACTACTGTCTATCCGTTTCTCTTGCAGATGAAGATTTCCCTGGTTTTCCTGCTCTCATTGCTGTTTGTCGCAAGCCATGTGGTTTGGTGCAGCGGATGCCCAGAATGGACAAGGAAGGCAAGATGGTAGACTGGTAGACCTGGACGCCCAGCACCCTGTGAACCCGGGGATACAGAGTGCCGCCGCCGAAATACACCACCAGTTGGGGGAGGTAATGGAAGAGGAGGAGGAGAAGGAGGAGGAGAAGGGGGTGGAGGAGGAGGAAGGAGGGGCGGAGGACAAGGAGGAGGAGGAGGAGGAGGAGGAGGAGAAGGGGGTGGAGAAGGAGGAAGGAGGGGAGGAGGAGGAGGAGGACAAGGAGGAGGAGGAGGAGAAGGAGGAGGAGAAGGGGGTGGAGGAGGAGGAAGGAGGGGAGGAGGACAAGGAGGAGGAGGAGGAGGAGGACAAGGAGGAGGAGGAAGGAGGGGAGGAGGAGGAAGGAGGGGCGGAGGACAAGGAGGAGGAGGAAGGAGGGGAGGAGGACGAGGACGAGGACAAGGACAAGGGAGGGGAACAGGACAAGGGAGAGTAGGACAAAGAGGAAATGGAAGAGAAGGTTGAGAAGGAGGAAGAAACAAACAAGCAGGTGGAAGATTTGGAGGATGAGGTGGAGACCGAACGAAATAGAGGTGTCAAACCAGCTCGAGATTAAGAAAGACTAAGAGGACGAGAATGTGAATGAGGATGTCTTGGACGCTGAGAGAGTCGCTACAGACAAGAAAAAAAGTTATCTTCCACCGCAGCTCGCACATAATGCACAGCTTCTAATGGACAGTAAATGTGGCCTAAGCTTTTCTCGCCTACAAGTGTAAAACCACAATTCAGACAGAAAATCCTGAAACAAAGTCTAGCTCCGAATAGTTACAAAAAGCACTAATGTCGATCACTGTTCTATTTATCTAAAGAAAAAAATCTTTTTGATTTAAAAGAAAATTAGATTATAAAATTCAAGTTCAGCGAGAATAGAATTTGTCTCCAGCGTTTGCCATAAGGGAAATATTTGCAAATATGAAGATCCTAGGTATTGGTCCTATATCACATTCCCCATGAAAACTAGGCAGAGGGAGAGAAGGACAATCATCTACAAAAATTTGGCATGAAAATTGACATCCCTCCTGATTAATTCAAAATGTCAAGGCAAAAATTCCATATCCACCGTTGTTTAAGACCATAATTATTCTCAGACAATGATGCTTAAGACCATGATTATTCTCAAGCAATGATTTGTGGGGCACAAAAGTGCTAGGTTTGGTATCTTCAGTCCCAAATGATTGCTTCAGCTTCAATATAAATCTACACATGCTCTACTGATGTTTTTCGCATTCTTAACTCGATAAAGATGTAGTTTACATCTAGCATGCGAGTTTTAAAAGCCACCACGACATATAAAGGCTTCAGGCATTGTCACTTTTATATGCAATAAACAATTCCTATAAACCTTTTCAATGTACCAATTACCAGCCATTACACGTACTTCGCTGTGAGTATAATCATCTTTGAAACATATATATATATATATAACCTGAGACAATACCGCAATTTCTCAGAAAAATTAGATACTTTTGTGAATAACTAAAGGAAAATACAATCCTTTTATAAAGTAACGCATCAAGGCCGATTGATATTTGCATAAGTAAGCTTATAGAAATGTATACAGAGTAACAGGCAAGTCCCATGCATGGTACTAACAAATAAAATAGAAAAAGTAGTATGATATATGTTTGTTTCTTTGTTCTCATATGTGAAGGTCTACTCAAGCCCTGCCAACAAAGAAGTCTACTTGGTCAGTTCAGAAAAGGGGTTACCCCCCTTTTAAATGAAAGAAATCATAAAAAGTTACTGGGGCATTGTTGCCCTACAGACTGACAGAATAGACGAGTAAAACATTCCCACTTAAGCATTTATGATCATTGAACACCGGTATACGATACCGTGAACTTTATTTCATCAGTAACTGCCCCTTTTTTCCAATATTTTGGACCTCCTTGCGGGCATGGAATCATTTTTACATCTTTAGCTTCCCTTTGAGTGCTCATGTGTGCACGGTTAACTACTGCATACATGTAGTATATATTGTTTCTGAAACCTGACGTAGGGCTAATTCACGTGTCCAGATAGTAACACAGAAGATATAGTTATTCTTACAAGATCCCCTAAAGATGCAAAAAGTATTACTACCACGTACATAATGATGTTGATGAAGATGATGCCAATGATGATGGTAGTTATGCTGATAATGATTATAAGTCATAATAATGATTATAACCAGAACAACAACAACAACAACAACTACAACAACACCAAACAGCAAGAAGAAAACGTCATTCATCATCATCATCACCATAGTTTCAAGAGTGTAGCGCATTCAAATACAGAATTTGATTTTTGATGTGGCCCTCAAGTTCATCATCACCATGGTATCAAGAGTGTAGCGCGTTCAAATACAGAATTTGATATTTTCTGTGGCCCTCAGTTTCGAACACCTGATCTAGCTTTTCTTTCATAGGCAGGACGGATCTGGGAAGCACTGCATTTGAAGGGTTTCAGGCGCTAATGTAAGGTAATTGCCCGGGGGTAATTGGTGTGTTTGAAGTTGTAAGCTGAAAAAGTTGGCCTCAAAACATAAAAATCATTTCAGATACATCGGGCTCGGTCCATTTAGCTGAGACATGTATACATCATACCAGAAGTTAAAAGGATATGCGCAATATACTTACACTGCTAGCTAAATGAAAATAAACACACACTCCACAGACAGTACAGGGTTCTTGACAAATGTTATTGCGCAGTTTGTTTATTGACCTGAAACATCGTTGCATGTTAAATGTAGTGTGATCGCAAAAAAATTACATTCAAGGTTAAACAGAGAAGAATACAAGCTCATAGATCTATAGTCAGTGACAGATCCAGGGGCTTTTGAGAGAATCGTAGCAGTTAAGTTCAGTTACTGATATGCTGCTCGCATGCAAGACATAATCAATCATACTGTCAAACCCTGTGTAAAACATGTCTGGTCTGTTTTCGGGTCACTCAACCATGAAAACGGTTCAAGGGAGCTCTAGAGTTTGATCATAAGAATAGAAGGGAATATCTGTGAATGCATTCTATTTTTTGGGGATGATAACTTGCCCTTGAATTTCGGTCATTTCTCTTGTTTGCAAGTATTGGTTATCGAAGAGAGCACCAACCGGTGGGTGGGTCAGGGGGTGACCAAGGACCGTTATCTTGGTTTATGGTTACAAGGATACTACGATGGACCAAGTGTGAAAGAAAAAATATTTGAATATTTATTTTCACCTCCGTGATTTGGGGGAAGAAAATAAATTTGAATATATTTTCACATCCGTTTATTGGGGATAGAAAATAAATGTAAATTTATTTTCACTCCCGTTTATTGGGGAAAGAATATATATTTAAATTTATTTTGTCCCCCCCCCCCCAAATAAAATATATGGAGGTGAAAATAAATATTCAAATATTTTCTCTTTCACACTTGGTCCATCGTAGGATACAGCCTCAGAGGTTGCTAAATCTGCTCACCGAGCACTTGGTCTTCTCATCTCAAAGTCAAAGCTCTGTGGAGGGATGCCTTTTGACTGTTTTACTACCTTATATGAATCATTAGTTTTGCCCATTATCTTATCTCCTATGGTGCTGCCATTTGCAGAATCTCTGAATTTAATTGTATTAATTCTGTGCACCACGGAGCATTAAGGTACTTCTTAGGAGGTGGTAAATACACCCCCAAATGCTGCAGTGGGAGGTGACATGGGATGGAAGACTCCTTTATACACCACCAGTGGCTGTGTGTTCACGACAAAAATGTGGTGCAGACTAAGTATAGTACATAATGAACGTTTGACCAGAAGAGTGTGCCAGTGGGCAAATAACCAAGCTTAAGGAAATAAGAAAATTTGGCCTTTTAAAGTGAGGTAATTCTTTAGTTCGAATCAGTCGCCTCAGCTGGCCAATGCTGAGCAACTCCACCTGGCGGAAATGGTAATTCCTAATTTAAATGCAATTATGTGGGAGACCGAGAAGGTTAAAGGGAAACTAAAGGCTCGCATACATCTTAGCTTATATGAAAGTAATACACTTCAAGAATAGGATGCTGTCCTCCTTTTTCTCTCAGTGATCCCATGAGGGGAGAATTTTGCGTATTGACACCAGCCTGCCAAGCCGCTAGCAGCCCCTGGTAGCAGCCATGTTCTTCAATTGCTATCAGCAGAGCTGTGACTCAATTGAGTTGCAGTGCCCACTTCTTGTCCCCTAGCTCCTCTCTGAGCAGTGCATCATAGACTGTAGTGCTCTACACACAAACTCTCTTTGAAAGTTGCATAAAAACTTGTATCAAACAGATAAATGGTAAAATCATGAGCAGCAATAGAAGCTGCCCTCATAAGCCCCCAGGTGGTCTGGTTGGTACAAACAAAGCCTCAGACCATTGGTCAGCAGTGCTTCTACACTACTGTACTAGAGGCAGCAGTTATTGAGGATTTCTCTAACTTTAAGGATAGTTTTGAATCATACTGACAGAATACTTTTCTGAGATGCTGGTTTAAATATGTGCATGGAGGGGGGGGGGGTCATAGTGCAGTAGTGACAGTCCGCATCATTATAAACCAAACATGATTGGTGTCAAGTTCCAACCATTTCCTATACCCAAGACAACATGAACAGTTGAATGTAAAGACTATTAATAAGTACATATACCTATGTTCAAAAGTAGGTTTATTTCACTAATCATTTCAATAACTCGAAGCTATTATTTTCCAGGTTTCCCAGTAAAAAATGTACATATTGAAAGGAAATGAGCATGGATTTCAATACCTTTATAAAAGGGCAGATAGCTAGATATTCAAATAACTGTTTGCTTCACATAAAAACCCAGGGGTTTAGGGGCACAAATACAGAAAGGTCGGCCTGTTTAAGCAGAATGAAATCAAATTCTTTGTTATCTTTAATGACACATTATTACCGTCCTTCATGAAATACATACAAAACATATCAACTAAATCAAAACATATCAACTAAATCATATCAGTTTCTCGATTCCCACTGGTGTTAAGAAATTCAGGCCTGAAAAGAATATATATATATATATATATATATATATATATATATATATATATATATATATATATATATATATATATATATATATACATATATATATATATGTATACATATATATATATGTATACATATATATATATATATATATATATATATATATATATATATATATATATATATATATATATATATATATGTATATATACATACATACATACATATATATATATATATATATATATATATATATATATATATATATATATATATATATAAATATATAAATATATATATATATATATATATATATATATATATATATATATATATATATATATATATATATATATATATATATATATTATATCATAGAATACCCTTCCGTTGCAACATTTGGAAAATTTAGGGGGGGGGGGGTCACTGACTTGTTTTTTATCAGAAATTTAGTAGTTCCATTATTTCAAAAAGGGTGTTTAGCATAGCCAGCACTGATAGAAAACGTATATCAGATAAGATGGTCAGTATACCAAGATTTGACGGAAATCCATCTTCTATCTAAAGTTTGTTACCATAATCACCTCTTCCCTGTCTTCCAAAGGTTGATACTTAAATATCTGTGTCACACCAAAAGGAAAAGGCATTTAGCAAATGGATTTTGCTCTATCCTATAACACATGAAACACCAGGGAATGCATTACTTTCTATAGATCTTTATACCTTATCAGGCCAGTGGTTATCCATGACCAAGCAGCACTAATCAGAAACTTCCTTTACTGAAGTGATCTCTGTGTCAGACAACTATGTCTAGGTATCCTATAAGCACTAAGGGGAAAGGCTTAGCAAAACCTGGCAAGATAAAGTGTTTCTTCACCACTTAAATTACTCAAAGTAGATGATTATGTTCATAAGTATATGATATACTTTCTGTTAAATTTCCAATTGATTTTATTGAGTATATTTGGAGATATATAGGTTTTAATGGAAATAGATGGGCTGGGCTGCTGTAGAATACATGCAGAGTAATGGGCTGGCAGCTACTGTAGCGTAGGTATAACCAAACGAACGGTGCTAAGTCTAGGAGTTTTCGCCGGCCCCTCTGAATGGAGGTCAGCCGGCTTATCTACAGCGTGGATGGAGCTGCATTCCTACGTTGGGATGTAGCGAAAGACACGCTGTGGTAAAACAAATATCAGGCCCCTTTCGATACCCTCTTAAAAACCCTTACAGTTACCTGTCTGGCGGCTTCTTTGTAGTTGTTCTACACTCCTACATAGTTGACGCCGGGCAGGCCACTTCACTGGGAGTTAATGGCTCCTCAAGAGGGTGGCCGCTGCGCATCTGCGCGTGCGCAGATGCGCAGTGGCCTGTTCCCGTGTTTACATTTAAAAAGAAAACAAGCCTTTTAGAAAGTTGCAGAGAAAAAGTGCCAACAAAGTCAGAAAATGGGTGAGTCATTAATCGCGAGTAGCACCATTCGTTAGGTAAAGGCCTCAGCTCCATTCCGCCTCCCTTTTGGAGTATGTCAGTGTAGTATAACAGGACTTTTGGATCAGTAAAGATATTTTGTATTATAACCATGCTTGTTTCTGTGTTATATCTATAGCCATATAGGGTGAAAATACCCTCCAACCCAGACTGTTAGATCGGTAAATTAACCCTCAGAGTAGCGGCTCAGTAAGAGCTACGTTACAAATTGGCGCCCAACAATTGGGACTAGTTACTAAATATAACTAGAGTACTCTGTGAGGAAAAATCTGGGTATTTTGAACAAATTTAGGACTTTTAAAAATAAGGAGGTGTAGAGCCAAGTTAAAATGGCTGCCACCCCAACTGACGTCCAGACTGGCAGAGGGGGGGAAAAATCAAACCCCCAGAGCCCTGTACTCTTTGGTCCTGCCATAGATAATAAAGCAGTGGTGGCAGTAGACCAAAGTCTGGGAATTGAAGAATTTGAAAGGGAGATTGAAAACTACATTGAAAACTTAGGGAGTTTGGGGGGCCCTGGAGGGAGCAGGCCACCTAAGTCTAAGACATTGGGTGCTGGGGCACTGGCTGGGGATATCTATCCTGTTGACAATAAAGATAAAAGAAAACCAGTCAGTGACCCCAATATAACGACTCGAAGAGTCCCTGTTTTGCCAACTTATGATTATGACAGGGATTATGTGGAACCAACCCCCTCAGCTATGCTGAGGGGGGGGGAGGCTGCTGGTGGAGCCAGGAGGAAGACTCCCAGCATGCGTAGAGAAACGACCAATATTAGCCCCCCCACCCTGTTGTGGGGGCGGGGCCAAGATCATATCTCCCAGTTTGCGACCCCCAGCGCTTGGAGCCTGGGCGAGGGCGCCACTGGGATGGATAGAACTATGCCTGGTCTGGAGGCGGCCTTCAGACCAGTGAGAGAGGAGGATGAGGTGAGGTTTAGAACCCCTCAGGCCGACCACGAGGAATCTCTCAGGGAGGAGAGGAGGTATCGCACTTTTATGAGTGCGAATGTGCAGGCGCCACGCGACGCCCAACCAGGGCGTACAGGCCAGGGGGAACGGCCACGCCTAGTCAACCTATCCCCCCCGGGAACTCCCGAGAGGGACTACTGGGTGGCGGATACCCAGGAGAGCAAACCAAAAAGGGTGTGCCGAACTCCCCGCGAGGAAATATGGCCGAACCCACAGGAGGTCGAGCGGCCCGCGGGCGGCCCGGCGCACTCAACAGAACTCCGCCAACCGGTGGCCACCAGGTGGGACCACAGTGCCTTGGCGGCAGCGACGGAAACAGAAGCCGTTTGGGAGCCCAGCCTATTGCCTCCAGCGCGTCTGTTGAGGCAAGAGGAGGCGAGTGGCGAGGCCCTCATGGCCCGTATGGGGCGAGGTACGTGGCCAGCGAACGGGCAACCCGAATCGTACGACGGGGGAAAGACCTTTGTGGTCACCGCCGGCGCCATCAGGGCGTTAAGTGACAGCATGGCCGACGTGCGCGATGCGTTGAGACTGTCGTTGGAGTATTTTAGTACCATGCGGGCGGAAGCGCCGCAAACGCGGCCAGCCCCACTAGAATCGTACAGCATACCGCACCTGCGGCCGGTTCCATCGGAACCGTACAGCATGCCCCAAATGCGGCCGGTTCCATCGGAACCGTACAGCGTACCGCACATGCGGCCGATCCCACCGGAGCCGTACGGCATGCCCCAAGTGCGGCCGGTTCCACCAGAGCCGTACGGCATGCCCCAAGTGCGGCCGGTTCCACCAGAGCCGTACGGCATGCCCCAAGTGCGGCCGGTTCCACCAGAACCGTACGGCCTGTCCCACGCGCGGCCGGCCCCGATCGAGCAGCGCAGGGAAGAACCATGGGGAACCCTGCCAATGGATGCCGCACCTACGATGGAGGTCGCGCTCCCTACCCCGACACCGGCTGCCGCACCTAGAGCCGAAATAACGGAACGCGTCCAAAATAGGAAGCGTTTCGACTACAAAAAGGTGCCTGCTTTCGACAGCAATAAAATGGAATGGCGAGACTTCTTGGGCATCTTCGAAATGGCCGCCCGCTGGAACGAGTGGACAGACACTCAGAAAGCGCAACAGCTGGCCATGTCCATGACAGGATCGGCACAGAAATATGTGCTGCGATTGCCCGCGGCGACGCTAGAGTCGTACCCCGACCTCGTCGCAGCCGTCACGAGGCGGTATGACCCCGAGGAACGTGAGGCCGCGAACCTGGCAGATTTCCAAAACAGGAAACGGCATGATAAGGAGTCGGTGGAGGACTACGGCCAAGCCCTGCAGAGCTTGGCCGGGAAGGCATTCCCCGAAACACCCGAGCAGGCGTTAGAACGGATGGTCATCTTCCAATTCACAGCAGGAATGGAAGAGGAGGACCTCCGGAGACACATCCATTTCGGCCGAGCGAAGACTATGGATAAAGCCATTAGCCTCGCGGTGGAATGGGAGTCCTTCAGCAACAAGAAGAAGGACAACGACAAAGATAAGGCGGACACTCCGGTTAAACCGAAAGTGGCGTCCGTGGAGGCCAACCCGATAGCGGACCAAATGGAGGTTCTTTTGGCGAAACTGGATCGTATCGGCGAAGGGTGGAGAGGTCGCCCGCGCGCTGACAAGTCCAGAGTGACGTGCTATGGGTGCGGAGCACTGGGCCACTTTAGGCGCGAGTGCCCCCACGAGCAGAACCCGCAGGGCAGGCACCCTCGGGCGTCCGCCCAAGGGCCCCCTTCTGGGCAAGCAGCGCCAACGGCGCAGGGCCATTACGCAAGCGGCCCGGTCGCCGCACCGGTGCCGAACGGCCAATACCAGGGTAGTGCGGCGCCGCAGCATGTAAACCACCAGCCGGCGCCATATGCAAGCGGAAGTCATGGTACAAATGGACCGGCTATGCCCGGACCGTACGTGCCTAACCCGTCCACGCCGGCTTACGAACCAGCGACACGCCCAAGTGCACCCGCCGGAGGCCCAAATGTTGGCCCGGGCGCGCCAAGGGGCAACTGACTAGGCGACCCAGCCGAGGGAGGTGAGGCCAGCGACAACGTAGAACTAGACGACGTAGTACACTTAGCTAATGGTAGACGTTGCTGGCACCTCTCTGCGGAAGTAAGCTCCGTGCCAGTAGATATGTTAGTTGACACGGGAGCCACCGTATCACTAGTCGATAAGAAAGTCTTCGACTTGGTGAGATCGGGACGCGCCCTGCAGAAAGTGAAGAGGCGACTAATTGCAGCGAACGGGGAATCCCTCAAGGTCTACGGCGAGGCCCGTTTGAAGTTTATGCTGCAAGGCCACCTGGTGAAGCACGAAGTGATTGTGTGCGACTTACCAGGCGCCGAGGCTATCATGGGGATAGATCTAATCGAGGATTTAGGCGGCGTGCTAGATGTCGCTAACGGGACACTGCACGCTAAGACTCTGGGAGTGACCCTGAGACTCCACAGAGCCGGCGTGTCCAAGTGCTCAAAAGTGGCACTAGTGGATACCTCCATCATTCCACCCCGGTCCGAGGTGATTTTGGCTGGACGTAAGATCGGCGGCAGGTGGAATGATAATGAGAAACTGGGATTAGTCGAACCGACTACTCAACTCCCGGAGAACGGGCAGATACTGGTGGCCAAGGCCCTCGTTAACGCCGAGCGAGATTGCGTACCCCTGCGAGTGGCCAACTTAACGAGCGAGCCAGTGGTGCTACGACGCGGCACCGTGGCGGGCCTCCTAAAACCGGTAGAGGAAGTGTGCGAGGAGACACACGAGACCGGAGTAAGACCGGAGACTCCCATCACCAGCGCCGTTGTCCCCGAGCACCTGAAGAGCATGGTCGAAGATGCTCATGAAGCCCTAAACGACTCGCAGCGTGAGCAAGTCTCAGCGCTGGTCTGTCGTTGGGCCCACGTATTCGCAAAACCAGATGGTAAACTGGGGAAAACACCGCTGGTGGAACACCGCATCGACACAGGGGACGCGCCGCCTATAAAACAGCGGCCGCGTCGCCAGGCGTGGGCCAAACGAGAGGTCATAGACCGGGAAGTGGAGAAGATGCTGGAGGCCGACGTGATCGAGCCTTGCAGCGGGCCATGGGCCTCTCCTATTGTCATCGTCACTAAAAAGGACGGGACGCCCAGGGTGTGCATAGATTTCCGTAAGGTCAATAATGTCACCCGAAAGGATGCCTTTCCGCTGCCCAGAATGGATGACTGTTTGGACGCTCTTGCGGGGAGCAAACTGTTCAGCACTCTGGATCTGGCGAGCGGATACTGGCAGATTCCCGTGGCGGAAGAGGACCGGGACAAGACGGCTTTCAACACCAGAAACGGTCTTCACAGGTTTAGGGTCATGCCCTTCGGGCTGGCTACGGCACCCGCAACCTTTGAACGGCTCATGGAGTTGGTCCTGAAGGGGTTAACATTCGACCGCTGTCTCGTATACTTGGACGATGTAATCGTTTTCGGCCGAACCTTCGAGGAGGCCCTCCAGAACTTGGACCGCGTGTTCGAACGGATAGAGCAGGCCAGCCTGCTGCTAAAACCATCCAAGTGTCGCCTATTCAAGACCAGTGTAGATTTCCTGGGGCATGTGGTGTCCGCGGATGGCATAAGTTGCGATCCAAAGAAAATATCCGCAGTGCAAAACTGGGCGGCACCCAGTTCCGTGAAAGAAGTACGGTCCTTTGTAGGATTCGCGTCCTATTACCGGAAGTTCATTCCCGGTTTCGCGACCGTGGCGGGGCCACTCCATGCGCTTATGGGCAAGGTAAAATTTGAGTGGTCAAACGCGTGCCAGGAGGCTTTCGACAAGCTGAAGTCTTTGCTAATGAGCACCCCTGTCCTAGCCTACCCGCAGGAGGGGCAGACTTTCTACTTGGACACAGATGCCAGCAATGTGGGAACAGGCGCAGTCCTCTCCCAAGTCAATGACGGGTCCGAGCACCCTGTGGCTTACGCCAGCCGAGCGCTGAGCACTTCTCAGCGGAACTATTGCACCACGATGAGGGAGTTGCTGGCAGTGGTACAATATACCAACCACTTCCGCCACTTCCTCCTGGGCAATAAGTTCATACTGAGGACGGACCATGCATCCTTGGTGTGGCTGACTAATTTCAAGGAGCCAGAGGGGATGCTGGCGCGATGGCTGGCAGTCTTGGCCGTCTTTGATTTTGAAATTCAGCATAGGCCGGGCAAGAAGCACGGGAACGCGGACGGGTTATCACGAAGGAAATGCGCCAGGTCGCAATGTCCTGACTGCCGGCCCACCTCGGACGATGATATCGCGGCTCACCTGTCGGAGACTGGGCCGAACAATGAGAGTGAGAACGGGCCGAAGGTAGACGAGCACAGCGAGCTCGACGACATCGATCGTGAGCAGAGTGAACCTGGCTCATGGCTACAGGGTTGGACTCTGGAGGAGCTAAAAGCAGCCCAGGACGAAGACAAGAATATCGCCAAGTTCACTGCTTGGAAGTTGTCCTGTCTGCCTCGCCCCGAAAGGGCCGCGGCGGGTATATGTGGCCGAGAAGGCTTGTGGTTCTACGCATATTATGACATGCTCGAAGTCCACAATGGCCTCCTCTACGTTGCCGACACCAAAAGGGAAGTTAAGAGCAGCACTGTGCTGCGCCTAGTGGCACCCTTACCAATTAGAAGGCAACTTTTCAAACAGATCCATCAGACGCGAACCGGTGGTCATCAGGGGATCAACAACACCATAGCGGTAGTCAACCGCCATTTCTACTGGCCAGGCCAATACGCCGATGTCAGAAGATGGTGCCAGCAGTGCGAAGGATGTGCACGGGCCAAGACGGGCGAGTCAGGCCATAGAGCAAAACTGGTGCAGGATATCCCCGGGATGCCAATGGAGCGTATGGCGGTGGATCTGATGGGGCCTCTGCCAAAAACAGAGAATGGAAATCTCTACATCGCCGTGGTGGTCGACTATTTCACAAAGTGGGCCGAGGCATTTGCGCTGCCAAACAAGCAGTCGCAGACGGTGGCGGAAGCGTTAGTAACAGGCGTGATATGCCGGTTAGGCGCACCGCACCGACTACACTCGGACCAGGGGGGTGAATTTGAGTCCAACCTCTGGGCGGAGGTGTGCGAGCTCCTAGACGTGGAGAAAACTCGCACATCCCCATATCGGCCACAGTCCGACGGGCTGGTGGAACGGCTAAATAGAACCATAAAGAAGATGTTGAAGGTGTTCGTCAATGATAACAGGGATGACTGGGACGATCACCTTCCGTACATCATGATGGCCTACCGGGCAACCCCACAGGCCAGCACACAGTGTTCACCTAACCTCCTCATGTATGGGCGTGAGGTCAACCTCCCCGTGGAGGTAATGGCACCACCACCGCCGAGCCAGGCATTCACATGCCCGAACGAGTATGTGGAATGGGTCCGCGCCGTCCTGGAACAGGCTTTCCAATTTGCCCGGCACCACCTGGCGGCAAGCGCGGAACGCCAGAAGAGGTGTTATGACAACCGCAGCAACCCGCGCAACTTCCAAGCGGGGCATTGGGTATGGTACCTATACAAGCCTTACTGCCGACTCAAGTTCAAGTGCCCGTGGATCGGGCCGTGCCTAGTTCTGAGACAATTAGGGCGGGTAAATGTGGAGATTCAAGCAAGCCCCGAGGACAAACCAAAGGTGGTTCATGTCGACTATCTGAAGCCCTATTGGGCGGAAGACAAGGTACCCGAGCGCTGGGTCCCACTCCCGGAGAAGGCGACGCGAGAATGGCCGCCAGAGGACCCGGACGCATGGGACGAAGATCCGGACTCAGCCGAGAAAGAAGACGAAGCTCCGCGCCCGGCATCACCCGAGGCCGAAGAACCGGTGGAGGCAGAAGATGAGATAGCCCCGCCTCTTAAGGATGTGCGGCCGGAAACCAGAAGGCGAGTTCGGAAACCAGCGCGGTACCAGGATTACGTGATGTCATAAAGGAAACTATGAGGCGACGTCCTACCCGGCTTCCTATCTTTTAAATGTTACCTTTTGTTTTATTGCTATACATAATTGTAAAAACTTATATGTTATTGAATGACTTACTGTCGACAGTAAGTCCCGCCTCCGGGCGGGCTTGTCCGGGGTTTCTGTTTTGTGGTATAGTATAGTAGCAGGGGGGTTCCCAGACAAGGCCATGTCCGGGGCGTCCGTGACTCCATATTAAAAATTTATGAATAATATATTTTGACCATTATGTTGACCCTATCGGCGGCGGTGCGTAGAGTACTTCAGTGTGCATAAATACGCCAGCCGCGTGACGATAAAGGGATTTACTTGGTGCATATTTAGGCGTTAGGCACAGGCTCCCCCACCTGGTAGGTGGCTGAGGGTGTTCACGCGGATGAACACAGCAGTTGACCTTGGATCGGGCCTGGCCCGCCCGTGGTCGCGTAGCCGATAGGTTAGTGCTCTAGAGCGTAGATCCGTAATGAGCGCTATCCTGTGATGCGCCAAGGTCGACTCCACTTGGGTGCCAGCCTGGCCCTATCGCCTCCCAGCTTATTTTTTTATATAAATTTTGCAGACCGGGTTGGCGTGTAACGCAATGAGTGGGAGGGATGTTTCATTGTTGTTTTCAGTTCTCGTTATCTCGTCTATCAACTTGGTGAAGTTAGGGGGAGTAGACGACCATTATATGCCTTGGCGGGCGGCCGTGCTCTACTCATAGGGCGGGCGGTTTATGTCGTTTTAATGCTGTGTTATCTTTTCCAGCCACTCCTGTGTACATCGATGTGGAACTGTCGGTGAACCCAGACGAAGCACGGGACTTCGAGGAGAAGGAGGCATCAAGTACATCACCGGCGGCAGAGGGTAGATGGAGAATACCGAAAAAGGATCCGGCTAGACCATCTACCAGTAGTGCTGTCGTGATACCAGACAAGCCAACGGCCCCAAGACGCCCCCGGAGACGTCGCCAAAGAAGAGGCGTCCACTATCAGCAACCGAGTTTTCTGTGGCCCGGCCGTGCTCAAGACCGCAGGATGGAGTACCGCCATTACTCCCCGGTTAGGGTGACCGAACCGAGGACGGAGCGATCTTCCAGTACGGTCGTTCGAGATTGCCAGCCATGTAAGAAAGTTCAGAACGAGTTGGAGACGGCGAAGGATACAGGAGAGAAAATGGCCGCCGTTATGGTGCAACTCAGGAAGGAACTGATGGACGAGAAAGCGAAAGTGGCTGCGGTCAAAACGGAGTTGGCCACAGCCACAGCAGCTGGAAGCAGCATGGACCATCGGGAGAGGATGAGCTGGTCCCACCAACTGGTATTAATGCGGTCGGCCATGAGGAACCTGGAAGGCCGGCTAGCCCACAACCAGAAGGTGCAGGGCCTACAAGTGGCCGAAAAGAACATCCTCGAGATGAGAGTCAGGAGCCTGGACGTTGAGCTGCTGCGAACAAGGGACACCTTCCGGAAGACAGTGACCCACGCCGCGCAGTGCACAGGACCTGACTGCCAACATGACTGCCACAAACTGAACTGGGGCGAGGATGCATAATTCCCTCCTCTCTCCCCAGGCTATGGCGAAGGTGACAGTGTATGTTGTACATGTAAATATATTAATTTAGGCGTGACGCTGCGGGCTGAGGTAGAGTGGGGACGTAGGTCCTCTCCCTTGGCCGTATTGCTCCGCTTATCAATCTGTAATTCGTAGAGACATTTTATCATTATGTACCTGTACTCAAAATTATACCCGAATTATATATCTTTGATCTATATATGTTGTTGTTGTTCCTTTCTCCCGAGGTGATGCATGTTCCACCAGGGTTTGCGCATGATTGTCTGTACTGCTGTCAATTATATGCATGCAATAAAAGCGAACATAACTCATTTAACCTCTCTCAATTTAGTTACGACCGTTACACGGAGCTGGGTGCTTGGTGACGTTGTCGATTTTCTGAGCTCGGTAGTGCAGGGATGGCGCCTGTGCACCTAGAGCTGTAGTTATTTTAAAAACACTCAATACTACTTGTTGTGTAAGGAGGCGATATTCCGGGTGTGGTTCGAAGTCTTACCATCTTATTTGTCTTTGCAGGTGGTTGTACGAGCCAGCAGACAGAGTCGGAAGATGTGGAGCTAGCCGCGATGGTTGCAGCGAGGTGGGAAGTGGATGCCTCTGCAGACGACTCCACAAGCGTGTACACTGGTCGCTCTACCAGCAGCGACAGTAGAGCCACGTCGGTTTACATCCCGGACCTCCTCTCGAGCCAGCCAACGATCGAAGACGACTCCGCAGAGACCGAGAGGATGGCAGTGGTCGACGATGATGGTGCCGCCGGGAGTACTTCGAGCCACGACCCCGAAGAGGCGGACGATGGTGCAGCCGCTGCAGCCGACGAGAACGCCACCGGTGACGACACCGCCGCCCCCACGGACGCTGCTCCTCCAGATGCCCAGGGTGCCGTAGGAGGAGAGGACTGGGACAAGGAAGTGGAAGACCAGCCAAAGCACACGTTCCAGGGACGACTCATGCGGATGCCCCAGCTACAGGAGATCGGTGTTCGAACCCAGCTGGTACCGGCGGTGCGCGAGGCGAGGGAGATGACCCATGTCAAGGAGATAGCCATCACCACCGAGAGGGCGTGCGCCGAAGTCGCTACTAATTACACAGACGGGCTAGAGATGAATTGCCAGTACTACCGCGAGTTGGCGCAACAGGAATTCCAGTACTACACTTCGGTCGGGGACGAACCTACACAACGGCTGAGAGATTGGATAGCGGACATGGACGCGGGGCGTATGCATCACACTGACGAACCGATACAGGACGGCACCCTCCGAGATGTAATCGCAAACAATGCGATTCGGTATAACCACTTGGAAGATGAGAACGAGTCGCTACGCGAGGATGTGGCGAGGTTACGGCGACTACTCAACCAGACGACGACGGAACTTCACCTGACCAGGCGGGCCCGCGACATGTCTTACGAGATGCGACGTAGGGAGGCAGACCGGCGGGAGGAGGATCTGGGAGATGATCTTCATTAAATTATATAAAGATTCATCTTACAGATCGTCCTCCAACTAGTGTTTAAAAACCTGGTGGGAGGTCGGAAGGTTGTTCAGGTATCACAGAGTGGGTCATTTCGACCTACTCTTAAGGTATTAAATATAGGTTATTAACATTGTATTCCGAACATCTTTATGATAATGTTACTTATAAACCAAGAACAACAATACTATTGGAAATACCTCCTCTTCCCACTGTGGTCCCGATGAGGGAGTCTGGGCCCGCGCACGAGGTGGAGGAATGGGTACTTCTTCGTTGATTGGTTCCATATTGGTCCTAACCTTCGTCGAAGTGCTCACTCACTGTATCTCGTGGAAGGCGTCCCCATACTCCTTCATCGGCGCGCGATATTACTCAGTCTTGATGCTACGTGCCAAATATGATATGTGTTCTACTCCGTTGCTTTCTCTTTCAGGTATACCGTTACAGCCGATGTCGCATCAATGGAGGTCGCCACCACTACCGCAAGGTATGATGGGTATTATTATACCCGGATAGTCCTGGACTGGTGGCGACCCCTATTGTATACGTGACTATATTATTATTGACCCATTTCTGTGCTGCCTCATGCAACCCACTAGTAGCTGCGGCCATCTATTTTTATATTGTAGTTGTTGGAGAGCACTTCGCTGGAGCCATTGGGATATTTAGTAATTTATTATGATTCTGTTTTAGGTCCCGGGTAAACTTTCTTTTGAAAAAAAAACGTAGGGAGGGTGGCATAATTCGGTTTAAATATAGATCTGAAATGGACCCCAATTTGACTGAAAGATAACTCTCAATTCTATTCTTAGCGGGTTAAGGTCGTATTAGACTCTAGTAGTTTGGCTAATTGGTGTGCTCTCCCTATAACTTTAAGTTAAACGGATTGAGCTACAATTTAGCCGGCAGGCTCGATCAGCTAAGTGATCTCTATAAACACGTTGTATTCGGTAGGGCTGTAGCTAATTTTTTATAAGCCAATTGCGAATCTCATAAGTTTTATTAATATGAGGTGAGCCAACAACCGTTTAGATACACAGGTATCTTTTAGTAATTTTATGCGTTTGGATGAAACGTCAATAACCATTAGACGTATTCGTCCAGGTTATGTTTTATGCTATGTTTTTTTATATGGATCCTCACACCGATTATAGAGAGTGTGAATATCTTTGCCATTAGCTGGACGTAGGCCAGGTATTTTTACCGTGGCAAGTCTATGTGATTTTTGATTTTCTGGGAGTGGCATCGCACTGCCATTAGGTGTCACTGCCCTGTTGTTGTGATAATTACTTTGTATATTTGCCATGGGCACTCACAGACCTTACCGATTTTAACCACATTTTTTTAACAACTATCGAACTTAGCGTCCGGAAACATAACATTAATTTCGGTCTCAGTATTTAAAAAAAAAAAATAATATATATATATATTGGTTATTTCCTTAACATAATTCCATCTTAGACACACTTCTATTTTACCACACATGTTGTAAGGTTAAAAGTTTTCACAGAATTTATTGTCAGTGCCAAGCCTACCTCTTTGCCATATTTGAGATTTCATGTAATACTCAAACTCTGATTTCCAGTATTATGCATTCCATGATGATATTCCTCGACACATTGTATGTATAAAATTCTAGTCTTGACTACCTCTATTCCAGTATTATATGTGACGGTCGTTTTGTTGCCATGTAAATTTAACCGATAAGTATTATTGTCTTGTACACTCGTGCATGTCCTGAAATATTAACCGAGCTCATATCTCCATCCGCCGCTGCAGCCGAATCTTATTATTGTTCTCCGAATTGGAATTTTATTTTTTTTTCTCTTTCTGGTCAATAGTAGACGCATTTTTCTTTTATTTTTTTCGGGGGGTGGATATTTTTATACGGAAGTAATTTTCTGAGACTGGGCTGCAGCGTTACCCCTGCACACCACGTGGAGGTAGGAGATAGGTGCAGGATTTTCCGTCCGAAAGGGTTAGAGTCTTATGTTTTTACATAACTTTGACTCTATATATATTTATTTAATATTTAAGCTTTCATTCCGAAAGTGAGCTGGTCTCCCTTTAAGGGAAATACTCACGGGCGACAGGATGTTATTACATTCTGACTCCGTTCCTTTCGCCAGCGAGTGTTCCCTTGGAGGACACCTTTATGGGTCGGCGTGTCGCCTAGTGCCTTTTATTCCATGATTGGAAGTTTGTGTCTGATAACTTACATTAGTACGAGTAGACAAATTCTTCTAATTCTAAAATTATGCATGTAAAGAGGTATATTCTCACATTTTTTTAAGTTCAAACAAGACCTGTGGACTGAGACTGCGGGTGGGGGTGATGTGCTGGTAACCTCTCCCCCCATGTATTACCTCTTATTTCGGCATTCTTTCATATATGGCGCCTTTTGCGTTACAGAAGGATTTTAGATTCGTGGTAGTATTAACCATGTATTATATTTTTATGCGCTGTCACTTCATTGTTTTGATACTATATGGTTGGTTTTTCAGTGATACGAGGGCGTATCACAGTGCGAGAGGGGAGGAGTGTAGCGTAGGTATAACCAAACGAACGGTGCTAAGTCTAGGAGTTTTCGCCGGCCCCTCTGAATGGAGGTCAGCCGGCTTATCTACAGCGTGGATGGAGCTGCATTCCTACGTTGGGATGTAGCGAAAGACACGCTGTGGTAAAACAAATATCAGGCCCCTTTCGATACCCTCTTAAAAACCCTTACAGTTACCTGTCTGGCGGCTTCTTTGTAGTTGTTCTACACTCCTACATAGTTGACGCCGGGCAGGCCACTTCACTGGGAGTTAATGGCTCCTCAAGAGGGTGGCCGCTGCGCATCTGCGCGTGCGCAGATGCGCAGTGGCCTGTTCCCGTGTTTACATTTAAAAAGAAAACAAGCCTTTTAGAAAGTTGCAGAGAAAAAGTGCCAACAAAGTCAGAAAATGGGTGAGTCATTAATCGCGAGTAGCACCATTCGTTAGGTAAAGGCCTCAGCTCCATTCCGCCTCCCTTTTGGAGTATGTCAGTGTAGTATAACAGGACTTTTGGATCAGTAAAGATATTTTGTATTATAACCATGCTTGTTTCTGTGTTATATCTATAGCCATATAGGGTGAAAATACCCTCCAACCCAGACTGTTAGATCGGTAAATTAACCCTCAGAGTAGCGGCTCAGTAAGAGCTACGTTACAGCTACCAGCTGGCCTTTGTTTGTGCCTACCCTGCTGTACCAACCCTCTTAATGGAGACTGGTCTATTGGATGTACAAAAAGACAGGGTGGTAGAGTTATTTTTCATAAGCTATAAACGTGCGGCAAGGAAGGGACAGATTCTACTAGATCTAGTAGATCCGTCGCTGCTCCCTGCCGGCCCGGTTGTAACCTGGCTCTGGCAATATTGTGTAAAACACTACATCAGTAGGTCAAACTGAATGATCTTTATTCTCGTCCGACTTTAATCCAAATATACCATTAATATCATTGGGAACAGGTTAAGAGAAGCCAACTCGCACACAAGCTGGCGAAGTACCCACGTGCATCATTACCGCATAAATGCATCATAAAAGCATTGGGAATTAAAGATCTGAAGACATTTGTTAACCTGACCTAAGCCTATATCGCGGCCCTATTTATTTTGGCGATATCTCTGAAAAACAGAAGGGAAATGATAAACAGAATATACTATTATATTAAACAACTATTCGTGTGTGTTTTCCAAATCATATTATTTTCCTTATAGGGTCATTCCGCACTAATTGCGACATGGATGTGAAAAATGAAATCATAATGTACACATTCAATACATATGTATCCTAAAACTAGACATTCTGAAGTTTGGGATTTTTGACTTGGATATAAAAAAACATGTGTTAAGTGAACTTTATTGATGGTTTAATTGAGAAAAATGGGAAAGTGTATGTTGGATGTGTGTCGGATACGACATTGGTTTTTCTTCAATAAAAACATTCTAAAACATGATAAATGTTACATTTTGGGTTAGACACATGAAATTAAGTTAGTTTGAATAAATGGTGATGAATTTTGAAGAAAAAAATATTTTGGGTAAAAATAAGCTTTTGTCCAAATACTGGCTGTCGTATCCGACACAAAAAAACTTGAAAAAGTTTATTTTTCTCCAAAACTACTGCATCAAAAAAAATGCCATTACATGAAAGTCTCAATTATCCCTAGCCCTATTAGAACCCAGGATATAGTGTGTAAGCTCAGCTTAAAATTTAGGGAAAAAAGGTGTTTTTCATTTGTGTCGGATACGACAAACGTGTCGGATACGACACCCTATCTTGAGTATACCCAACCTATTAACATTCAAGATGAACCTTTTTTCAAGGGGAAGTCCAAATATGTTTTGAAAAGTACATGGTCAATACCATGGGGATGAAACAGGCTCAATCTCTCAATTCCAATTTACATTGTTTGACTATCAATTCCCATTTGAATTGGTTACCCTTTGTCTAATTATCTGGTGCATGCCAAGTGCAATTAATCCTAGATAATTTAAGCAATTAGGACAGTAGAAGGGGATTCACTCTACCACAGCCATGAGGATTTGATTCTAATCTGAGTTGATCCACCTCTCTGTTCTAATGAAAAGTTTTAATTGATACAGTGAAATGTAGAAAAAAGCCAAAAATGTTTAAGTGAATGAGCTGAACAGCTCATTTACACCAGGAACGTTTATTAAACGTTCCTGTTTACACCCATTTGAGAAAACGTTTGTTGAGGAACACAACTATATATCGAGATTTATACATGTATGATAATGTCCATCAGATCCACTTGTTACAAACTAATGCAGTCACAAGGAAGGTTTCTATTTCCTTTCTTGGATCTTGCTATCCTTCAAGTCGTTCAAGACATAGTGAATACCCCACCACGGTGACACTAGGGTATCTAGTGGTCCCTGGTGGACACTGTCACCAAGCATGTGTATTCTAGTCAACATCCTCATCCTGTTTGAACTGGAGCCCCACAGGTACTGGATTGAGTATGGGAGGAAGCTGATGTTATATGCTCAGAATGCTAGGAAAAGTATAAGTTACTCTTAGTGAGGAGTAAAAAACTGAAAATATTACTGTTGCCAAATTCTGAACTCCTGTCGCAAAATTTGGAAATAGCTTGGTCAGCCCTGCTAGACGGAAGCCAAACCTGTTTCTTTTCGGCTTTAACATTTGTTATAATTGATATATAGTAATTGATATAATGGAATGGCTTTTAAGTTATTCAGGGTATTTACCTTTAGGTAATAAATCTGATTCGTTCAATCTTAATGTCAGGGTAGCATAAATGCATGTAGGTACAGACAGCAAACTGAATCAGCATGAGGTATGTCTCTCAGAATGACAAATAATTATAGAGCATGAAAATTTGCACATCAACTGAAATGTAATGGTAATTATTTAAAGATATGGTACTGACAATTACATGTTTACTTTGTCATGAAAAACATTGCAGGAATCTGATTGGAGAGGGTAGGCTGAATAACATCACATGCTCAGTCATTGAGTAAGTGAGAAATTAGTAACAAGTATACCCTCGCACTTCTTACTTAAATGTTATATTTTTCAATATTTCAATGCAATTTTTCCAGTATGCAAGATGTCTGTATGGTCAGGAATATAAAGTATCTAATTATTATGAGTTTTAATAAATTGTTTACTTGGAGCAATTGTACATTGTTAAAAATCAGAAAAAATGATATATTTTGGGTAGTGTCATGTGTAACATGTTCCAAAATGATCTAAAAATGCTCCCTACTAGACTCTTATAAGTATTTCATGCAAGTCAAACTTTTCAACATAGTACATCCTTGGTTTGTTTCAGTTCTGATATTGATCTGATGACAAATATAATTGTTTTTATATTGATTTAAGGTAGTGGACAAAAGTGTCGTATCCGACACAGCCTAGCTTGTCGTATCCGACACAACCACCTTTTTTTAGAATCCTCTCACAAAACTGCCAAACAAAATCTTTTTTAAGAAAATTGTTCAAGACTCATGTTCAAAACCCTTTTGAGAAGATACCTAGACATGTCTTGTAGTGGAACTCCCATGAACAGAACAGAGATTTTGGTATTTGTCCAAAGTTGAGAAAACCAGCGTCGCAAGCACGTCGTATCCGACACAATTTTATTTTCCTCAGAAATTACATTTTTGTGAGAAAAAAATTATGAAACAATAGCACATGTTTGATAAGTCCTTTATAGACATTATTATAAAGTTAAGTCATAAATATACCTGTTTTCCTCTGAAAAATATAAATTTTAAGTGTGTAATTGTCGTATCCGACACAATGGACGCTACCACGGAATGACCCTATACGAATAAAAGCAGCAATAAAACACTATCCATCGAAGTCTTTTCCAAAATCATTTCAAAAAGAATCTGACATCCATACAATAAATACTTTAGAAAAATTAAAAAAAAAACTTTTGCGTGATATTGTTGCACCAGAGAGGTCTATTCCATGTATCATATATCTGGTTGCACCTATAATATTCAAAAGCACCACAGTCACTGGCCTCTAAGGCCTATGAATTTAATTACATTCTAAACGGCGGCTGCGCTTGGACCCAAATGTCTGTTTCAACTTGTGCTGCCATCTGTGGGAAGAAGCAGGGAAACAACGGCTGCAGTTGAGTTCAGTAAGTTGGCGCAGGATTCAAAATGGAGGACAAATGTCAACACACTTCACTTCAGTAAACTGATTTTCCATTCCACACCCAATCCAGTAATCGTTATGTCTAATTGGAAAGGCAAGTGTGAATTTGAAAGCTAAATATTGAACATATCCCAACTGCCTGTCCGTCATGGCTATCGTGTAAGCAGCGACAGGACTAACTTTAAACTGCCAGATAATCATAATCATAAATAATGGAATATAGATATGCTTATCTGGATGGGAAAAAATAAAATCTAATGTACTACACATGATACATATACATATTCTAAAACTTGATATTCTGAGGTTTTTACATTTTTACTATGCTTGGTTTCAAAAACAATGTACGTTTCGGGAATTTTGATGATGGTTTGAGAAAAATGGGAAGAATGTTTTGGACACTTGTTCAGTTTATCTTTAAATAAAAACATTCAAAAACATCATAAATGTTACGTTTAAAAGATTTTGTGATGGTGACATCAAACTAATTCAGATTTAATAGATAGTATTAAATTTTGAAGAAAAAAACATTTTTGAGTGAAAATTTTCACAAGGCATGCATGCTGTTGTACATATCTGACACAAAAAAACATGAAAATGCTTATTTTTCTCCAAAACTACAGCATCAAAAAAAATTGTCATTTCCTGATAGTCTAGATTATCTCTAGGACCATTATAGTCTGTCTGACTTGAGTTGGCTAACTGCTTTTTCCTCTTTTTCCCCACAAAAAGTTCGTTCTTGGCTTCCAAACTTGGCAAACCTCTTAGGAGCACTACCGCGCGTGTGTGTGTGTATAAACATACTTTTTGTATGTGTGTATAAACATACTCTGCATAATGTTGATTTTGCTCATAAGGTCCCATTGTAAAATCTACCCATTGCCAACAGTGACAATCTCGCATGTTGGCACTGTTGGCAAAATCCCCAAATCCATATCTTCATATGTAAACCTCTCAGCTAACATGCATGCTTTGCCTTTTCAGTGATGGGCCATGATGAGTGATCCGGCTGCAGCATGTGGCCCTCTGGGCAATGAAGCCTCTCACTCGCTAAGAGAACTCGCCGCCCAGAAGGAAAAGGAATGGCGGGAAGTTCAAGATCTACGGTTAGCCTTCTCACTGTTCCGTATAACAACTTCACA
Source organism: Maea johnstoni (assembly GCA_963942565.1). NCBI lineage: Eukaryota > Metazoa > Annelida > Polychaeta > Spionida > Magelonidae > Maea > Maea johnstoni. The sequence goes on from OZ012685.1 coordinate 25,634,429, forward strand.
AAGGGAAAAGCCAAACTACCGAAAATTATCGGAAATTTAGACCAAATATAGACCACCCTTGATCTATTGCTGGCAGCTGTTTAACAAAGTATGGACAGCTATTACTCTGCTTTGTTAGTATTTTCATAAACATGGGCCACACTCAACCCATGAAAATTGTAATTATTAAAAAGTGTTCCAAATTACCGAGAATTAACAGTACTTATAGTCCATGGAGCAAGACTGCTGGCCAGATGGTCTAGCAGTTGCAATCTAATGGGTCCTTCACCTATGGGTGATTTTGGGACAGGTGGTCTCTGCTAGCATTTGGTCATATGAGTTGGTTTGATGAGGTTTATTTTTGCAAGGAGAAATATGGAGAACTGGCAGAAATTGAAAAAAAAAATGAAATCGAATTGAAAAAATAATCAAAAAAAAAAGTTTGATGAGGGGAAGAAATAATGAGAACTGGCAGCCCGATATTAACAATCTTATTCCTCCGTTATTTGGGACTATACCATTACATGATGATACTTTTCACCTTTTGAAAAACCAATTTTCTCATCGAATCATACAGGTATGATCAGATTAGAAAATTGATTTTACAAAAGGTTGAAAGTATGGTATATGATCACAAATAAAGTAGGAATAAGATTGTAGAACAAGATCCCAAAAGCTGTTATGTACAGTACAGGAAAATGATTTGAAAGTAGACCGTAATGTCTATCTAAGAGGGGCCTGCTCTGATGGCCGTTTGGTCTAAGGCGCCGCCACTGACTGCACGCGGTCTCTCACCACTGCCTGGATTCGAATCCCGGTCTGGGTATGTGAGAAAGTTGCCAGTGACTTGGGGTTAGGCGGTGGTATTTGCCGGGTACTCCGGTTTCCTCCACTACTTACAACTGGCTAGTCATGAATTAACCACAATTGGCATAAATGTGACAAAAAACGAAATTCCAAATTCTTTCTAAGAGTCAAATGCTGAAGCCAATATTTATGAAATTTCCTGAATATGCCCTGGGAGGCGCTGCAGGTTAGCTTTAATTTTGGCTTCTGGTGCCTTTTTTGCAGGCTGCATTCCCTTGAAAATGCCTACAAGGAGAAAGAGCAGCAACATGAGGAAGAGAAGGCAAGGTTTCATAAGCTGAAAGAAGATTTTAAGTACAATTTGAAGCTGTTGGAAGATCGGGATCTTGAGTTGGAGAAGTATGATTCCTATACAGCAGGTCAGTATTAATGGTTCCTTGCTCAACCTTTGTTTTATAGATATATTCACATTATAATGTATCAAAAATAACACCAGGGTTTTTGACTTTCCTGTTAAATACCAGTCGTTACTAAAATTGTTTGGTGTTGGTGTGTATTTTCTTTTGGACAGAATTACGGAAATGAATTTTTGCCCAATATTCTATATACTAATTTCTGTAATTATGAGGAACCTACCTTTTGGGTTATATGTCTCTTTATAATGTACACGTTTTTGCTTGGTGTTGATTATATGCTAGGGAGTTATTGGTTTGTAAATGGTTGAATAAATGCTGAAAATGCTTGATAGTACATTTGATATGTACAAACTTACATACAGTGGTGACACAGTCTGATTCTGCAAGCAAACAAGACACAACACAATTTGGTGAATTTTACAAGGAGTCTGTGTGTGTGTGTGATTCTTTTGTAATTAAAAAAGTTCTGTGATTCATTTTAGTATTTCACCATATTTTATATTTGATTATTGACACCTGAAAGAAATTAGCAACATGTATCATTTAGGATTTAGGAGAGACAGCTGGTGGTCTGGAAGTGTGCGGTAGTAATGATAAAAGGGAAAATACTATGTTTAAAGAATCTTTGTCAACAAAGTAAGCAACAATGAACAGTAAACAACAACGAACAACTTTAAATTCAAATATTTTCTCATTTTTATAGAACTAGAATAAAGAGTTGCAACTCTTTCATACCAACTAGGATTTTAGGTGTATGTGTACATGTTAAATTTGGAATTTCCTATATCATCACTTTTTTCGGCCATATTCTGGCTATACTGTGACTAGCCAGTTGCAAGTGTTGTACTTAAAGGAATCCCGAGTACCTGGTGAAAATCACCGCATAACTCGCAACATACTGTCAACTGTCAACAAGTGCCTTCAAAGGTTATTGTTGAGCCCTGTGTTCTGTTTTTCCCATCAGAGCTGAAGAGCCAGATTAACAATAAGACGGCTGAGGGGAGTGAGCTTCGTATCCAGGTTGCGGAGTTGGAGCAGAGCGTGGTGCGAGAGACGCAGGCCCAGGGGGCGCTCCAGCAGCACTATCAGCAGCGACTACGCGAGCACCAGGCACAGCTCAATCAATATAAAAGGTACAATATAAAAAGCCATTTTGCTCACTATATAAGCTCATCTCATAAACTATGTACTCTCTTCTCTCTGTCTCTCTCTCTCTCTCTCTGATTTTGCTCGCTATGTTATATACCTTTTTGGTTATTTGGTACTTTATGGTCACATCAAGCACAACTAGGGTTGAAATAGATTTTGGAGTTTGATTTCTGATCAGCATTTCTCCTACAAATATTTGCCTAAAGATGCCCTTGAGCTGGCTGAAAAGGCTGGACATAATCTTAGCCAGCAGGGCATTTGAGCATCATTTGGACACCCAAACCCTCAAAAATGACCTCTCAGGACACCCAAATATCTAAGTTCCAAAACCTTACTTGCCGAACAGTGCAAGCTGCCCCTAAAGTTTACATGCCCTGCTGACACTTCCGCTTGCCCCATCACTCTGTTTAAAAAAAAAGAATTGCATTGCGAGGACTCTGACCAAATCATTACTTGCCCGGCGGGGCAAGTTAGGGTCTTGTTCTGCTTGCCGGATTGCCACTTTTTGCAGAATTCGCTTGCAGCGTGGCAAGTGGTTACCGGAAATTCTCGGAAATCTCGGCCGCCCTAGGAAACTCAGCCACTATAATTAATCTACCAAATAATTATTGGGGAAATTCGCCCACCCCCGATTCATCCAAGGACACATTTCGCCAACAGTCGGCCACCAAGTAAGTTTCATTGATAATTAAGAAAAAACATTAAGATTTCCAAAGTTTGCGATTGATTTTAGATTATTAACGATCGTTTCTAGTGCCCATATCCGCCAAAAGACGACCGGTGCGAAACCGGAAGTAGGTATCGCTTTTCTGCGTGTAGAGTGGAATACAGCATGGGCGGCGCCATTTCGAAATGAGACTTGTCAACAACTTGAACAAGTATATAATTCAATGCGTAATTGACGTGCGGCAGCAAGAATAAACAACATACAAGAGAGGCAAGTTACTGTACAAGTATATATGCCAGAGGAATGACACGCCAGGTAGGTGATTTTGTGGGGGAAAATTGTGTTCTTGTTCACAAAGTTAGCGATCGAAGTTCCATCTAGCTTTCGTTTCAATTCAATTGACAATTGATAATATCGGCCAAAGTGAAAGACATGTTTAAATTGACTAAGTTTCCGATTGATTTTAGATTTTAAACTAACATTTCTAGTGTCCCTATATCTGCCAAAACACACCATGGGGGAAAATTATATTCTTGTGTTGGAAGTTAGCAATCGATTTTCAGTTCCATCTACATCATACTCATAGTACATGTAGCTTTCGTTTTAATTGATAATATCGACGAATCTCGGCCACGGTGTCTGACATTTGATCGCTATTTTCAGTAAATTTCGGCCACCATCAGCCAACGAAAATCGTAATTAATAAAAAGTGTCCGAGATTTGCGAGAATTTACGGTATGATGCATGCTGCCCTGTTTCTTCATCCTGGCTTAGGAGATTGTTTTTTTATTTGTAGCGTGAAGGAAGCAGAGGTGAAGAAGGAGCGGGTGGAGTTTGAGCGACTGAAGAGAAGTCTGCAGCAACAGGTGAAGGAGATCCAGAGTGAACTGGAAACACAACGGCTAGAACTCTCTACAGGTCAGTAGCTCAAGCACACACATGGTGCCATAGCCAGCAGGGCATCTCGGTGACAGTTGGACACCATAATCCTCAAAAATCACTCTTCAGGACACCCAAAATATTTTGTAGGGAACTTCTTATAATGCCAATTTCAAGCATATTTTTGAACTTTTTTCACCTCAATATAATTCCCATAGAATTGTATATCGACATTATGCTTTATTATATTGAGTAGATAAATGTTTATGGCTGTAATGTGAGTATATGGTTATCTCCCTTGAAAAATTGGATCCCCAAAAATTTTAGAATTGCCAATTTTGGCCACACAGTTTCTAAATCCTGGCTTAGACCCTGCATAATGCTCTGACGTGACACATAGGGAAATATCTTGAAAGCCAAGCAATCTGTAAATAAAGAGCTGATTGAAAGTTGCTCCTATTTGGTTTATCAATGTCTCTACAAATATTTTTCCAAAATAATTCAATTTGTTGGCTGTTTAATCATGTTCATGGTTGTCAGCCCTTTTAATGAAATTTGCAGATTATTTTTGAAAAATATCTAAACCCTGTCATGTTGGTATTCATTGCATATATCTCTTTCAGTCATTTTTTAGGGTTTTTGCATCATTTTGTATTGGTTAAATTAGCCACCAGCAGCATAAGGGCTATTAAAGGAGAGTTGTTTGTAATGTTCTGAGGTACGTTTCGACATCAAACATATTCTAACTATGCTTTTGTCTTCAATATCATATCAAGATTATCAGGCTGCCTTTGGCCGCTGGGAGCATTAATGGGTTAAGAGACAGTTTAGTGCAAGATTTTTCTCATAGAGGGCTCTGCATGTTACAGGTTATGAGGAGGCCATGCGAAGACGAGAGAACGAGTATCGCTCGCAAGGAGATGAAATGAGTGCGACCGTCCTGGCTCATGAACTGAAGGTAATACTTCACCATTTGTCTAGAGATATAGAAAACTTGATCAATCACTTCACGAAATCTATTGAATCCTTCACTCAGCTTCTCAATCTAAACATGTTTTAATCATACCTATGTTTTGGCTCTGACTGTATGAATCTTAGCCTATCTATTCTGTAATAGCCCATTTGATAAAAAAAATTGTGTTTTATAACTTTTTTTGTACTGTTGACTAGTATGATTTCCAAATATGTATTCCCCTTCTGGAACAAAAATACTCGATGCTAGTGCTTGAACGCTTCCATGCATAACCAAGCATTTGGTTATAAGAGCTTGCTTGACCTGACAATTGATCTTGAAGTTTCATAAGCGAATATAAATGATCATATTTCTGAATGATGGAGGTTTAAATTTATTTTCCCTTCGCCTGAAATAAGTGGTCTAAAAACATCCTCTTAATGAGTACCAAGATGACAGGGTTAAGATGATTTTCAAAAATCTTTGCATCATTGTACTTTGGATGAATGTAGCCTCAGCATTGGAAGGGTTAAGGTGATATTGGTATGCTTGAGTAAATCATGAAGTTAGTCTAATAACAGGATCAATTGGTAACATTATACATCTTTATATTTTAGGTGAAACTTCTCTCTAAAGAGCTGGAACTAATGAAAGGTACACAGGAAAAAAACAGCTGAGATTATATATTTATATTTCAGGTGAAACTTCTCTCCAAAGAGCTAGAACTAATGAAAGGTACACAGAAAAAAACCCAGCTGGGATTACATCTTTATATTTCAGGTGAAACTTCTCTCTAAAGAGCTAGAACTAATGAAAGGTACGCAGGAAAAAACAGCTGAGCAATTTCACACTGTGGACGAGAACCACCGAGAGTTAGAGAAGAAGCTGAAGGAGAAGGACTGGGAGCTGGCTGACACGAGGGGGATGAAGGACGCACAGATCAAAGACCTGGAGAACAAGATCAAACAGCAAGAGCTGACCATGAAGAGAACACAGGAGGACTTCCAAAGAAAGTAAGGCTATCAGAATGATACAAAATGACAAGCCTGAATATTAAGAGGAAGGTCCATGCATTCCACTGCTGTTGCTATTACAGTCCCTGCTACCTCTTCTAATGCAGCTTCTGCTAATAGTACCATTGTTTTCTTCTTTATTTTCTCCTCCTTTTTCTTTTCTCCTCCTTCGTCTTCTTCTTTTTTCTTCTTCTACTTCTGCTTCTTCTTCTTCTGCTTCTTCTTCATCTTCTTCTTCTTCTTCTTCTTCTACTACTACTACTACTACTACTGCTGCTACTGTTACTACTACTTCTACTTCTACTACTGCTGCTGCTACTACTTCTACTACTTATATTACTAATTCTACTTCTATTACTACTACTACTACTACTACCATTATTACTGCTACTACTACTACTACTATTACTACCACTACTACTACTACTACTACTACTACTACTACTACTACTACTACTACTACTACTACTACTACTACTACTACTACTACTTCTACTACTACCACTACTACTGCTGCTACTACTACTACTACTACTACTACTACTACTACTACTACTACTACTGCTACTGCTACTACTACTGCTACTACTACTACTACTACTACTACTACTACTAAATATCAATTTCAATAAGCAGCCTGTGCATTATTTAATTTCACTTATTGCAACCTTCCTTATTTTTATTAACAGGCACTCTGAGTTGGATCGTTTTGCGCGTGAAAAGGAGGCTGCGCTCGCCCAGGCCCGGGAGGCTATGGTTGATAGTGAGCGGGCGTTGCAGCAGAGCATCTACGACCTGCAGGCCAAGCTAGAGGGGGCGGCCACCCAGATACGGCAGCTACAATGGGCCGGCCACGATCTCAAGAAAGACAAGGAGGGTCAGGTAGAAAAGTGAGTAGAACAATAGGGTAGAACCTGAATATGTCAGGGAAAAGAATCGCTGAAATCAGGGTCTCACCCATGATTTACAAATTGGGTGCCCAAAATTTGTAATTCTAAAATTTCTGGGCATCCAATTTTTCAAGGGAGATCACAGTATACTCAGATTACAAACATAAACATGTATTTGCTTTATAATGAAATAAAGCATAATGTCCATGTACAATGTCATGGGAATTACATTGAGGTGAAAAATGATTTCCCTGTGAATAATTTTGGGTGTCCTGAAGGGTGATTTTTGAGGATTTGTGTGTCCAAATGACACCCAGATGCCCTTTAGGCTAAGACTGTGGCTTAAATTACGCAGGTGTTTAGAATGTGGAGGCCCTCAACTGTTCTTAAACAATGGATTGTAATTTGGTGGGCCATCACTCATGGACAACCAAAAAGCACTCTTCATAATGGTAATAAATTTGACCATTTCAAAATGTAGTGTCTTGATTGTGAAGAACCACATTCAGAAAGTTATTCATTATATTTTATTAAATGTTCAGACACAACCAATTGGCAATCTACAATTGTATATATAAATAACTAATAATATGAATTATCACAATGATATATTGATTCATTCCAAATTGAGTTGTGACACCTTTTGAAAGAGTTCCCCTTTTAATGACTATATGCGATTTAGTCTAGCAATATTAATGGTCCAATCTTCAGATTGCAGAGTGCCATGGTTGACCTGAAGAGCCAGTGGGACCGGCAGATCGCGGAGACGTCGAGGGAGACTGTGGCGCGGGATCTGCAGCTGCAGGCTCTGCAGGAGAGTGAGGGGAAGCTGAGAGAGGAAATCGAGGGCCGCAAACGAGACATAGACAGGTGACTACATACATCTTTCTTCAACTCCTTTCAAATCTTCTCATAGATTTTCCTTCACTTGTAAGATTTTTACAGAAATTGTCAGGCTGATTTGGCCGTTGCAAGCACCATGGGATAACCCTTCCCTTGCTGAGGATACTTTTGTCCAAAGCACAAGGATGCTAAGATTTTTGAAAAACATCTAAACCCTGTCATGTTGGTATTCATTGGTTAGCTCTCGCTGAGTACTAACAGATGAGTACCCATGTGCCAGGGTTCCAGTCATTTTTTCAGATTTTTTGCATCATTTTTTATTGACCAAATTAGCCACCAGCAGCATAAGGGTTAATGATGATCATGTGTGTATTTGTGTACCAGGTATAAGAGAGAGCTGACTCTGGCCACAGAGCGTGAGGCAAACCTTGAGCAGCGCTGCGCTCAGCTGGAGATAGACTGGCAACGACGATATGAGGACACAGAGAGAGAACAGTTCAGCAAATCAGAGGAACTCGTCAAGAACTTAACACGAGCCAGGGATGAGGTAATGGAGACTTTTGAACGATAACATACAAATGTAAAAAATCTTGTACAATACGTATTATAGACCATTATTTGATGATAGATTTATGTGAAAAAAATGTAGACTGAACGTCTCTATGTATTTGTTTAAACAATGCTCGTGCTATATATTTTCCTCTCTATGAATGTACTATTCGATATATGACTGGAAAACATTTCTTAAATGATTTTGTAAACAAAATGAGCAATAAAAATTCTGCTGTACAACGTGAATTACTTGAAAGTAAAAAGGGATAAGGCAAATTTTTATGCAGAATGGAATTCTGTTTTTGTATGATATTTCAGGCTGTGGCCTCAGTGAAGGAGAAGGGTCGTGAGTTAGAGCAGGAGAGGCATGTAGTCCAGGTGTTACGTCAGGACTGTGACCAGGCCCTAGCTACTCTCAAGCAGCATGGCCTCATGGTGGATACAACAATAGAGGTAGGAATTTTGAATATCGATTTTTCGTCACTTTTTCTGCAATATTGTGGCTAATTTGTGACCAGCCAATTGTAACTGGTGGCTGAAATCGGAGTACCCGGCGACAACCAATGCCTAACCCCAAGTCACCGGCATCTTCCTCATATGTCCTGGCTGGGATTTGAACCCAGTCAGTGGTGAGAGACTGCTAGACATTGCCTTAGACCACATGGCCACCAGGGCAGGCCCAAATAGAGGTAGGTAACAGCAATCAAATAAAGTAAAGTTCATTATTAGTTTCTCTTAACCCTGCCAATGCTAAGGCTACTTTCATCCAAAGCACAGTGACGCATAGATTTTTAGCTGTGTGGATCATTTCTATTTTAACAAACATATGAAATTAATCGAAGTTATTCAAAAAAATCCCTACTACTTTAAGGATGGTTTAACATTGCCCCCAAGGAATTGAGGGATATCCAGAGACAAAATGACAAACTGAGGTCGGTGTTTATGAATGGGTGTCTTTTATTTTGAAGATGAGCAAGTTCAAGGACGGTTCTGCCAGTGCTGCTGAAGAGATAGAGGAGTTACAGAAACAGAATGATAACCTACGTAACGTCATACGCATGATGAGAGAGGAGATGGAAAATCTCAGCAAACAACAAATGCCTACAAACAGCAAACCCACAGAGAGCAGGTCCTCGGTTGTGGAAGGTACTGCTCTCCAATTGCCCATCAATGAATACTGTATACGGCTTTAATTTGTAGTGCTAAAAAATTCACTTTACAGCCCTGTTTGGAGGGTATTTGTGCTACTTTAAATTCACACATTCGACAAGCACTCAAACTATAAATTTATTACTATGTAGATATTTGTTTGAAGGATGTTATTTTGGCGCTATGACAGGGAGCGCGAAAATAGCAAAAATTAAATACTTGTAAGAAATACCAGTTATACAGTAACCTAATTTGTCCATGGTATTTAATAGTGTATGGACCAAAAAGGTGGTTGTCAAACTTGTTCCCCATCATTAGTCCAATATCATTGTAGGACTAATTGTTACTACACAATGCAACTAGTATACTGTTGTTTCAGAGGAAGAGGGCAAACATTTGGTATTAGGACAAAGGTTATGGGAGGTTGAATCACTTACTCATCTAATGAAATTTTCCACCAAATACCCTTAAAAGGAACACAGGGTATTTATTCATCTTGTGTCCTATAACACTATATATGAAATTGTTCAATGATCAATTGATCTGTATGCTTTTGATTTGAAATATTTCAGAAATACTTACAAGTTAGAATAAATGAACTATCTTTCTCATTCACTCTGGAACACAAAAACAAAATGTTGCATATATCTGCCCTCCTCTTTGCATAGATATAGTATAATGCTAAGCTCACTCATATCATGAGAACCACACTTCAATGTAGATAGCAAACTCTGTAATAATGATGATAATAATAATAATAATGATAATGATAATAATAATAATAATGATAATAATAATAATAATGATGATAATAAAAGTAATAATAATAATAATAATGATAACCTTTATTTCACGAGGGTAACACAGTCAATTACAGGATTTGATTTTTGCTGTGGCCCTCAGATTTAGGGATTATACCTTTCATGCTTTGGACCACAGAGTTACAAATTGTTCTTCAAGGTAAAGTTTCTTAAATGATGAGAGAGATGGTGCCATTTTTATATTTAAAGATAATTAATTCCATATTATTATGCCTTGGTAAGTGAATGAGTATTTAAATAGCTGGATTTTGATCGGTGCCGAGGAACCAAATTTAGTGCTGTATTTGATCTTATAAGGTGACCATGTTGATCTGAGCAGAACCCTTTTCTATGCTTCCCCCATGTGTTGCAATCACTGATGGTGTGGGTTAATTGATTTCAGGTTACGTGAAGAATTTGGAGGATGAGTTGAAGGAGCTGAAGTCCCGGCAGAGGGACCTGGAACATGAATTAGGAGATGGAAGGTTGAGAGCTCCACAGCCAAAACCCAAACCTGCGGTAGATCCACCCCCGGAGCTGAGTGACAACGCCCTGGTGCGCAGTCACATCGACTCCCTGAATAACAACATTGGTAAGCAGTTTGGCCATGTGATTTTGCACAATTCTAAAAATAATTTCTATTCTATTATTCAAATAGTAAAGGCTTGCTCAGCAATATCAATTTTCTATTTTAGATTATGAAACAATATATGATTCTTTGAAGAAAAATATAATAAATTTGGAAATATTTTCTTATAGATAAACTAATAAGAATAAAGAATGTTCATTCAATTATATACTTAAATAATATCTTAAGTCTAAAGACTAAAAAAAATAGGAAGAAGGATTGAAATGTACTTTTTGTTAATGTTGGATTTTAAAAAGTTTTTTATTTGCTATTTCTGCACAATAATTGATCTAGAATGTATGTTGCTAGGGTGAAATTTCTTAACAGGATTTAATATTTTTATTTTTTCTGTCTCACCACAGCAAGTTTACGAAGTGAGAAAGTGGAACTGTCGGCTCAAGCTAAGAAACAGCAGGTCCGCATCGTGTACCTAGAAAACATGGTGGACCAACTGTCAAAGCAGGTAGGGTCAACAATATATTAATATGATATAATGAAATAGTCATTCCTTATAAGGGTTTTTATAAATATCTATAGGGTAGGTAGAGGAGACCACCTGAACAAAACACTAATATATGGATTTTAGAAAATGACAATACTATCAGGGTTCAACATTAACCTTTAAATTTCTACCTGCCTGCCACAATTTTGACCTGCCCTGCAAAAGGTGTGATAGAATGAACATGAAAGTGACTTTTCTGTATGTACTTTACTTGTAACAATTAACTGTTTTCCTGCTATAGCTTTATATTAACTGTTGAAAAAATATTTGATCTCCCTTGTGTTATAGTATCTCTGAAGTTACATGATTAAATCTTACCTGCCATGTAGGGCAGGTTCACTCTAAATTTTACCTACCCTTCAGCCATTTTGAATATTTCTACATGTGTCAGGGGCATGCAGTTAAGGGCAGCCCTTAATGTCTAGCCCTGACTAGACTATATACACAGGTATGAAAGTGATAATGAGAATGCTTTCAACTATGCTGGAAAGTGAAGGGGGAAGATATAGGAATTTAATGGTCGTGGGCAGGCCAGAGACAACCTTTGATAGTTAGGATGACTACTAATTGAAATAATAGATGTGTTTGAGTTAAATGCATAGACAATTTCATAAAGCAAAGTATGAATTTAGCTACCTAAAAGTGTAGCTAGCCAACTGGTTACCCCATTTATGAAACTGGCCAAGCTACATACAGCTGGGTGCAGCGACATGCTGCTATTAGACAGTGTCACTAGACGGAGAGTGAATGCAGTTATTTTATGATTTCAGCCGAGACAGAAGCAGGTTGAGATTGACCAGTTACAGTATGAGCTTGGTGCAGCGACGCGGCGCTACCAGGCAGAGGTAGCGAGCCTGAGACAGAGGGTAGCGGAGATGGAGCTCCACCTGGTGGAGTCAAGGAAGGAAGCGGACGAGTACTACAAGGGAACTCTGGAGAGAAACATGGAGAACATGGCGCTAGGAAACGAGGTAGAGTACTCAGGCGATATTGAAAATAATCCATGCTGACATGGCTGGCTGCTAATTGTTGCCTAGAGGGAGATCCTTTTCATCAGGAATCATATTTAGTATTCTAACCTTGCCAATGCTAAGGTTACTTTCATCCAAAGCACATGGACGCAAATATTTTCGAAAACCATCTTAATCCTGTCATGTTGTTATTCATTGGATAGCATTCACAGAGTACTCTCAGATGAGTACCCATATGCCAGGGTTTCAGTCATTTTTCAGCTTTTTTGCATTATTATCTATTGGCCAAATTAGCCACATGCAGCATAAGGGCTAATATGGCTGACTGTAGCCTGGCTCCCAGGCTGAGTTAGGTATAACGCTGCCACCACTACATTTACTGGGTGTTAGGTAGGTTTGATGTCTCTCTCAAACTATAGATGGCAGGACAGTGAAGGGTAGATCAGTTAACAAAGATGTTTAGCAAGTCTAGGCTGTCTGCTAATTGTTGCCCAGAGGAAGGTCCTTTTCATCAGGAATTACATTTCATAGTTCACCAAATCAAAATTAATCAATAGTGATTTTGCATCTCTGGTGCATGATTCATGAAAGAAAGAAACCAAACACTTTTTGACAGTCTGTAGTGTAATTGCCCATCACTTGATAGGGGTTTTGCTAGTCCAGGGAGAATTATAGTATATGATTCTCTACAAGAGCCCAATTTTCTAATAATGATAGTAATTTCACAGCAGAATACATAATTTTATTATTGTAAGATACCTTTTCCTAATCACTATTATCATGACATTTTGTATCACAGCTTTGTATCTAACACTTGCAATCTGAACCTTAAAACTAATTTTTTGGTATGAACGAGTGGAACCTTAGCTATTGAAATTTAATTGTACTTGTGTTCTTTTTACATCATTAACATTTCTGATGCGTCTGATTTGTAGCTGTCATCTCTAAAGGTGGACATGGCCCAGAGGAATCCTGCCATCAACTTCGGAGCACAGGTGAGTTCTTGGTCAAGATCATATTCTTAGCAAGTAGGGCATCTGAGCATCATTTGGACACCCAAACACTCAAATATCACCCCTCATGAAACCCAAAAATGTTTGTGATAAATTTTTAAAAATGTCAATTTCAAGCATATGATTGAAATTTTTTCACTTCAACATAATTCCCATAACATTTCATAATGATATAATGCCTGATTTTAATGAGTGAATGCATATTAATGGTTGGTAACTCAGTATATTGTTGTCTCCCTTTGAAAAAAAGGACAACCAAATAGTTTACAATCGTCAATTTTGGAGACCCAGCAGGCCTCAACACTAACTTCTAGTATCTGACGACTTTGATAGCAGTGGTGTGAAGTGATAAGCAGCCATAAAGAAGCAACAGGCTAGCCTTGTGCAAACAGGCTAGCTATTCACTACAGTTCTTTATCTACCATCTGGACAACTCTGGGCAACCTTTATCAGCCTCATTATGGAAGACTCACTCACATTGCTTGATATGTCGGACAGTTCCACTGAATTCAGTGGCTTTTCTGCCAACTCCTATTTAACCCCTTCCTCCCCAAACATGACTACTGTGAGGACTCCTGAAACTTTCAAAACAGTGAAAATCACTGAGAACTTATATTCACATACAATAAGGCTAGACAATAAATTCATACCAAAACTTTCTAAAACAATTAATGACTGTCATGAAAACGATATTGTTAGAAAAAAGGAGGAGAATGGAGAAATTCATAGATTCATTTTTCAAGGTAAAGATGTTCATGTAACTCTCTACCTAAATGGAACTATCCATGTCCAGGGCCCAACACACAAACAGTGGGTGCAATCTGAATTTCCTCACTTGTTAGAGTCATGCAAAATGGAAGAAATAGAGAGCCCTAAAACTGAATCCGGATTCTGGAAGAAAATAGCATCCGCTATTACATCACCTTTCAGGAAAATGTCGCCTTCAAGCAGTCCTCAACGATCTACTTCCTCAACATCAGAGCAGGACTTTTTGACTTCTACTCCATTAAAACTCTCCTCGCCTGACTCAAGTGATCTATTTCTAAATGAGAAGGAATACAGGATCAGCTCCCTGCTCCTACATGGAGCCATACACAGCCTAAAATCAACCGTAGACAACCTGTCAATTCCAACAAGAACCTGGCTGTCAGACACTGAAAATCTTTTCAATCATGAACTATCAACCTCAGCAGATGATCTTGATATACTTACTGATATGGTACGTGAATTAACAAATCGGCTGGATAAACTTGACATGCCTCCAGCTTATGAGAAACCCAAACACACTGCTGCTTCTCAAACAGACCAAGGGACAAAAGATTCAATGAATTACTCAGCCTCAGTCCCAAAAGTTCTTTGTGAAAATGCATTAGCGAAAGAGGCTGGACATTCCCAAATCAACTCAAAATTCGAAAATCCGAAATCCTTGCATGAAAAAACAAAAAATGTAGAGAAAATACCACCACCATCCCAAGGTATTCTGGGAGCAATGACGGGACAAGAAGATAAAATTAACAGCAACCTGGTGGGCAACACCTCAGGCATAACTCTACTCATGGGTGACTCGCTTACAAAGCCATTTAAAGAGACTAAAAGTGTGAAAAAATTACGAGCCCCGACTATGGAAAAAGCGATTACCACACTTGAAAAAATTCATCGTCAGCAAGTAAATCTCTACGACAACATCACCTTCATCGTGGGAACAAATGATCTGGAAAAGCCCATCTTAATGTTCACAGAAATGGCAGACCAGATGATTTCACTTGCAAAATTATGCTGCTCAAGTGTCAAGAATGTGAACATTTGTGAAATACCCCCACGTTATGACTATCTACATGAGTACACCCATGAGGCAAACACCATACTGGCCAACCTGGCCGCCAAACATGGGGTGCAGTTCACAACATCACCGCCACAGCTCTTTTCAGGTGAACACATGTATTTCTACAACCGGGATGGTCTACACCTAAACCCAGCAGGAAGTCAACTTCTTGCAGATCAATTAGGAATGGAAATTCTGTCTCACTCAGGCAGAAAACCAAGCAGAGAAAAACAGAGAAATAGAGGTCTGTCCTTCCAGTCAAGAAAAGCCAAGCATCCATTTCATCAATCACAGAATAACAACACTCGGAGGGAATTCAGAGGGTGTTTTCATTGTGGTGAATTGAATCACACTTCCCTTAGGTGCTTGTATTCTGAAGCCCTCATCTGCAGGAGATGTGGTATTCATGGTCATAAACAGAAGTTTTGTATCCGTTAGGACAATGGCCAAGATGTGTGTGCCGAGTTAATGGAAAATGATCACAAAACTTACTATAACATTCACACATCTAATTTCTATGATGTGCTTAATGACTTAGGTGAAATTCACCCATACTCAACACAAACTCATATGGGTCTGAGCTCATTTTGCCCAAATATCAGACTTACTAATTCTGATGACTTTAAATCTAATCAAAAAGGATATTCCTTGGGTCATTCTAGTTTAATTAGTGTGTTTAATTACACAGATATTAACCATTTAAATTATCTACATTATATGAATATCTACTCCTATAGACAATACAAAGCAAAAGATTTCTATGACAGGAAATGTAAATTTAACCCCTTCGGTTTTCCAGTGTATAAACAGCTGCAATGGAACTTTTTACACAAAGAGATATCCAAATCTAACAATGCCAAGGTTTCAAACTTTTTAGAATACATTAATATTTGTGATTTTCAAAGTGTGTATCATGATAGCAATGGTGTTTTAGATTATATTGACTGTAGCTCCTATTTAGATAAGTGTGCTGATTGTTATACAAAACACCCATTTAGAAGCATTTCCTTTCGGTGGCGATTTCCTATTTATTTTCAATTGCAATCTTTGTTTGAACTTCCGAAAAAAGGAACCAAGGTTATTCATCTGAACATTCAACATATAAGTAATAAGCATGATGAGTTAAAATATATTCTAGGTAACCAAGATGTTGATATCATGGGATTGACAGAAACATTTCTTAACAAGAACTATCCATCTAATCTCATTGAGATTAATGGTTTTCACCATGAGAGAAAAGATAGAGTAGAAAGGCATGGCGGAGGCATTCTAGCATACATTAAAAATGGTACCAAATATAAAAGAAGAAAAGATCTAGAGAGTGATAACATAGAAGCCTTGTGGATTGAGCTTCAAAACGATTTTAGAAAGAAAATCTTACTTTCCTTTATTTATAGACCGCCAAACTCCTGTACTGATTGGATAGAATTATTTGAAAATATGGTAGAAAAATGTTCATATGAAGGAAAAGAACTTGTATTACTGGGTGATTTTAATATTGATTTTCCTTATGATACCACTAATTTAAAATGGTCTCACTGTATTGATAATCTGGGGTTAACGCAAATGGTTCAAGAACCAACCAGAGTGTCAAGCAACTCATCAACAACAATTGATCATGTATATGTCTCTGAAGTAAGCTTGATTAAAAAGGTAACTGTTCCAAAAATAGGGATAAGTGATCACTATCCAATATGCGCTTGCATAAATGCTCAATCAAAAAGGCAAAAAAATGGCCAACATATAACGATCAAGTATAGAAATATGAAAAAATTTGATGTAGACAAATTTTTGGGAGATTTATCTAAAGTTCCCTTTTCTGAAATAAGTACATTATCAAATCCCTCAGATATGGTCGCTTCTTTTAATAAACTATTCTTGAACATTTTAGACAAGCATGCCCCTCTGATAGAAAAAAGAGTCAAACACTACAATCAGCCCCAATGGATGAATGATGAAGTTATGACCGCCATCTCAAAACGTGACAAGGAAATTTTGATCAGTATAAATTCTGGAAAAGAAGAGCAAATTTGACTAAAATAAATGCAAAAAAGTCTTACTTCACAAAAAACCTTCAAGAAAACAAATGTAATCCAAAACAAATGTGGAAATTCATAAATGAGCTAAACCCAAAATCAAGAAAGCCTGCTCCAGAGTCAGTGTCTGAGGTTAAAAAGCCTGATAGAAAATCTTCAAATGTGGCAGACACTTTTAATAGCTATTTTTCCTCTATTCCACACAAACTTTTATCTGAAAATCACTTTCAATTGCCATATAATTCAATCAATCTTGATGACTATGTCAAAACCAAAATGCCTTTAGAGAATCGCTTCGACATACCACTTGTGAGTAATTATTTTGTGCATAAATTTCTCAGCTCCTTAGACGTTAACAAAGCATGCGGATTAGATGAAATCTCCCCGAAATATCTAAAGATGAGTGCTAATGTAGTATCTCCCATTATCACCAGTATTATCAATCAAAGTATCTTGAGTGGCATCTTCCCATCGCAATGGAAAGAATCTAAGATTACCCCCCTCCACAAGGGTGGTGAACCAGGTGATTTAAACAATTACAGGCCTATTTCTATCTTGAGTACATTATCAAAAGTGTTAGAGAGACATGTCCATGATACACTTTATCAATATTTCTCTGATTGGAACCTATTCCATGTTTTTCAATCAGGTTTCAGACCAAAGCATTCTTGCCAAACAGCGTTAACCAAAATGATGGATACCTGGCTAAGTGCAATTAATGACCACAAAATTATTGGAGTTATTTTCTTAGATTTTAGGAAAGCTTTTGATGTAGTGAATCATGAAATATTACTGAAGAAACTTGAAACATATGGGCTTGGTAGTTGTTCACTTAAATGGTTCTCTTCTTATCTTTCTGATCGTTATCAAAAGGTTTCTATTGGACCATCTTTGTCAGGTCCAGAGCACACCTATGTAGGAGTACCTCAAGGTTCTATTCTTGGACCACTATTGTTTCTTATATTCATAAATGACCTTTTTCTGGTGATAAAAAATGATATTGATTTTTTTGCAGATGATTCTACAATATCACTTGCAGGTCATAAACTGTCAACTATTGAATCAAGCTTACAAAATGATCTTAAGAATATTGAGAAATGGTGCCAAGTAAATAAAATGATTATAAATGTGGAGAAAACAAAAGCTATGGTGATATCCACCAAACAAAAACAAACAAGATCTATTGAGAATTTTAATCTCAACCTCTTTCTGAATGACTCAAAATTAAAACTTGTCACTGAACAAAAACTTTTGGGTATATTAGTGACTAATACTTTAAATTGGAACGAACATGTCAACCATGTATGTAAGAAAATATCAAAAGGGATTTTCGCTTTAAAAAAACTGAAGTTGTACATGGATCTTAAAACAAGAAATCTTTTTTTCAATGCGTACATACTTCCTCACTTTGATTACTGTAATACCATTTGGGGCCACTCTAGCTCCGAAATTCAAACAAGAATGCTTAAGCTACAGAAGAAAGCTGCAAGATATATACTTGATGTTGATTACTCTCATCCAAGCAGGGGTCTATTCAAAACACTAAAATGGTTACCTTTCCTTAACAGAGTTCAATTTAATACTGCTATTCTAATGTATAAATCTGTCAATGGACAGAGTCCAATATACCTGAAAAATATGTTTCAGTTCTGCTCAGATCAACATGGTCACCTTACAAGATCAAATACATCTCATAATTTGGTTCCTCCACCGATCAAAATCGAGCTATATAAACATTCATTCACATACCAAGGCATAGTATTATGGAATTCCTTATCTTTAAATATGAAAATGGCACCATCTCTCTCATCATTCAAGAAACTATACCTTGAAGAACAATTTTCAACTCTGTGGCCTGAAGAATTGAATGTATAATCCTTAAATCTGAGGGCCACAGCGAAAATCAAATCTTGTATTTGACTGTGTTACCCTCGTGAAATAAAGATGATTATTATTATTATTATTATTAACTAAAAATGATACTGGCCCTGTAGGACCATTAACACCCAGGATCTACTGGTCCTGCAAAATTTTTACTGGTCCTACACATTTTTCTTTAACATGACAAAAAAAACATTGCACAATACAAAATGATGCAAAAAACCCTGAAAAATGACCAAAATTCTGCCATATTGGTACTCATCTGAGAGTACTCAGCGAGAGCTTTTCAATGAATACCAACATGATAGGGATTAGATGGTTTCCAAAAAACTTTGAATCCTTGTGCTTTGGACGAAAGTAGCCTCAGCATTGGAAGGGCTAACGTCTTAGCTTTGTTACCATACCTACACATGGTGACATTCTCTCCTCATTGTTTCCCCATCAGGAGCTACTAATTCAGCAGCTGAAGGACGAGATCCAGCGTCTTCGCCAGCAGCTGACGGGAAAAGGTCATGTGCCCTGGGATCAGCCAATCACAGGAGGCGTGGCAAACAACAACAACTCGGCCACAACGAATCAGCTTCATATGAAACTGCGATCAGCCGCTCGTATGATCAAACAGCTTGCCACAGAGAAACAGCAACTCATAGAAAACGGAAACCGACTTCGGGCTGAAATTCTCAAAAACGGTAAATTTTGTCCTCTTCTGCTTGTGGACTTTACTTATTTGATATCATATTGAATTGAATTCGATCAGACTTCGGGCTGAAATTCTCGGAAATGGTAAATTTTGTCCTCTTCTGCTTGTGGACTTCACATACACTTATTTGATATCATATTGAATTGAATTGGAACCGACTTCGGGCTGAAATTCTCAAAAGTGGTAAATTATCTCCTCTTCTGTTTGGGTACTTTATTTATATTTAGTTGATGTCATATTGAATTGCTTTATATAGTTTTATATAATTTGGAATAGGAATGAAATTAATTCTTATTATTTTTTATTTTGGTGTATAAACTGATGTTCTGCTAATCTTCTAAAAGTGCATGTGATATAAAATAATCATATCTATCATTATTTAGTTTTCTTTAACTAAACGACTGGAAATCGAAAAAAGACCAAACTTGGTTACTTTGTGTTTATTGCCAAGTTATACTAGATAAATGCTAGTACCCTTATGAAGCTATTTCTTGAACATCTGCTAAATCTTTTTGCCAAACATTCTGGCAACTTATGTTTGAAGTTTTATTCTTCTATAGGAACAATTGCTGAATTATACCAAACACTCTGACTGCTCACGTTTGATATTTGATTCCTCTCTAGGTTTGAAGGTTCCCTCGCCCTCCAGACTGGCTCCTCAGTTGCCAAATCAGAGCCTACCTCCTAAACCTCACGGTTCCCTCAGTCAGAAAGTCCAGGACAAGTTAACGCAACTAGAAAAACTACAGTATCAGCTCACAAAGCAGGTAGGGTGATAATGGCCATCTCATACAGTATTTGTTTTAGCCCTTGCAATGCTGATGCTACTTTCGTCCAAAGCACAGTGATGCAAAGATTTCCGAAAAACCATGTAAACCCTGTTATGTTGGTATTCATTGGAAAGCTATTGCTGAGTACTCTCAGATGAGTACCCATGTGCCAGGGTTTCAGGTTTTTTACATCATTTTGTAATGGCCAAATTAGCCACCAGCAGCATAAGGGTTTGAGTTGTTGATCACCCCCTCCCCAAACAGATTCCCCCATAAGGACTGTGTTTCGGACGAAGGTAATGAACTAATACTTGGTCCTTTCCTTTAAGCTACAATTATGACTATTGATGTTTTAAAGGCTGACCATTGTATATTTTTTGAGATATTTTGGTCATATATATACATATATATATATATATATATATATATATATATATATATATATATATATGTATATATATATATATATATATATATGTTGCAGCCCAACTTCCGATCCTGGCCCATCTTAAGATGGGCTTGGCCCAACTTACGATCGGAAGTTGGGTAGCCCATCTTAAGATGGGCTTGGCCCAACTTACGATGACCCCTAGCCCATCTTAAGATGGGCTTGGCCCAACTTCCGATCTTTAGATACCAGGATGTAGGTCATTTGAAGTTGGGCTGGCCAATCTTAAGATGGGCTTGGCCCAACTTCCGATCTCTAGATACCAGGATGTAGGTCATTTGAAGCTGGGCTGGCCCATCTTAAGATGGGCTTGGCCCAACTTCCGATCATTATAGATACCAGGATGTAACCCTTCATGAATATTCATAGGAATTTTTGCACTCTTATAAATATGGAATTTTCAACTCTTTCATAGGGCATCCACTTTAAATTACAAGATAATATTAGTCCAAGAAATAAATTGAAATTGGTAGCTAGAATAACCAGGTTACTCAAAACATTATTGCTGATTGTAAGCAGAAAAACAAAATAAAATAATCATGTTTTTACAACAAATTAAAGAGTCATATATATGGAATTTTAAGCTTTTTCAGATTTAATGTAATTCAAAGTTAATTCAATTAGATAATTTGCACGGTACTACCTTTGTTATTTATGGGTTGTGTGCTCTTACATTACATAAGCTAGATGATGAATCATTTACAATTTGAATGAAGGAATAGCAATGGTATTTTTCTAATGACTCAAAAAGGGAAAAGTGAATTTTTTTTCTTGTCTTTTAAGCGTTTTTATTAGTATTTTTAGGTATTCTTTAACCCCTTGCAAATTCTTGACAAAATTATATAATCATGTGTGTGCCAAAATTAGTGTAAATGCATTAATTGAGGAGGTTCATGTGACTGGCAGGACAGTAGAAATAGACAAAAAAATTGTCAGAATTTACAAAAACATTGTGTCCTTTATCAAGATTCATTAGAGCAGGGCACTTATAGTATCTAGATGAGGTGAGGTAGTAAGAAATGAACATACATGGTTCAAGTTGTAATTGATATGAGATAAGGTGTATGCAGATTGAATTGGTACTTGTACCTAAATGACACATATATTAAATTTTGGCAGATCCAAATTTAGTAAGATTTAGACATTATGATCTTGGATTGGCCAACTTTATACTTTGGATGAAGCAGTTGAGAAAGTTATCTTTTTGGTAGTCAATAGTAAAAGAGGGAAGAGAGAATATTTATGTTTTAGTTTGAATTATCTTTTAAACCTTTTTTTAAATATTGAAGAGCAATGAGTATATCAGAAAACTGGTCGTTGAACTTTTAAAATTGAGACCTTTATTAAGATGTGTCAGAAAGAAGCCCTTCATCCTGAATGTAGATAAAGAAAAGTAATATAGATGTACCATGTTACCTTAATTGGCTAATTATTATGAAATGTTTATACTTTTACAGACATCTATTATAAATAATGTAATAGATACTTATATTTTGTTAGACAGGTAAAAAAATTGTAGGGCATATACAACTTTTTTAACTCATTCTAGAAGCCAGAAAAGAATGTAATCAATCAAGGATTGCAATTAACAGGTACTGGAATCCAGCACCATAAGAAACATTACACGTGTAAATTAATCTGTTGAGTTTGAATAATTATTTCTTTGTTTTGTTTCTCTAGTCTTTTTTACAAAAGGAGAGGAGAGAATCTGTAATCAACTTATATTCAAATTTCAGCATAATCAGAAGTATTCAGTAGTGTTTAAGTAAAGATTTAACAATAAAATGCAAGTAATTTGTCTCATGAAATTCACATCTTATTCAATAAACAAATATTCCAACAAAGCTATAATTTTCTAGATGAACACTAAAAAATCATTGCCATCGGAAGTTGGGCTGGGCTGCTGTATTATCTGGGTCATCGGAAGTTGGGTAGCCCATCTTAAGATGGGCTAGCAAAATCCAGCCCAACTTCCGATCGGAAGTTGGGCTTGGCCCATCTTAAGATGGGCTGGATCGGAAGTTGGGCTGCAACATATATATATATATATATATATATATATATATATATATATATATATATATATATATATATATATATATATATATATATATGTTATGTATATATTTATTCATATTATATATATAATTATGTATATACTGTAAATCACTTAAATATGGCGTGAACATTATATAGCGTACTTACGGTACTGCCCTGGACAGCGTGATCTAAGTATAGCGGTAAACGGGAACAGCAGCAGCAAGTTCAATTAAGAATTTAATAAAGACGGGATTTTACAATAGCGCATATGGGCAGAGCGCTATTATCGCTATCTTATTGTCCCTGCTATACTTAAGTGATTTACAGTATATATATACACACACACACACACATATATATATATATATATATATATATATATATATATATATATATATATATATATATATATATATATATATATATATATATATATATATATATGTATATGTGTTTATATATACATATGTATATACATACATATATGTATATTCTCTACTTATGTAGGAGCTTGTCCAAGGTCAGCGGGGACGAGGTATGGATGTTCCAATAGAAGTACGTGTAGGTTCCAGCTCCGAGACAGATAACGATGCTGATCAACACAGACCTCCATCAATACTGAAAAAACATCCAAATAACTTCTCTGCAAGACCATCTCACAGCTCTAAAGGTTAGACCCATTACCTTATCTCCATCCCACAATTATTTTGTTCCACATTTTGTCAATAGGAGGCAGTACTTGAGTATGCAGTTTCAAACTTATGACAAAATCTGAATCTGATTCAATACTTTCAATATGATAAACTATTTCTTTTCTCTACGATATAGGATTATTACTGGTCTGTAGGTCTCTCTCAGGTTGCAAATAATAATAAGAAAGACATGTCGTAAACTATTCTTGCTTTTAGTGCTCTGATTGAAATAACAGTAGAACTTTGTAATAAGCAATACTGATTTTAAAAGTGTTGCTCAGGATGCAACATAGGTTCCAAAACACTACTCGCCGAGAGTGGCAAGTTGACCCTAAAGTTTACTTGCCCCACCAGCATTTCCACTTGCCCCACCACTCTATAAGACAAAGGTGTAATCAGAGGGTCGCTGGTTCGATTCCCAGCCGGGGCACTTTGGTCTGTCCTTGGGCAAGACAGCTTATTCCATATTGCTTCAGTCTACCCAGCTGCAAATTGGGTACCTAGCATAAATAAGGCAGTGCTTAGAGTGTGTGCGCTATATGCTGCCAGTTGCTCTGGAATATCCCCCGGGGGATTGAAATGGTTTCCGAGTGTACAGTGCCTGCTAGGGGAGGAAGGTTGTGTGAGCTCTTCGGTGGATATAAGACTATAAACTGAATACCTTTTTACCTTTAGGTGAGTTACATTGTTAAAACATTACCTGCCGAGCGGGGCAAGTTAGGGTCTTGTTCTGCTGGTCAGATTGTCGTTTTTTGCTGAATTCACTTGGGGCAAGTGGTTATGTTGTGTGCTGTTGCTTTATATGTTGAGCAAACTTTGATTTTCAGTAAGGATTCTATCGAAGCTAGAGGAAGGCATGAGTTCACAGATTATTGTTTTCAATTGAGGTGTCTGTTTTTGCTTTGAAAATAATAAAGATGATTGTGAGGGAGCAATATTGGTCATTATTTTCTTTACTTGATTCATAATAAAACTAAGGGCCACAGCGAAAATCAAATTATTGTCATTATTATTATTATTATTATTATTATTATTATTATTATTATTATTATTATTATTATTTAATTATTATTATTATTATTGTTATCTTTATTATTATTATTGTTATTATTATTATTGATATTATGATTATTATGATAATTATGATTATTATCAATATTGGACCATTCTAATCCTTTCTATTTCGGCATAGTTTCAGGAGTCGTTACTGCAGGTCCACATGCGCAATACCAATATCGCCCGAAATCTGCCACCAACATACAGCGCCCCCTGGATGAAACCCCCGAGCATGAGCGACCAGGTACAGCGGGATCTGCCAGGGAGTGGCTGGGTGACAGTCAGCCTGGGTTTGGGGCCACAGACCACGTGCCAGGCCAGGGTACTGTGGGCAGAGAGCCGTGGACGGACACCCAGCAGCGACCAGGAACTGCCCAATCGGGAAAGAGCACCCGGACGGCCTCTCCGACCAAGGACCTGCATCTGACCATGTCATCTGTGGGGGGAGAATCTCTACAGGATGTGTGGAGGCTTCTAGATGATGGTCAGAGTCCAACCCTTATAACACCTAGGGATGACTACACAGGTAAATAAAGGGAGTATATTAAACCATGACACATTTGACTACTGTATAACTGGTATTTTTTACAGTCATTTAATTTTCACTATTTTCGCTAATTTAAAGTAGCACAAATACCCTCCATCAGGGCTGTAAAGCAAAATAAAAAATTTAGCACTCCAAATCAAAGCCATATTTGTTATCAAGATATTTTCAAATGTGTCAGACCATGTGTATGTATAGAGGTTTGAAGCTTAATAAGATACATGACAAAGTTTACTTTTGTCTTTGAGCAGGAGCTTTCACAGAGGACTGGGCACGAGGTGTCAACACGTTTCCTGAGCAGGATAGTTCGGTGGATACTGTTGGTCTGGTGGTTGAGGGTAATCCTGCACAAGCAGGTATAAAACCCGTACCAGAGGCCAGGCAGCTCTCCCAGAAAGCCCTGGGGAGGGTGCCCAAGAAGAGCGCTCCGTCCAAGGCCAAGATTCGTAACTGGAATGTCCGAGAAGATGGCCGGTGAAGAGAGGACGCAAAACCCAGGTTTTATTCAGCCATTCTGTACGTCCTCCAAATATCCATTGCCAGGCTCACACCGTCATGCAGGGGTGTCGCATTGCCGCATGTGCGTCCAACATGGCCTTCAGAATGTGTGATAAACCAAAAACTTTAAGCACTGTTTAAGGTCTTACGACACTTTTAGAAATCTCAGTTTAATTTTCCTGAAATTTTGCATAAGGAAAGAACATAGCACAGTGATCCTCAAAACAACTTAAAATCATGGGGTCATCAACTTAGTTTTTTTTTCTCAGATTTTTGAAAAATTAATGCAATTTATGTCACAAACATCACTTTCTCCAAAATTGGTGTCTTTCTTTGCTAGATTTATCCCTTCAGAATACTGACACTGCCTGAAATACTGTTTTGCCATGTTGAAATTATTATTTTGCTGTTACAAAGGAATTATTGGGCAAAATCAAGAAATTTGAGAAACAAGTTTTTAACCCAAAATTGATATAAGTCAGAATTGCCTAGTTTAAATTTCACCAATTTCTGTCTACACTATCTACACAATGCTCTTAATAAGAAGACACAAAGAAAATGATAGGTCATCAGGTTAGTTTTCGAACCACAGATGGTCAAAGTTTGTGAAATAGGACATTTTTGGGGCAAATTTTCATGAAAATGTTAGAAAAGAGTTACTCAATAGTTACTGTTAATGCCCATACTTATATAAGATATTGTTAAGAAAGGGAACCCCACTTTTTACACATGGATTATCACACATTATTCCTGAAAATGTGTCAAAACAACAAATTCAATGAATATGGAAATCACTGTAGCCAAAAACAAAAAACTCATAGGGTACTATTTATAATAGGCAGGTATAATCAGAATTGGTACATATTCAATAAAATTCAATTTCTTATCAATATTTCCAGTGACGTCAGGTAAATTGTAATAAATTATTTTAGTTTGTCCAATACCCAATAGGTGTCACCGGTATAGAGTATCGTAAGACCTTAACTGGAGAATTTTCGCAAAACATGACCAATTGAGCCTATCAGATATTTCACTTGAATATTGTTGGTACTTAGAAAAAAAATGAACTCCATTTATTAATAGTGTCTATTGATTGGTGCTGGTATTAACTATTCCAATAAGGGCAAATATAGTAGTGCCACCAGGTGATAATATTCATAGCGTTTATCAAATCATGGTCACCAAAAAATGCTGTGCTCCAGGACGTGTTGACTTTGCTTCGGTACCAAAATATTTGGACACCCCTACTATGTTAACTTGGGACGTGTGAGGGCCTACCCTGTTAGCAGCCGAGTGGTGATAGGTGATGCCAATGACCGCTAGCTGACTGTTACCCCTGCCTCAAGGCATGCAAGGAAGTTGCCATTGACTAGCTACTTACGGCTAGCAGGTGGTTCGCCCCAGGTACTTCAGTTTTCTCCCCATCAACGACTGGCTAGTCACAAATAGCCATAAAAAGAAAGAAAAAGATGAACAAAAAAAATGCAAAATCCATAAGTGAAAATAGCGATTGCCCAAAGCCTATGAATATGATCTCATTCCAAATAGCATCTAAGGCGCACTTTTCATCAAACAATATTCAAAATACATGTAGATTTTCATTCCAGTCAAACCATCCCAGAATCGCTGAAGTGCAGAGTGGTCTTTTGAAGCCGATTTCCAGCTTAAATGTGGGCTATTTGTGTTTATCATAACAGAGAGCTTTGGAATCTATCATTACAGGCAGGTGGTTTCACATGAGAGGTGGTCTTGAGGGCAGTTTTGGCCGTATTTCTAGATCTGCCTTAGTAATCATATGCTCAGAGCAATAGAAAAGACTACCGGAGGATTTCATTTCTGATTGATTGCTCGGTCTGATACAGGATATCAGAGATTAGACACTTTGTTTTTTAGATAAGGCGGTTTCTTTTCAGTCAAGCACAATGAATAGTTGCTCTCCTCACCATGAAATCTTTAATTGCTACCTTAAAGGGGAGGGGTAATGAAGCTCCTATAAGTCTATTGTTATTTGTAGCAGTATTGGGTATCTGCCAGAGTCAGGGGTCAGGAGGGTAACTACTATTGTGGGTGCATGAATGGATAAAAAGAACACAACTTGGACAAGTCCCAGTATAATGCACTTAGCCTAAGGACCACCCTTTAATCTTGGTTTGATCAAAGAGGTTCATTTAAGTTCACATTTCATATCTTGTCTGCTAGTTTATTTCAACATACGTTACTCCTTTTCAGCTTGCAGTGCCCAAAAGAGGCCTGACTATTTAGGTGATGTTAGTATTATTTTAAAAGCATCTCATAAATCAAAGATATCTAAAGGAATGTTTATTATATGCAACCATCAACCTGACATATCTTGCATGCTTAAGTTAAATGTAAAAGGATCAAATCTACACACACACACACACACACACACACACACACACACACACACACACATACATATATATATATATATATATATATATATATATATATATATATATATATATATATATATATATATATATATATATATATATATACTAGGCTTTTTGATGGGTTCTGGGGATGAATGGATAGATGGGTTAATCTGGAGCCATGTGCCATATCAGTTAAGTAGTGCATGTTCACTTTACGCTGTGTTTTATTTGCTAAAATGATGTTGAAGGATAATGGAGATTGGTATTTTGCTTGACATGGTTGTGGTTGAGTGCAGATTAGGTGCACTGGTAAGAGTCATGCACATTCCATAGTTCCACATTCCATATGTCATATAGAGAGAAGCATCATCATCTGTATCATCTAAGGACACCTGGGTATTTAACCCATCCATTGTTAGCCTAGGAACTGTCTTTAAACCCTTCCAATGCTGAGGCTACTTTCGTCCTAAGCACAAGGATATAAAGATATTTTGAAAACCATCTGAACCTTGTCATGTTGGTACTCATTGGAGTATTCACTGAGTACTCTCAGATGCGTACCCATTTGACAGGGTTTCAGTCATTTTTCAGGGTTTTTTTACATCATTTTTTATTGGCCAAATTAGCCACCACCAGCATAAGGGTTGATACTTCAAGTATGATATTTATGCAGGTCTGACTACAGTCAAATGTGCTTAGAGAGGCCACTAATGTAATTACTCAAAAGTGTTTTTCTTTTAGGATAGGTGGCTTTAGCTCTCAACCTTTTGTCCCTCATGCAAGTTGTAATGTAATTGGTCCCTTCTTAGAGGGAGAGGTGTAGGCTTACTATTAGTCTTTCTTAACCCATTAATGCTTAAGGCTTCATTTGGAAAATTGTTGTCTGGAGCGATGATACTTTTGACAATAACTTTTGAATTGGGAATTATTTTACAAAAAATTTGAAGAAGAGTTGTTGGTAATGTTCTGATCAACATTTCTCCTTCAAATATTTTGCCAATTGTGCTAAAACCTAAAAGATTTCTTCAAAATTGTCAGGCTGGTTTTGGCCGCCGTGAGCATTAATGGGTTAAGTACTGTGATTTACCCTCAGTTGACTTCAGCCCAGGTTTAGTACTGTATTGATTTTCAAGATGTAGCCACAGAAACTGGAGTAGATAATTGTTGCTCCCACTATGACTGTGTGTACTGCCATGTATATATATTCTTAACCCATTCATGTCTGTAGCAGCCAAAACCACCTGATAATTTTGGTGATATCTCTTTAAACAAAAGCAATGGTTGGAAAATTTTTGAAAGAATTGTTCATTAAAACATTTTCTACAACTATCCTTCAAATACTTTGCAAATGAATGCTTCATTACAAATTTATGTTCAAAGTATGACAGATCCAGTCAACAGACATCAAATAGATCTCCCATGGGTTAATGGGTTAACTCATTCTGAACACCAGGCTTTAGATAGTTACCATTCATTAACTGTATCAGAAATTTCATTTTGCAATATAATCATAACAATTAAAGTAGAGGTGCATAAAACAATGTGGATGTTGGGCAAAATCTCTGATTTTGAAAGGGATTAAGCTTCTCATGAGATTTTTGAGATTTTCCCCTGGAGGCCTCATTTAAGAAATATTCTGAGAAGGAGAAATGTAAATCAAAGCTCCAAATGTCTTCTAGTTATTTTCCTAAGTGCCATAGCAGTTAGAAGGAAACTTGTCGAGAACAGCCCTGAGTATTACAGGCTTAGTCATACAGCCACCTGCCAGATATCTTGTTCTATCACAACTGATGCATAACATGTATTGCATCTGAGAAGTGTGGGCAAGACTTGCAAAAGATTTTTATCATCAGTACCTGGCTCTGTGCCATTAGTGCTGAGTTTTCATAGAGGGTATTTTCAATCACATTTTCAGGCGTCAGCGCTAACTCAAAACTTTGCTGGCCCTATGGGACCAGTAACAACTAGGATCTACTGGTCCTGCAAAAGTTTTACTATGCTACAATTTTTTCGTTGACATAACTAGAAAGAACATGGCATAAAATTCACCAACAACATTTATTTGTATTTATCTTAATTTAGTTCAAAAACATTTGGGGACATTCTTTAGGGGAAACTTGTTAACAAAAATGTCCCCAAATGTTTAGTGGTTCTGTAGGACTACTTGGGGACTGTTTTTACTGGCCCGATGGAGATAACTCAGCCATGAAGGTTCCCGTCTTGGTAGCCAAGGGTTTTTTCCACCACGAACAACTGGCTGATCAAAACTTAGCCGAAATATGGCAGAAAGTGACTATTGAACTTATTTACAAATTCCTTTAGGCCATGAAAGCAGACCAAGTGGACAGGGGTTGAGGTCTGGTTGATAATTAATTAAAAGGACAATTAGTCCCCACTGTTTGGTTCATACTTGTCATCTGAAGGTAGCTGCTTATAACATGTATGAAACAAGGAGCTTCAGATAAGCTATTATAGACTAAAATTGCCACTGCCAGTAGCCCCATTTCTTGTGTTAGAATGTGTTTATAAACACCAATATATGGTACTTCTTGTGTGAAGGTTGGCTGTGGTGGGGTTCAAGTAGGGAACACTAAGAAACTATTTGGGCCTATGTTGGATTCATGGTGTAATTGTTCTTTAACTATTGTGCACCTGCAGTGATGGCAATAGAAACAGCATTAGAATTGCATTGACTGAATCAAGATACATTGAAAAATGCATTTTTTCACTCAATTCATCCCCTGTTCAAGTATTTTTGCAGGAAAGATAAAACCTTCTAGATATGTTACTTGGTATCAAAAAGGAAATGATTCAACCTTTCAAATTCTTATCACTCCCAAGAATTGTCAGGGTTAAATCCAGTCAAATTGTATAAATTTCACTCATTGTCTGAATTCACACTGAATTATTCATTTGTAATAAAAATAATACATTACATGGGAAAAGAACTTTTGTATATATAAGTTGGAAAACTTTGTACAAAATCACTTACTATTGTTATATGTAAATATGTATTAAATGTAAAAAAGTGAACTCTATGAAATATCATTATGAAAATGTGTATATTTTGATTGAATAAAGTATGAGGTGTATAGAAATATGGAAATACTATTTAAGTTATCGTTTTAAGTCTTGAGAAATGTAGGAAACTATATTCTTGAAATGGGTAAGTAAAAAGGCTAAATGGAAAAGATAATCAACTGTGCATTTGTTTTGATTTGATTTTGACAGGTAATCAAATATGCTCAAATGCTATCAGAGTAGTCACATTTTGATGGGCCAGAGATATTAGATGCACTTTATCAATTTGGATAGGACTCATTCTAGATACATTTCATTCAACTTGACTTGTTACTATATAACCATATGATAACCTTGAACCTTGGAATATGTCACACTATGGTGCCATCCTAAGTATGTCATAGATAGTGCATTCCACTGAAACATTTGTCATGATGTCAACAGAGACCTTGTCCTTACTGTAGATAATAACAGGAAATGGAGAAAAATGATAACTGGATGTACTCTTTAAGTCAACAATCAGAAATGTAATTAAATATGAACTTTGACTTGTGAGACCCCTCTTGTCAAGGGCAAACCTTGTATCATTTAGATATTTTGAATATTCCTCATGTGACAACAGTCACTGTTAGGGAATGAATTAGGACCTGTTTTAAAAAACAAATCACAATAGGTGCCTAGTGATGGTCTTATAAGTCTCTGAACAACCCATCAATTCTCTTAGGTGGCCTAGCAACTATATTAAAATCCAGGACACAAAACAAAAGTCAAAGTTTCAAAATTTATTGAGAAGATATCTCTTATTTGAGAAGAAACCCAAATTTCGCCTCAATAATCATTCTTACCAAAACACCTGTTGACCTCTTATTACTGCCCTTTGTCTCAGCTACAGACCCTGTATGTGAGGGTGGTGCAACATGCCACGGACCCTGTATGTGAGGGTAGTGTATGTAGAAGAGTGTTTTCACTGTCATCCATCCTCTGCTACAGACCCTGTGTGTGAGGGTAGTGTATGTAGAGAAGTATTTTGACCTGTTTTCACTGTCACTCATCCTCTGCTACAGACCCTGTGTGTGAGGGTAGTGTATTTAGAGAAGTATTTTGACCTGTTTTCACTGTCACTCATCCTCTGCTACAGACCCTGTGTGTGAGGGTAGTGTACTTAGAGAAGTATTTTGACCTGTTTTCACTGTCACTCATCCTCTGCTACAGACCCTGTATGTGAGGGTAGTGTACTTAGAGAAGTATTTTGACCTGTTTTCACTGTCACTCATCCTCTGCTACAGACCCTGTGTGTGAGGGTAGTGTATTTAGAGAAGTATTTTGACCTGTTTTCACTGTCACTCATCCTCTGCTACAGACCCTGTGTGTGAGGGTAGTGTACTTAGAGAAGTATTTTGGCCTGTTTTCACTGTCACTCATCCTCTGCTACAGACCCTGTATGTGAGGGTAGTGTATGTAGGAGAGTGTTTTGACCTGTTTTCACTGTCACTCATCCACTGTTGGTACACATGTACTCCTAGGCCTCCATGCTCCGCAACATGTGCTCCCGAAACCTAGATCCACAACTCCTTCTTTCAGTGTTATTATTTACAACATGTCAAGCATTCCTTTGCCTAGAGGGTACACTTAGCAGCATTAACACCTTGATGGCTTGCATTTATACCTGCTTTGTTTATTACCACACCTTCGTGTTGAACTTTAGATTCTCTCTCCTGGAACCATTGCCACTAAAATTAGGTGCACTCTCGTGGGAGAATTTGGCAAAGATCCAAGTTCACAGATAGCAGTGTTAGGAGTCATCGGTCTTCCTTCTTTAACCTTTCCAGTTCTAGGGCTACTTTGGCCTAAAGAACAAGGACGCAAAGACTTTTGAAAACCATCTTAACCCTGTCATGGTGTTTATTCATTGGATAGCTCTTTCAGTCACCAGCATAAGGGTTAAGGCAGCTTCTATCTGTTGACTTGTGGGCAAGTTAAGGAATCCAGATATCATTAATCAGAGGCTTCATATTCAATTACTGTTTCTGTTTCCATATTTGGTTCACATGTATACTATTGCTCTGCCTAAATCATAGGTTATTGTAGGTATACCTATTTTGTATACATATTTTCAAAGTATCACTGGTAGGGAGTTTTTCCTTGTTTTACTCACTTGGTGGTGCCAACATAGCATGGTATATTATAGAGGTAGGAGGACCATATGGCATGGCAGGAAATGGTCACTAATTAGAACTTTTGAAAGTCACTAAATACAAATTTCAACCATCATAAGCAAGTTAAAATTCCTATATCAAGTTGCAAGCTGGTGAATTATATCCTGCCTTACATAAATATCACTTTTTGTTAGTCATTTCCAATAAAACTGCTTTAATACTCAATTTTCTTCTACAAGTGGAAATCTTGTGAGAGCGTTCCCTCTTCTGGAAGGACTCAGGACTACAAACAGTATTTGATTACATGTATTTGTATAAAAATATTACATAAAAAATCACAGCTTATCCTGGCGCTGAACAGCAATTTTTCATTGTAATTACTGGGCTGCTGTGGGGAGCTGCTAGATTCCTAGCCTAGTCCTAGGCCAATCAATTTTTAAACATGGAAGAAATCTCTAATATGTATTTGACATGAAAACTATATCTACCCTGATGTAGTTATTAAATTGCTCACTAGGTGGCACATAGTAAGATCTGACTGACTAGCTTGACCACTGTTGGTGCCATCTTTATGCTGATATCTTTTCGGATAGAAGCATATATTTGAGGATAAAATGATGGAGAAATGTTTATCGAACTCCATCCATTGGTCTTCCTATCAATATTTCCTCATCCTCACTTCATTCTTGAGATATTTTCATAAGTGTGGTAGATACAAACAACACTTTTGAAAGGGGGCTCTGAACATGAATGGGATAACCCTTATACTGGTGGTGGCTAATATGGCTACTACAAAAAAAAATGATGCAAAACAACTTTAATTGTTGAAACACTGGCACATGGGTAGTACTCATCGGATAGTACTCAACAAGAGCTATCCCATGAATACCAACATGGCACGGTTTGAATGGTTTTCAAAAGAGTTGCGTCCTTGTGCTCTGGACGAAAGTAGGCTGAGCATTGGAAGGGTTAAGTTGTTTGTTTACAGAGTCGGCATTCTCAGCAGGTCAGTGTCCTATAGTGCCCACTTAAGGTGCTATTGTTGACACCAATTAAGTCAACAGAGGAAGATTACCTTTAGCAAACCTACCAAAAATCCATTTACGTCACTTAGGACGTCACTTGGTTTCAGGAATGTGAGCTACAAGTAGGAACCTACAACGAATATCCAGTCAGAATGCAGGCAGTCAGGTAAAATGCATTTCTCTTTGCCTGTCAACCACTGCAATCTATTGGGCAAACTAAAGGGAATGCTAGAAAGAGGGTTACTTGGCTACTAACCCTCTTGTCAAATATATAGAGATAAAAACATTCGTGGCTTAGGACTAGGCTAACGGAGTGGTAGAGATAGAGGTTCCATCACGAGTGGATGGAAAGAGGAGGAATCTTGCACGAGTGAGTGATTTTGTGTCTTGGGACGAGGCTTGCCGAGTCCCAAGACACAAAATCACTCACGAGTGCAAGATTCCTCCTCTTTCCATCCACGAGTGGTAGAACCTGTTTCTCCCACGATAAAAAAGGAGAAATTTACACGTTTTACCGTGAAGTTAGCTAGCTAAACTAGGTCAGCCAAAGGTCACCCGCGCACTAGTTCAACAATGGTAATACGCGTTTGTTGTGACGTGCACCGTTTGTTTCCCCAGAAACTGGCGCCAGATCACGTACGTGACGCTTGTTCAAATCCACGCGCGCTATTGTTGGATCTACCTTTGACCCAGCAGCAGTGACCTCTTGATTGAAATTGAGGGATCTGATTGGACAATTACATTAGTTTGACCTTTTGACCCCGTTGAAGAACACCCATTGGAGACCACAAATCCTTAACTGTAAAATACACCTCAGAGTGGGAGAAAAGCCTATCTATCTTAGCGGATACATCAACGTAGCCTGCCTCCTAGGCCATATCAGAGAGATAGATCTCTCTGACCATATATACTAGTAGTTGTCATCCTTTGTGGATAGATGGCACTGCAGTGTACTAGGCTCATAGAGCTGTATGACGTCGTCCCCTTAGCACCGTAGGTGCTAGAGTGCGCACTCCCATTGTTTCCGAGCGAAGTCCTGAGCTCGGAATTACATTGCCGCATCTGCTATAGTCGCCGCCATTTTAAAATGGCGGCGAACGCGCGATCTCGCGAGATCTCTTAGCAAGCGCACCTAGCGTGTGCGTGAATGATAAATAGAGGTCGCCGCTAGACCATTCGTGCCGTAATATAACGATTGATTCCTTTAAATTGTATAAATTAAATCAAAATACCGTTTTGACCGCATGACCAGGCAACAAATAGCGCTCTCTATCGGCGGACTATGGCGCAAAAATGACGTCATCGAATCCCACCAAATGGCGATTGACGACATCTACGGGAAAATATCGATACTAGCACCAGTTATGCTGGTACACTGCAAAAATGAATTACTGGTCTTTCCGTGGACCAATTTTAATGCGGTTTACGTTGCTGGAACCGCCACAATTAATTCTACTTGTCTCTTAATTCAAGTTGAAATTTGTTGCGAAATGACGATTTTGCAACAGGTTGAAATCGGTGTAATTTCATGCCATATTTTCGGTCAATCGCTACTCCTACTGTGTGGTGTTTGCACAAATATAAAGCTTATCATGGAGCTTCCGATATGTTTTTGCGAAAAGCAAGTAAAGAATGACGTCACGGATATCTAATTCGTAACTTTTTAACTGCATCTGAAGGGGAATGCCAGCGGGGGATCTTGGCTTTCATAGGAGGGGTGTGTGCAATTTGGACCTTTCATTTGACGTAATCCCAGACCATATAAAGGATTGCTCCTTAAACAGAGGACCTGGTCTACTTCAATTGGCAATATCTCTGGATCCAAGTGGGCTACAAAGTTAAAATTCATATTTTTGGAAAGCTGGAATTTTCCGTCAGCGTTTAAACTCATTGATCCCATTGTAAAATTTGCCCATTGCCAACAATGACGATCTCGCGTGTTTCTACTGTTGGCAATTGTTGGCAATGGGCAAATTTTACCATTTACTAATGAGCAAAATCAACATTTTGCGGATTTGAGACAAAGAGTATGTTTATACACGCAGTAGTGCCGCATAGAGGTTTGCCAAGTTTGGAAGGCAAAAAAACGAACTTTTTGTGGAAAAAAAGTGGAAAAAGCAGCTATCCAACTCAAGTCAGACAGACTATAGGGGGATACTCCGGGTGAACCCTCCCCCCTGGATCCACCTATAAATGCAGAAATATCATCGAGCTGCGCAAGCATTTAAAGCTTCGAAATTGTGAAAATCATGAAATCCGAATCTATGCGCACTCTTCCTTGCCATGCCAATATCATACAAAGAAAAATAAAAGTATTTAGTAAAGCTGCCGCTCGGCCTTTGCGCTTTTGGGAAGCGCAAATTATTGCACCATTAGCCGTGACGGGACGGCATGGGGAACAAACATGGCGGCGAGAGAGGGGCAAAATACCGCGACGTCGTGGCCCGTGCACGCTATGAGCGCAGGTGCTTCTCCTGCGCTATACTTCTTTCTTTTACTATAGATAACTCAGCCTCCCGTGGGTCTATTTTAATGCGGCTTAGATCGTTAGAACCGCCGCAATCAATTCTACAAGACTTTCAAAACCTAGGAGTACTTAATAACTTAATCATATCCCACATTTCATGCAAATCAGTAAGGTGGCGCACTAAGAGGCGATGACAGATGCCCTGTTTGATCGCTCCTAAACATTCCAATCAGTACATGTATTAAATATAATCTAAATTTATATATTGTATAAATTTACTTTTATATTGAATTAAGGTAAAATATTCTTATATAATATGATTGGATTTATATTGAGGTGAAAAAAATCAATTATTTGTTTGTAAATGACATTTTAAGAAATTTCTCACAGTGATGGTGTCCCAGGGGTGATTTTTGAGAGGTTGGTCACTTGGTTGTCTAAATGATGCCCTGCTGGCTAAGGCTACTCAAGTTGAAATAAAGTATTTGCCTTAAAATGACACCTTTTCTGATCAATATATCTGAGTATCCTTTTTTTTATTTTGAAATATCTGAGTATCCTAAAGTGTGATTCTTAAAGGTCTGGGAATGCAACTGGTGCGCACATACCCTACAGGCTATGGCCTTGTTGCTAGGATCTCCAACCACTTTTTGTTAGAATAACATTCTAAAAGTTCTTGACAAATAATTGGGCATCCTGGTGTGTGGTTTTAATGGATTGGTTGTCCAAATGACATGCTGCTGCTGGCCATTGAAGGACCTGATGATTGGTTTTATAGGTGAGTTATCAGGGAGACTGGACTTTGATGTGACCAGTCACTCTCTTATCATAGACCTCATCTCCAGTGAGAGCAGGGGAGGAGATTGAAGAAAGCTGAATAGGCCAATCAAATTGAAGAGAGTGTCATAAATGGTCTTAATATATTTCTGAAGCCAATATAATAAAGCAATTATAAAATATATTTATGTCCAGGCTGTGGCTACTGTAACAACCTAGAGATTACTGTGTTATGCACATGGAAATTAATACAATAAAACCAAATGGCAAACTATGATATCAAATATTAAAGTGCATTTAAAGATGCCAAACAAGTTTTTCCAGCCCAGTATTCCACATATGTGGTAGCCAACTTTCCTGAGCCGGTCGTTGCCACCAAATCAGGCAGGCAGTAGTTAAACACAAATAAGAGTAGCCCTATGGGACTAGTCATTATCTTAACAGGTACGGCTAAAAACTCTACAGTTTCGTGGAGGAAACAAAATAAAGAGCTGCTACAGTTGCATACGCTTCTAACTGAAACCAATGAGATTGTTTAGATCTCATTGTAACATCTTTCCAATCATGTTTTTAAAAATAATATTTTGAAGAAGGAACAACTGGAACTGTAAGAATCATGACCAAAAAATACAAATAAGACAGCCTATGTGTACATTCCACAGATTTATTTCAATTTCATACACGCTTTCCTAAATATCAATTCTCCAACCATCATAATCGATTTCTGGATGAATAGAAGTACAATTACTGCATATAAAGACAATTACAAGAAGGCAAACTTTATTGCAGACATGTAAATCCAGGGAATCGTGTGAGGTAAAGAATAAGACTAAAAAAAAAAATTAGAAATAAAAAAAAATTCAGATGGACAAGATGATTGTTAAGGAAAATGATTAAAGTTATTTAATGTACAAAGCAACAATGGTCTCATTAGAAAGTGAGAGAGAAATAATGAAATCCTGGAAGGAGGGATTTCTGATCAGGCCGTGGGGGTGAAAGTAACCAAAAATATTTAAATATCAAATCAGGAGATTTCAGGCGGTTTATTATTGCGGCTTGTTGTGCTTTCATTTGCTTTCGTTTTGTTTAGTTCCAATTCTGGCCACTAGGGGAGAGGTTAGTACTTGTACTTGTGCTTAAGGAGTGCGCCTTTATAATTGATAACCATGTACACGTATATGGTAATGGGATAACTTTAATTTTGTGTAGTAGATCACATTATTGCAGAGTTATCAAGAACAAACAGGTAGCTTTGTAACTGAAAATATCATCATCATCAATTCTCGCGGTCCAATATTGGGGCTTCTTTCCTTAGTCACACTAACAAGAGTTGATTTCACTCCAGGTTTAGTTCTGAATAAATCCTCAAGGGGGACACACCTGAGTTGTAGTCTAACTGAAACTTCTGAAAACTGTGCTGCCATCTATAGGCTAAGAGAGACATCATATCTACCCAGTAGTGATGGTAGCATAATATCAAACCTAACTCAGCCTGAGAACCAGACTAAACTCCAACAGACTATCTTTCCGAACCATGCTTATCACAGAATCTCTCTGACGGTAGTGACACCTACCTTTTAAGTGCCTCGACACTACCCCAAGTAGAAAACGACATCCAGAAATTTAAATCAGACACCTTGTTTCTTAAAATGTCAATCTGAAGCATAAGATTGATTTTTTAATCTCCACATGATTCCCATGACATTGTTTAAGGATATCATGCCTTATTTTGTTAAATTTAACAATTTGGACACCCCAAAATTTAACAATTGACAATTTTGGTCACCCAGTTTCTAAATCAAACAGGAAAAGGGTGTTATATTATCATTGGCATCTGCGTAAAATATTAAATATCAATATTATATTAAATTGTTAATTATACTGTGTCCCTGCCCATGGCAAGCTGCTTAGTAGATATGTCATATCTCTACATCAATAATAAACTTGTATCTTTAAATAGATAAAAAGAGATCACTTGAAGTACATATACAAGATTATAACCACATACTTCAAATCAAAGAACAAAAATTAACAATTAATCTAGGCAATTCTTACTTATATCAATTTTGGGTCAAAAACTTGTTTCTCGAATTCCTTGATTTTGCCCAATAATTCCTATATAACAGCCGAAAAATAATTTAAACAAGATAGAACAGTATTTCAGGCTGTGTCAGTATCTCTGAAGGGATAAATCTACCAAAGAAAGACACCAATTTTGGAGAAAGTGATGTTTGTGACATGAATTGCATTACTTTTTCAAAAATCTGTGAAAAAAAACTAAGCTGATGACCCCATGATTTTAAATTGTTTTGATGATGTGATTATAAACATGACATGACTCTGCACTGTCTGCAGTATCCAAAACTTGTATCAAACAGGAAAAGGGTGTTATATTATCATTGGCATCTGCGTAAAATATCAAATATCAATATTATATTATACTGTGTCCCTGCTCATGGCAAGCTGCTAAGTAGATATGTCATGTCCCTACATCAATGATAAACTTGTATCTGTAAATATATGAGATCACTTGAAGTACATGTGCATATACAAATAACTTACTTAAAAATATCAAAGAACAAAAAATAACAACTTTCAGGAGAGTTTATCATCAAAGATGCATTGATTGTGTGTGTTTGTGAATATCTTTGTATTATTTACATGTATATGATATGTATTTTTCAAGGGGAAACAATTAAAGATATTCAATTTACACCCAGCCTTTAAATTCATTAGATAATCATAAGGAAATGCCTATTTTTCTTCATTGTCTCTTTAAGTTATCTGTAAAAGCAGCTTCCCAGATGTCCCTAACCATAGTTCACATGTTGATGTTACCTGGTTACTGACATAGCTATTAACAGTGTCAGTTAGTAACAGTGTTAGATAACTTAAGGACCCAATTCAACTACAACCTGAGAGTAGTAGACAGGGAGTGGGCACTGTGCATGCATCATCAAATTTCGCTGCCTCTCCCACTATGAGTCATAGATAACCTGTGTACCCCAGGATTGGCTGCCTGCTGACCCCATCTCCTTGGAAATAAATCGTGTGACCAATACTTCCCCAGGCTACCCTGCTTAACACGAGGCAGCACATACCCTAGGCAATAGCATGCTGTGCCTATGAGGTTGCGGATCAAGGGGATGTATTTCTCTGCTACAACCTATCTCATGACTATAAGCTCCAAATTCATTTATTCAAATAAACTGAATGAGTGTATATGTATACCCTTTCGATTGTTTATATACGTTGAGTATCCTTGGCTTGAGATTCGAGAATTATTGCTTGATTAAGTTCGAAGTTGATATTATTAAAGGTAAACTAAGGCTGCCTCTCGAGTCTCGTACAATTTTCAATTAGACGAGTTCTCCTGTGGAAATTCTCTGGCATTTTCCTTTAAAATATATTACGGCATGTCTCGGATGTGTTCCTATTAGTTGTTATACTCGCATAATCACTTTAAGAGACTCTGCAAGAGCCGTCTGCATGGCCAGTTCAGTGTCAACATGGCCGGTGTTCTGTGTGTTTACATCACGTCACGCACCGGTTCTGCCCCCAATACAAATGGCGGACGATCTCCTTGCCGGTACGGGGTCACGTGACAAGTACTAGGCTATGAGGTTAGTTGGGAATTGGAAATAGCAATACCATAACAATCCCCTCGTGTGGCAATTGTGTGAACTAAATGGCCAACAGTAGGCCACACGCCCTAAGGTTTATAAGCTTATAAATGTAGTATAGGTGCTGGCATAACTTTATATATAATAAAATAACGTCTAGTAGCTTAGATAATAAAAACAAGTGGATGTGAAACCCGCCGGTCAACCTATACTGCACAAGCTGGCTGCGGCGAATAGGCCAAAAGTCGCGTTCTGCGCATTTTGGTGCGCACTGTAATGTAAACGATACGAGTCCTCATTGGTCTTTGTCTCCTAGTGACGTCACATTGAGACCAGGCTGGCATATAAACCAGGTCTTCACTATATAGCGCATATAGCAATTGGTCTCTCGCTACATATCCATTCTTTTATACATCTAAGCTAGTAGCTATGCTAGGGCCAACATAGCCTGCCTCCCAGGCCATATTTTAATGTCCTCCCTTTTGGATAGATGGCACTGCAGCATACTAGGAGGTCAGTTGGAAATATACTTCCACTACTATCCCTCTTGTGGCAATTGTGTGAACTAAATGGCCAAAAGTCCCTATGTAGTATAGGTGCAGGGGTTTATATATAATAAAGTAAAATCAGAGTAGAGCCTTGTAGCTAGGCTAGGACCAACACTGCTCCCTGGGCCTGGAGGAAGGTGGGCGTGGCTGGGTGCGGCGCGCACGAGGCTGAGCACGTGTCCCATGTTTACAAACAACCCACCTAGATATGTGTTCAAGGCCGCTATGTCCATAAATCCGCGATGTTGATCACGTGGCAGCAAACAACTTCATAAATTTTACACTTATTGCTCCAAAAAAACATGTGGCCGAAAAGTGATTGCCCTCCAACTCTCCACCGAGAAGCTGAACCAGAAAGAATGTGAGGAAATCACGTACAGAAATTCAGGCAGCTTGAGGGGTAGGGGTCATTATAGACCGAAATATCTGACTCCACATTGCCTAGAGTTTTGGTTTTCTGTGTTAATTTGGCTAGTTGGATGTTTATTAAATGTTTTCAGGATCGTGTTGGCAATGTAGAGTCAGAACGCCGGCCATAGCAGGGGTCAGGCTTCAGTTAAAAACTCTAAGAGACCACCAGTCTTCAGGTTTTCAAATCGCCATAGCCCCACCCAAGATTTCACAGCCCCAGATTTTCTAAATGCTGCAATCCCACTACAATCCTTCCCTAAAACATTTTTTGAATCTTTTCACTGTTCTATTGCATATTGGAATTGTCCTAAGGACAATTGATGAGTCAAATGGTGTTTTTCAACTGATTTCATTATCTTCAAATTTCACTTTTCTTATAGCCAGCCGGACTACAAAGGCAAATATTGTTATAGCCCGACACAATTATTTGTAGCCATTGGCTATGGGGCTAGTGGCTAGCTGGACCCCTGCCATAGTGAAAATTTACCACTAGGCGATGTAGAGTTAGCTATTTAGATTTAGGGTCATTAGTGTCGCGTCACGAATAAATTCTCAATTACAACCTTAGATGAACGACCACAAATCTTTGTTTTTCTTCTTCCAGGTTATAACGTGTATTGCACTTTGTAATTAGGTTCTTAACATCTAACTAAGCCGTGGCGCAGAACATATTGTTTATAAGTTCATTCATATTAAAACCAAAAAGTCTATAACGCCTTTACAGAATGAGAATCGATTGTATAAATAAAAAAGGAACCTGCACATGAAGGTATGCGTAGGTTCCAAAGGTTAATTACAAAACCGTTCTACTAGTCCCAGGTATGCTGTGAGTAGTCTGTCAGGACACGCATTGTAAACTTAACCATTGGTGGACATGAACCATTGGTTGTTCAAAACAGGTATGCAAATTAGATTGGAAAAGTTAGGACTCGGATTTGGGCATTCCTTTATCGTCACTTTTTTCTGCTATAGACTAGGAGGTAGTCTACGCCGACACTAATCTTTCTATCTGCCTCCATTCGGCTTAAAGTAACATATGCAAGGATTGGACACGGGTGTCAGTAAGACCAGAGACTCCATGTCCCTGGCAAGACCTTCAACATTAAATTACTGCAAACGAAGGTAATGTACCTCTCTGCTGCAAACATGCTCTCAATGTTAGAATCACACTTCAGCAGTCAACAACCTCCAAATGTTAATGGGTTTTCAAGTAAGAGTACAGGGTGGGGTTGGTACCAATGAGATTTTGACAGGGTGTGCCTTAATTTTGAATTAGTTTCAGTTACTTTTCATGTAAAGCCCTGGTCACATCAGACTAAGACCTCCGTACGGCTGATTGATCGCATGCGTCCAAAGTGCCGTGAACAGGTCGCATGCGTCCAGTGAGAGATCTTTCATTTGTGGTCACATCAGAATTAGCCGTGCGGCCAGTCGTGACAAGTTTTACAATCACGGAAATGTTTGAAAGCAGTTCCATTTAAAAGTGTGGGTGGGGGAGGAACGGAAGATTTTTTTAGGGGGGGGGGGGGTCGAATTTTGGATTATTTTATCCCCCCCCCC
Source organism: Maea johnstoni (assembly GCA_963942565.1). NCBI lineage: Eukaryota > Metazoa > Annelida > Polychaeta > Spionida > Magelonidae > Maea > Maea johnstoni. Next base: position 25,678,110 of record OZ012685.1, read on the forward strand.
CAGCCCCCCCCCCCCAACCCCCTCCCCCCCCCCCCCCCCCCCCCCCCGAATTTTGAATTTTGGTGGGGAAGGGGGGTGGTGAATTTTGAATTTTTCTCGCCAGCCGCACCCAAAACTTCGCATTTTTTTTCATATATATATATATATATATATATATATATATATATATATATATATATATATATATATATATATATATGTATATATATATATATATATACACACACACACACACATATATATATATATATATATATATATATATATATATATATATATATATATATATATATATATATATACATATATATATATATATATATATATATATATATATATATATATATATATATATATATATATATATATATGTATATATATATATATATATATACACACACACACATATATATATATATATATATATATATATATATATATATATATATATATGAGTGAGTGAGTATATATATATATATATATATATATATATATATATATATATATATATATATATATATATATATATATATATATATATATATATATATATATATATATATATATATATATATATATATATATATATATATATATATATATATATATATATATAATATATATATATATATATATATATATATATATATATATATATATATATATATATATATATATATATATATATATATATATATATATATATATATATATATATATATATATATAATATATATATATATATATATATATATATATATATATATAATATATATATATATATATATATATATATATATATTTGCGAACATGTTCGCAAACCTCTCTACGGCCCACGACCACTGATTTTCGACCGCACGACCTCTACGGTTGAGGCCAACTCCTTGAGGCACCCGCAAGGTGATCCTGCGATCGCCACGGTTTTCGGCCGTAAACTGCCCGCAAACAGCCCGCACGGCGGACGGATGACTGATGTGACCAGGGCTTAAGATATAAACGCTAAAATGTGATCTGCCCGAAGCGTGTCATAGTATCTGTACAGGGCCTACACATATGAACGGATTCTTACATCTAGTCCGGCACAGAAAGCTGGATTTTGGGCTGAACCTTTTTTTTTCATATATAGTTTTTTTTTCAACTGATTCTAGTAGCCAAGGGTACCCACTTTAAGAATCTGCCGGGTGCCACGCTGGCACCCTTGGGCAATTTGAGATATTGACCCATCTTTGCCACCCCCCATGGTACACAAAATGGACAAATTGGGCTTTCTCCGGTTTTGGCTGCCCCAGATATTGAAATCTAAGAGACCTACAGACCCATAAAGTTACATAGGCTCAATTTAGATTGCAAATAGACATATGATTGTATTTGAACATTCATAGGTACCCTTATTGCCGAGAACAGGGGTCAAAAAGTAGGTCATTTAGCTAAAATATACAGGTTTTCGCCTTTATTTTGCTAATATTTGAACAGCGTTAAATCACAATAAAAGAGTCCATCACTATTCCAAGTCTGAATATGTCTTATTCAGGTAGCAAATAAATCAAAATTTGTAGTTGGCCAACATTAGGTGACCGCTATGCTGAGAACAGGGGTCAAAAAGTAGGTCACTTAGCTAAAATGTACGATTTTTGCCTGCATTCTGAACAGCATCATATCGCCTTATATGAAACTTTCAGTTCTAAATATGACTTATTCAGATAGCAAATAAATTGCAATTTGTATTTGGCCAACGTTAGGTGCCCGCTATGCTGAGAACAGGGGTCAAAAAGTAGGTCACTTAGCTTAAATGTACGATTTTCGCCTGCATTTTGCTTTTTCTTGAACATCAACTTATATAATACTTTCAATAATCTAGTTATAAATATTGCTCATTTGGTTGCAAATAGATTGATAATTGGAGTCGTTCAACTGTAGGTACCTGCACTGATTGGACCAGGGGTCAGAAAATAGGTCACTTATTAGCTAAAATGTACGATTTTAGAGTTTTTCTCTAATTTGAACAGCATTACATCAACATATAAGAGACCATCTAAAGTACCAACAATTTATTCCTGCAATAAATGCGTGTGCAGACCAAGCATAATAATCGACCGTACGCCCGGTTACTACCCAATTTCATGGGCACATACAGTACAGACATTTAATTCCTGCACTAGACAACCTGACGTCCGCCAATGACCAACATACATGTAGCTTCCGAAGCGAATCTACGTTCAGTAAGGAGTTCATCCATGCATCCATGCCCAGGAAACTGGATTGCATTTCTAAATCATGTGCTCGATATCGGTTGTAATAGATATTACCCTATCATGGTGAGATATCAACGCCTACATGATATTGGCCACATTTAGGTATGGTTTTGTATTTGAAATTTCTTTACCGTCACTTTAGTTCTTTCAACGTAAGAATTCAGTGACTTGACAATTGATAAAATTAGGGAAACGAGTACCCGGGGAACCCACCGACTAACCCCATAGGTTCCAATTGCTACCTTCTCCGTATTTCAACAATATTGAACTAAACTGTGCATCCGATGTGCTTTTGATGCAATGTTAGGGTCAATGCTATGTGGTCGATTTGCAATAGTACCGTGTCTAGCAAATAAGTTCTACGGAAATCTCGTATTTAGTGCTACACATGTACCTATGCCCTTATTTGGGTAGCAAATAAATTGATAATTGTAGTTAAACAATTGTAGGTACCTGCACTGCTGGGAATAGGGGTCAGAAAATAGGTCACTTAGCTAAAACGTATGATTTTTGACTGCGTTTTATTCTTTTTGAGATAAAATTTCACTCCATCTTTGCGCTAGTTGCATTGTGTGGGAAAACAATGTCGTCAAATTAATATGGGAATATGCTATAATAGAGCCCCTTTGACCATTGCAGAGGGTACTATGTTACTTGTCATAGGCCTGAAGGCTGTAGCGTATTAAATTGTCATATCAGCCCTACCCAAGCCGATGGCATGCATAAATGAGGAATTCCCCTTACTAGGATGGATATAGACAGTTCCTTATATATCATAAGACTCTGACTATAGGAACCAGGGATCAGGATTAGGGGTTACGTTTCTTGTCATCTTTCCCACCATACAGAAGAAACGCTGTGACTGGTCTGGGAAAAATAGATAACCTCAAGTCAGTAGTAACTTTCTCACAAGCCCAAATAGGGTTCATGAAAAGTAATCTTCAGCTTGTGTGGACTCCTTCATGTGTGATTGATATTTGCCTATAGGGAAAGCTATACAGCTTCATGTAAGTGAAATATGCCGAAAGGGACAGCTACATGTACATTACAGACATTGAATTCCTGCAGCAGTCGACCGGATGTCTCCTAGTGCCTGGTTGTACAGACACCTATGGATAACATGCCATACCAAATAAGTCAATTACATTAATGACCCACGAAGATTGCGAATCAAAGCTGCGTGGGTTCCCCGGGTACTCGTTTCCCCAATTTCATCAACTGTCAAGTCACACTGAATTCTTACGTTGAAAGAACTAAAGTGACGGTAAAAGAAATTTCAAATACAAAACCATACCTAACCCTTGCCAAAATTTCTCCATGCTTCCTGGGTAGCACCTGGGAAATGCAGGGTAGCCCATGCATTTCCCAGGTCTTACCCAGGTCTAGAAGCTGGATGAAACCATGTATTTCCGTGGTGTGAGCTAGCCCATGGTAGACCTAGCTTTATCCTCGGTAAGCTCCATGGATTACCTTGGTCAGACCAAGGCAGAGAAGCTAGATGGAACCAAGCATTACCATGGTTTATGCCTGACCATGGTAGTCCTAGGTTTTTCCGGGGTAGCTCCCAGATGCAGGAGCTGGATGAAACCAGGCATTACCATGGTGTGAGGTAAAGCTGGGTAAGCCATTCCACGCTGTCCCTCACAGACCATGGCAAACCTAGGTACAACCAGAGTAAAAATTGGAATTATTCATCAGAGTCACCATGAAAACTGGGAGGGCCTGTGAAGACTAAGTGAAATCCATGCTTGCATATTCAACTACTTTTAGGGTGTGCCTATAATTTTTCCTGGGTATTTTACTTTTGCTAATTGAAGTTACCTTGAATCTCTGAACCTGGTAAATCTAGTACTTTTACTTGTGGTTGCCTTTGGTACCTGTCAAATGTAGCATTTCCCTAGTCTATAATGGTGCAATCATTAGTGAAAAGTAAATTAAGTAAAATTAAGTAAGACCCTGTGAAAAAAATAGTTAAGGCCCCCATTAAAGTTTATTGAGTTTGTCACATATGCAAAAAGGTATTTAATCTATTTTGTGTAGATTAAATGGTTTTGATGCTAAATGTGGTTAGAAGAGTATCCATAGAATTTGTGGTATCCTTTATGGAAAAGTAGCTTAAATTTATGGAAGTGGCTGCGTAGCCGGCTGGCCGGCTACGCAGCCACTTCTATTATTATTGCTGAAGGATAGGCTGCATAGCCGGCTGGCCCCCCGGGGCTGTATAGCCGGCCAGTTGGCTACGCAGCCACTTCCATTATTATTGCTGAAGGATAGGCTGCATAGCCGGCTGGCCGGCTACGCAGCCACTCCAAGTCTGTATAAAGAAGTACCAGAGAAAAGTTTTTGGAAGTGGTTGCGTAGCCGGCCAACCGGCTACGCAGCCCCCAGGGCTGCATAGCCGGCTAACCGGCTACGCAGCCACTCCGTCTATATGAAGAAGTACCAGAGAAAAGTTTTTGGAAGTGGTTGCGTAGCCGGCTGGCCGGCTACGCAACCACTCCAAGTCTGTATAAAGAAGTACCAGAGAAAAGTTTTTGGAAGTGGTTGCGTAGCCGGCAGTCCGGCTACGCAGCCACTTCAATTATTATATCTGAAGGATAGGCTAGCCGGCTACGCAGCCACTTCCTAAATTTATGTAACACATATGACGCCAATTTACTTAATTTGCTGCTTATGTTTAATGCCTATTGAAACAGGCTTTAATTTGCCTAGTGTTTAGCAGCAAGTTCCTCATAGTGTAGTGGTTAGAGTGGTCGACTCCCAGGCGAGGGGTTCATGGTTCAAGTCTCGGTGTCTCCCCCAAATTTTTTACCAAATTCAAAACCACAGACCATGGTGAATGCATGGTAAACCTAGGTTGTTTTACCGTGGAATATCCTAGGTAATGTATGGTAGTACAGCAAATGTTTAACCATGGAAATCCTGGAATTTCCAAGGTAATGCTTGGTACTACCAACCCGGGTAGATCCATGGTAATGCGTGAAAAACCTGCGAATTACCGTGTGACCTACTTCCAGGTAATGCATGGATTATTGACCTAGCATTTACCTAGGATTTCCCTGCTTTTTTTGGCAAGGGAAATGTGGCCAATATCATGTAGGCGTTGATATCTCACCATGATAGTAGTAACCGGGCATGCGGTCGAGTATTATGCGTGGTCTGCGCACGCATTTATTGCAGGAATAAAATGTTGGCACTTTAGATGGTCTCTTATATGTTGATGTAATGCTGTTCAAATTAGAGTAAAATTCTAAAATCGTACATTTTAGCTAAGTGACCTATTTTCTGACCCCTGGTCCCATCAGTGCAGGTACCTACAGTTGAACCACTCCAATTATCAATCTATTTGCTACCAAATGAGCAATATCTATAACTAGATTATTGAAAGTATTATATAAGTTGATGTTCAAGAAAAAGAAAAATGCAGGCGAAAATTGTACATTTTAGCTGAGTGACCTACTTTCTGACCTTTGTTCTCAGCAATGCGGCTACCTACAGTTGTCCAACTACGATTATCAATTTATGTGCTACCTAAATAAGTCATATTTAGAAGAAGAAGAATGAAAGGTATATATAAGGCAATGTAACGCTGTTTGAAAAAGAGCAAAATGCATGCGAATATTGTACATCTAAGCTAAATGACCTACTTTTTGACCCCTGTTCTCATCATAGCGGGCACCAAACCTTGGCCAAATACAAATTGCAATTTATTTGCTATCTGAATAAGTCATAATTAGACCTGAAAGTTTCATATAAGGCGATATGATGCTGTTCAGAATGCAGGCGAAAATCGTACATTTTAGCTAAGTGACCTACTTTTTGACCCCTGTTCTCAGCATAGCGGTCACCTAACGTTGGCCAACTATAAATTATAATTTATTTGCTACCTGAATAAGTCGTATTCAGACTTGGGATAGTGATGGACTCTTTTATTGTGATTTAACGCTGTTCAAATATTAGCAAAATAAAGGCGAAAACCTGTATATTTTAGCTAGATGACCTACTATTTGACCCCTGTTCTCGGCAATAAGGGTACCTATGAATGTTCAAATACAAACATATGTCTATTTGCAATCTAAATTGAGCCTATGTAACTTTATGGGTTTGTAGGTCTCTTAGATTTCAATATCTGGGGCAGCCAAAACCGGAGAAAGCCCAATTTGTCCATTTTGTGTACCATGGGGGTGGCAAAGATGGGTCAATATCTCAAATTGCCCAAGGGTGCCAGCCCGGCACCCGGCAGATTCTTAAAGTGGGTACCCTTGGCTACTAGAATCAGTTGAAAAAAAAACTATATATGAAAAAAAAAGGTTCAGCCCAAAATCCAGCTTTCTGTGCCGGACTAATCCATATTATCACATTGATTCGATCATGATATATAGAGATAGAGATATAGATAAACCAGGGAGATGTTCTGAGACAAACATGCTTTTTGAATTCCCTGGTGGATGCATGCTTCATAGAAAATAACTGAGAATCGTTTTTTATAAATAAAATGGAACCTGAAGGTATGCGTAGGTTCCAAAGGTTACAAAACTGTTATACTAGTCCCAGGTATGCTGTGGGTAATCTATCAGGACACGCATTGTAAACTAACCATTGGTGGACAAAATGTTAACTGTTTTATGCCACCTACGCGTAAAAGGGGAGGGGTAAAATTTATGCTACATTTGTTTCAATTTGTAGGTCCTGTGGATTCGTTTAATCAGCCTTTTTACACTAAAAATGTATCAAAACTGCACCCATTGCCCTCACCGAATTAGTGTCTCTTTCAGTGATGTACACTACCTGTGACCTATAAAGAATAAGTGAGCCCCCGTCTCAGAAACATGCGTTTCTTGCATGTCACTGCGTCCACTCGTTGGCTCCAGGGCGGCTCCAGGCGCGTTCACGTTCGCTCCAGGCCCCTTGCAATGCCGGGGTGGTGCTGCTTCATATCCCGGTCGCTGATTGGTCGATACACTTTGATTGACAGTCGTACCCTTGAGCAGAACGTAAACAACTTACTATAGCTTCTACACTTCACAACACGAGGTTGACGCGAACACAACACTGCCGACTAGCTGGAAAAAGATTCACGCAAGCAAAGTTCACGAGCTAAATAACTTTAAAGTTCCTATCCACGATAGCTGAGCACTAGTTGATTCTGAAGATATTACTTGAAACGAATAATTGAAGAGGACTCAGCAAAAAGCGACGTGACCGCGAGAGCCAAGTTTCTGCACAAACATTTCCAGCTGCAAACAAAGACTGTAGTAGACGACAGGCGGTGTTTACTGCCTTCAGAAGTTCTGTGCCGGTGCTGGTTGGACAAGACACAATGAAGCAAGCGATATTGATGATGTGCTGTATGGTCATGACCATTTGGACCATGGCAGGTTAGTTTCAGTTCAAGTGTGTTTTTTAATTGGTTTTGCCCGAGATTAAAAAAACTACTATTTTAGACCTTAGAAGACCAACACATGGAATGGAAACCAGCCGGTCAACCTGAACATGCTAGCCTCAACCAGTGTCAATTAATAGTCGCTAATAGGTGCTCTGGGCACCCCCAGCAGGTGGTGGAGATAAGGTTTCTCTGTAATGTAATCGATGCGGGAGCCCTGATTGGTCCTTGTTCCCACGTGACCTCGTGCTGCTGCCTTATCTGCTAGTCCTGGCATGAGGCTAGCATGTAACTATAGGGCATATAGTAATTGGTCTCTCGTTACATATCCATTCTTTTCTTAATCCAAGTTTAGACTAAGTATTTTCTTCACTCAGTTTAACTGTTTTAGTGTTTAAGTTCTGCTTTTGAGTACTAATTGTACTACATGTACTTCCGTCTGCCACCTCTTATTTCTCCATCCCTACTGCTAGTGCTGCTGCTGCTGCTGCTGCTGCTGCTGCTGCTACTACTACTACTACTACTACTACTACTACTACTACTACTACTACTACTACTACTACTACTACTACTAGCCACTACTACCAATACTTATTCTAGCTACTACTACCAATACTACTACTAGCCACTACTACTACTACTACTACTACTACTACTACTACTACTACTACTACTACTACTATAGTTCGAGCAACTCTAACTGTGGTATAGGCCGTTGCTTTCTATATGATGTTCTATTTGGCCTAATCACAGGCCAAATGGAACATCATATAGAAAGCAACGGCCTATACCACAGTTAGAGTTGCTCGAACTACTACTACTACTACTACTACTACTACTACTACTACTACTACTACTACTACTACTGTACTACTACTACTATCTTTTACATGAACTACCTGTGTAGCCTGTGTTTATGCATCTTAAGATGAAAGGTGATGGCAATATTTTATCCCAAAGTTGCTGGCTTTTATAGTTTTCTGAATAAAAATGCTATACTTGCAGCACATTGGTATAAGCAGGGTTGTTTCAGTGACATCTCTAAATGCAAATGTGGCCATAAAAGTACTATAAAACAAACACAAAACAAGTTACAAATGGCCTGTTATGCTTGCTTACATTACCATCATAAGCGAATGTACAATGGAACCTGTTGATACACATCTTTTGATGTTGCCAATTTCAATAAGCTAAACGATTTTTGTAAGCTCATGAATGTATTTTTCTAATTTCAAATACGAGTGAGAATCTCCACAAATAGATCACTTGTGTGTAAGATGTCATTTGAATGAGAATCTCCATAGATAGACTGTAATGAGTAAATTGCAATTTGGTATTTAATTGTTTTGGACCATGACTATTATGACTGTTCAAGTGTAGATGGTTTATTGTATATTCGTATATCCGTCAGTTGCTTGGATAAGGAGTTAAGTAAGCTTGACTTTCGCCCTTGTCTACCAGTGATCAACGACACAACATCTACTGATGGTCATATGTGTATATTTAGCTCTGGTTGCTTTTCTTAGAAGGTCATTTATTAGAGAGACCCATGCAGGCAGCAGCCAGGGGTTATCCAAGAAGCCTTCTGCACTCAGGTTCACTTCTCGTGGCTTGGGTGAGGAAGTGTAAACAGAAAACAGCTGATCCCACTGCTTGGGACCTTTCTGGGCCCCTTAACTGCTGTGTAACCTAAGCTAGCAGTAATGTACAGTATGGAGTGTGGATCAGCAGGGGCTTAGTACTTAGCCTAGCATATAGGCTGTTAGCAAGGACTAATATACATGTTTCTTGTTTTAGATATATTACTATTCTTCATGGCCACATAGACTATTTGGTGCTTGGTAACAGAAAAGACATGACAGGAAATACATATGACAGCTTATAAACCTAGGCTAGTCTTAACACTGTGAAGATAGGGGATTGTTATTTTTCAATACTAGCAAGCCCATAGCCTGCCTCACGGGCCATATTTAAATGTCTTCCATTGTGGATAGATGGCACTGCGGTATACTAGGAGGTCAGTTGCCATCCAGGCCATATTATAATGTATTCCATTGTGGATAGATGGCACTGCGGTATATTTGGAGGTCTATTAACAATCATCTCCCTCGTGTGGCAATTGTGTGAACTAAATGGCCAACATTAGGCCACACGTCCCTATCTAGTATAGGGACTTGTCAAATGACAATATTATTATCATTAGGGTCAGGCTTCTATATATAATAGAGTAAAATCATAATAGAGCCTTGTAGCTGGGCTAGCAAGCCCAGTGAGAGGGATGTCAGCATAAAAAGGGGTGCAAGCAGTACGCCCTGCACACCTCTCCACAGTTATAACTTGGCATCCTCTCCCCATCGCACTGCCAGATCAAAGCTGCCCTGATGACAACAGAGCTTCTCGCTGATCAGTGTGGCTGTCAGCGCGCATACCACAGGATTCCCATTTCTTCACCTCCCTTGTCAAATTTCACCCAGGGGTCTGGCATGATACTTAACCCTTTCGTTCAGACTCAAATATAGAAAGTGACAAGTTTCCTGATATTTTATGCAAAGGAAATTTTTGTAAATTATTGAAGTTTAAGTGTAATATATCAATACTAGACCTACAACTCTTCTGGAAGTCTTTTGCTGAAGTATTCTTTATTTATTAGGCGTTTCTTAAAATATTGTAGCATGCAGAAAGTTATTTTGAATGGAGCTTGGGGCACGCCTGGGTTATTATAATGAGGATGCCCCAGGACCAAAATAACCACCCTCGACAGGTTGTGCAGCCAGGCATAGAAATGGCATTTTTAAAGAGGGTTTACAAATCACAGGTGTACGCTGACATGCCCAGGTGTGCTGAGCAGTGGGGCAATCAGCGTACCTGCCAGCCCTGCCCACAACCCTGGTATAGGTATATGCCAACTGACCTTCTACCCTGGATCCTGGGCTTAATCCTTCCAATGCTAAGGCTACTTTTGTCCAAAGTGCACAAGAATTGTAAAGATTTTTGAAAACCATCTAAACCCTGTCGTGTTGGTATTCTAAGGAAAGCTCTCACTGAGTACTCTCACATGATCGAGTACCCATGTGCCAGGGTTTCAGTAATATTTCTGCTTTTTTGCATCATTTTGTACTGGCCAAATTAGCCACCACCAGCATAAGGGTTTTAGTATACTTCTCTTAAGTTTGCAGCCCTTGCATGACCAACCCTTATAACAAGTTTGCATGTGATTTTGCAGCACAGTGCTGAGTGCTTACGCTTGTGTTTCCTTTATACCATAAAGAATAGTTACACAATGCCATCTTAGGTTGCTGTTATTGTTGTGGTTTTGCTTTGGTTTTGGCCCGTGCTTGACTGCACTGTGGAGTTTCATCATGGATCACCTGTTCAAAAGGAGACTCACCTCTTTAGAAGATGGTTACATAACAGTTAGGGTTGTACCAGATGGCTGCATGTAACAAAGGTTTACCTGACCCTCAGGTGTGACTCCACCACACATTTTACACTATAATGTCAGCATCATTAGCCTAGATATATTGAAGCTTATCCAGGTATTCTGGGCTTATAGGTCAAGTACTTAACCCTTGTGCTGCTGGTGGCTAATTTGGCCATTATACAAAATGATGCAAAAGGCCTAAAACTGACTGAACCCCTGGCACAATGGTATTCATCTTCAGGAGAGTACTCAGTGATAGCTAACTAATGAAATGTTACCAACTCGACAAGGTTTAGATGGTTATCAAATTCTTTTGCATTCTTGTGCTTTGGATAAAAGTAGCCTCAGCATTGGAGGCGAAGGGTTAAGGGAGATATTCCTGGCACCGTCCTGCCTGATATAGATTTACTCTATCATGTCAGCATGATTAACCTAGATGTATTGAAGCTTTTCCAGTTAAAATGGGCTAATAGGTCAAGTACGTAAGGTAGGTATTCCTGGCACCATCCTTGCCTGATCTTATAGTTGTGCAGAACAATACAAAGCAATACAATTCTAGATTTAAACCTGTATTGTGTGCATATCTTTTCTTAAAATACAAGCACCTTCAGTTGAAGGAAACCATAATAATCTTAACAAAGGATAAGGATTATAATTCCTTTGTTCAATTGAATGCCTTATTCATTGTAATAGAGGTGCTAGAAGATATGTACCTCGAAATACTTGTGAGAATTTCCTTATGCTTCAACTATAGGTATGTTAAATCTAATCTCTTCAATTTTAAATGGCTAAATTGTCCCTTACACTGAATGAAACAAGCACAAATTTGATAAAGGTAAACATGATGCCATTTTCAACCTTTGGTCCACCTTAAGACATCATTCAACTTTATAGAAGAGGGACCCAAATCACACAAACTATTAGATAATATTCCCCTTTTTAATCTGGTGTTAATCAATTATAATGCTCAACTTCTATTTGTCATTAAACTTATCTTCACCTTTTAAATGCCTATATATTAAACATATCTGATTATGTGTTTGTTGTTCACAGAGCTGTTAAGGTCCAAAGTATTATTGACTATTGACTTAGCCCATCCTGTGTGACCCTACAATTGGGCCTCTAGACATCAGCTTAAAACTGAGGATAATTCTATCCAGAATAAACAACCATATCATATCGATGCCATAAGTATTTCTGTACCAATACAACAAAATATTCCTATAACAATCATTTTTATGCAGAACTCTTGAAATGGTGCTGACTCTTTGACATAACCTTACTATGAAAAGAGTGTAACCCTTCCAATGCTGAGGCCATACCTTCATCTAAAGCGCAAGAAGGCAAATTAGTTTTTTGAAATTCATCTAAACCCTGTCTTGTTGGTCAACAAAAAATCCAGATCCAGGTGGCAATTTTATAAGAGGATCTTTCAGAATTAAAGGGTTAAATGTCAGCTGCATGTGGGTCACCCTAACACATAGCTTCTCTTGAACATTCTTTAGTAAATCACATATGCAAACAAAGCACCCATTACCTAATCCCTTCCTGTTTTGTTGGAGTGGTATGTAGAACACATAGTTAACCTATTAATGGTCACGATGGCCGAAACAGCCTGACAAATCAGGTAAAATCTTTCAGGCAAAAGCTTAGTTGGGAAAATATTTGAAGGAGAAATGTTAATCAGAACATTTTCAACAACTCTCCTTCAAATCTTTGTTAGAAAGATTCTCAATTCCCAAGATAATGTGAAAAGTGTCATAGATCCAGACGACAATTACAAGAGAATCTCTTTTAAGCACTAATGGGTCAAGATAGGGTCTGGGAATATGGTAAGGGTACAGAATTTACTCTATTCTTCCAGTTAAGTGCGTGTTGACATAGGGAATGATAGGAATTACAGAATTAAGCACCCACAAGGCCACAGTTATTCTGTCACATTATTGTAAACATCATGTATTGGTGGGGTTTGAATTTTTACCTATTGGTAGAGGTGCAAAATAAATTATTTTTTGTGTGAGTATTTTGTGTAAATCTGAGTATTCCTTATGATGGGAAAGGATTGAAGTGACAAATTAATGTTGCACAATCTTATTAACATTGTCTTTCTTCGAAATAAAGTGGGTGCATGTTTAAATGCATCTCTTTAAGCGCAGGATCCTGGGCAGGAGGTCTCAGCATTGGAAGGATTATATTATATGCACAGTTTTATTAAGTGCAGTCAATCCTTGTTTTTCAAATGTTCTAAGGAATGCTTTTTGACCTGAAAAAGCAAGTAAAAGTTGAAGTACATTGCATATATCATGTGATGCATTTCAACCCCTCAATTCAACTCTAAAAAGACCCCTAGGTGTCCCTTTCCCTCTGCCTGCTGCTGCCCGGTCATCACTGGTCAGCTGGGGTGTCCTATGATAGTGTCAGATTGCATACCTTTGGATGTGGATACACCAGGGTGGCCTTGGGCCAAGCTCCAGCTGATCCAGGGCCCGACCAGCTGATGTTATTGTGATAACCCCAACACGAGGCCTGCCCCGCCCCGCCCCTCGGGTGCCCTGCGTGTAAACACAAACCACAGGTACCCACCTTTCACTCGATCATCTTGACAGCTCCCAGTGAAGGCTTGACCCGTTCACGCCCGAAACACATGCAGTTATCATATGATCAGACACCTACGCAGTATTAGTAAAAAATATAATGAATTGGAAAAGAATATCAAGCATGAAAATTGTCACTTAGAAAAGATGCAATCATCATTTAAATATTTTGGTAATATCACCGTAATTTTATAGTTATTATTGAAGTTGACCACCAGGTGTCTTTAGGCATGAGGGGGTTCTGAGAAGTTTGTGTTGGCAGCAATGACGAAGGAGTTCTCGGCCAAACTCTTCACCTGTCACTGCATGTCATATTCTGTTTGCTATCAAATTCCTCCAGCACCCTTGTGATCTATCCAGTGGTACAGTCAGCAGGAGGGGATGACTAATACATCTCTAAATGGGCTTTAAATTTCCACCTGCCTTAGCAAACAAAGCCTGGTTCTCAGGCTGAGTTAGGTTTATTTTATTCCACCACCACTACTTTCTGGATATGTGTGATGTCTCTCTCAACCTATAGATGGCAGCACAGTTTTCAGAAGTTGCAGTTTGAAACAGTTACAGACTACAGCTCAAGTGTGTCCCCCCCTTGAGGATTTATTCAAAACTAAACCTGGAGTGAAATCAACTCTGGTTAGATCAGTGAGACTAAGGAAAGAGACAGATAATGTTCACAGACTTGTAGCAAACCTAACTTTAGCATTGCAATGGCTCAAGAAAACCTGCACTGCTTGCATAAATCTTTCTGATGAATATTTCTTTAGGAAATATTAGTTTAATAGTAATGTTATATACAACTCAACCATCCAATTTACTTCAGATATTTTTGAGAATCAATGATTTTTAGGTGAATTATTGCCTACCTGTTTGGGATAAGGCATATGGAATTTCTTGAAAGGATTTGGTTAATCCTACTCTTTCTAAGTGGTCTGAGAGAATGCAAAAATATGCTATGAAGAATATTTACAGAAAAGTTATTCCTTGAGCTGATGTTTTAAAAAAAAATCGTTTTACCCTTAGAGAGCATTGACATCCAACATTTATATCAACTGAAATTGATTAAAGGAAATTGATATAAGTAGGTGAAAACAAAACATGTGCTGTTAAATAGAAAATTATTATGTTCCAAAACTTTATTATCTGGAAAAATACAGATTTTCTAGGAAAGCACGGAATCAACCCTTACAAATATCTTTGAAAAATGAAGAATTATGTACCATCACATATTTATTTGTATCCATAATATCCACATATTTTTCCGGCATAAATAGATATTCTATACATTGACTCTGTAACTGTACTTATTGACATGTTGAAAAATTAATAAAAAAAATATTGAAAGAAAATTTAAGTTCCAGAGCTTGGCTGGGTACTCACTATATCCTGTCCTTGCGCGCCATCAACACCTCTGGGGTGAATCATTGAATAGTTTCATGTAAAACAAATTCTTTATCTGCCGTAGATCTTTGCATGTGACTGTCATTGCCTCAGGGCCTGGGGTTTTATAATTGGTTGACCTGTCAATCACTGGTTAACCTGAGGAGAGTTGCACAAGGACATGTAATTCTATACTTGATTCCATGGAGAGTATCCGGTCTTCCTTGACCTAACATTACCTAAGCTGGCAGCTAGGGAAGTGGCATTTAACACTTTATGCTGCTGGTGGCCAATACAGAATGATGGTAGATAGATGGCTCCACCTGATCCTTCTATCTCTAGAGGTTTAGGTCAGGTACTCCAACTGAGTCCGCAGTAGCCCTGGTGAGATAAGTGTAAACTGAATTGGCCACTATGGCCACCTCAACTATTTGGTGCCTGCATGGTAACAGAAATACATGACAGAAAAAATATATATGACAGCCTAGAAATATAAGCTAGGGAAAGGTGCTTTAAGGTCAATGGAACTTATAATAGAGAGTATTTTTATCTGCTGAGGACCTTGAACTGGATGTGTCAGGAAGAATAATAACATGGATGAGTCAGTAGAGTTGGTACTTGGTTTCAGTGCAGGGATTAGTTTTCACACAGGGGGTGTTGCTAGCTTGCATCAAAATATAAAGAGAAGAGCTGACATTTACCTTAGAAGGCCTCAGATCAAACCATGGTCTGACCTGGAAGAGCTTGTTGAACCTTTTATTTCTTAACCTGATTTGTATCTTCAATTAACTCAGTGGCTACATGCAGCATTGAATGTACACTACCAGTAATTTTTAAGTTTATTAGAATTATATGCATTTGGTATAGCTTTAAAGGGATCTGATCAGAGAGCCAGATATGGGGGAGTAGCCACCAGGGGCCAATTGCCATACACAATTAAATTAGGCCCAGTGCACAGCGTTGGTGTAACGAAAAATGTTATTACTTGTAATATAATTGTAGGAAAATAGTGCAATATCTTGATGAAGTCGTTGTTCAATTATTTTTCCTTCAACATGATGAATAACTTTCCTCTAATATCTACTGTTTAAAACTGGTTATAGCATACTAGTAGCATGCAATTCAAATATTAATAAATGATAATAATTTAATTTAGTTAATTGTAATTTGAAATAATGTAATTTAATGATTATTGTTTCTCGTTTGTTTCAGATGCGGTTTCACCCCGCAACCGCTATAGAGGGCGTGACTATGAGGCTGAGCGCAGGATGGCCATGGAGAAGGCGCGCATGGAGTCCCTGTCTGCAGCTCGCCTCGGTCCCGGAAACCGCAATAGAGGAGTCCCGAGTCGTCACGAAGACTTTCCTGCATCTGTGATGAGCAAGAAGCGCACGCCGAGATTCCGCGTGACGGAGCAGAGCTGCTGCAAGATCGGCGAGAAGGCGTCCAGAAAGAGGATGTCCTGCAACCCGAGCATCCACACCGTGCAGCGCCGACTCAACTCCGTACACAAGGCGAAACTCGAGCTCCAGGAACCCGTCTCCCAGGCCAAGATGTACAAGAAACTCAGCCTTAGGATCTCCAAATGCTCACTGATGTACGCCAAGAACTTTGAGAAGTGCTGTCAGTACCATGCCAGCTATAAGAAAGAGCTAGATATGTGCAAACGCCTTAAGGGTGCCTCAAGGAGAAGTTGCAAGCTGAGAGTGAAGAAGAAGTATGTTTAGACGTTAGACAAAGAAAATGGTTATAATAGAAGAGAGGCAAGAAAAGTGAAGGGAATACTCGGTTTTGCTGAACATGAATGTTCCCACGATCCTGAAACTTAGAGGTTCGTGTCTCTATCTCTGGTTTTGCTGAGATTTCTGTTAGGCGAAGAAAATCGTTAATTGAAGAGAGTTTTTCATGGCAAGAAACGTGAAGGGAATCCTCAGTTTTTGGTGAACGTGAATGTTTCCAGGATCTGAATCTCAGAGGTTTGTGTCTCTGTCTCTGGTTTTGCTGAGATTTCTAGTCAATAGTTGACCAGTTTTTGATGTCATGCACCAGCTATCCCATGGAGAAAGATTCAAATATCAGAAAGATATTTTTAGTGTGGGTCTTGAATAAAAATCTTGTTAAAAAACTGGGATTTGAAGATTATGGGGAGTTTTTTTGATTACCATAGGACAGCACACAGTGGTTAGTGCTGATTCTTGGCACAACTCTCTCATAGTCATAGTCAATGAAAAATTGTTTGGACTGGAACAAAAATTTGTCAAATTTTTCTTTACTGTTCCAGGTTGGCATTGTCTTAGTGGAATAGGCGAATTCCGCTGATTTCAGTTAGTATGATTAAGTAAAGTGTGTTTATTTTGGTGCAAACACAAAAAAAGGTGTATATTGGCATCACGGTCCCTAAGGCTATGAGAAGATGTTTTATTATCCATGTATTGATGTTTAACCCTTCCAGTGCTAAGCACAAGGACGCAAGGATTTTTGAAAGTCATCTGAACCCTGTCATGCGGGTATTCATTGGATAGCTCTCATTGAGTACTCTCAGATGAGTACCCATGTGCCAGGGTTTCAGTCATTTTTCAGCTTTTTGGCATCTTATTGTATTGCTCAATTAGTTAACAGTAGCATAAGGGTTGACCCCTATGCTGCAGGTGGCTAATTTGGTGAAAACAAAATAATGTGAAAAAAGCCGAAAAATGGCTGTAGCCTTGGCTATTTGGTAATCGTCTGATAGTAATGAAATAGAGCTTCCAATGAATACCAACATGACAGGGTTTAGATGTTTTTCAATTTTTTTTAGTGGTCTTTTGTCTTGTATAAAAGTAGCTGCAGCATTGAAAGGGTTAAAGGGTTATTCAGGGAACTGAGGTCCTATGAGGCCTCTTGTTTGTACATATACTATAGTGTAGCAGTTATAGGGACAGTACCTGGCATTTTAAGAGAAGTCATTGCATTAGCAGCCAATTCATTCTCACCGCGCAGTTCTTTGACAAGTGCAAGTTTCACAAATAAGCAGTTGCTTGGCATTGTGTACTAGAATTCACTTCAAGTGCGAGCAGGTGTGATTTCAACCATCTCATCCGCTGTTTATCATACAGCCTCGTGGCATTGATTTTGAAAATCCTAGATAGTCTATCTGTCAAAGTATACAGTAAATTCTCAGTAATTTGGGTTATTTTTTGATATTTATGATTTTTATAGGTTCAAGGTGGCCCATGTTTTCTGGAAAATACCTTGAAGTTATATCAGCAAGATTTACAACTATAATGACCATGTTTTCTGAAATGGCACCTGGCCATAGATCGAGGGTTGCCCAGATTTTCCATTAATTATTTTGCAAAATAATCATAGTGGCCCAAATTCCTAGGGGGTTTCAAATTTCCGTGAATTTACGGTATGTGTAGAAAGTCGGTCGAAAAGTTGCAGTTTATATTGCTAGGTGGCCATGTATTTGTATACAAAGCCATGAAAACAGTGAAGGGACATAGTTCTTTTATTTAGCTGTAATATTTTGTTGTGGTTTTGAATTGATTTTCTTTAGCATGTATTTTTATTCTTACTATTTTAGGGTCTTTCATAGTCTGGCACCTTTTGTTAGAATTGATTTTTGCAAGCATGGTCAAATTGAGTGACTTATTCATTTAATTTTCAATTGCCTACTTATATTTTGTCAATGTAGTAATTTTCCGATAGAATTATTTGTGAATTCTTTGTGACAAATATTTCTAACAATTCATACTTAGCACTATTTCTCCTTATTTGTAAACATTTACCATCTTAGAGTTTCTGTAAACTATATTTGTTTTGTATATTTGATGTATATTTATTATTTCTTGAATCATTTTCATTGCATTTTCATTTTAATGTTTTAAATGGACGATCTATCTCTGGATTGAACTGGTTGCTATAACAAATAAAATATTTCAATATTAACCAACCAATTTTGTCCATTAACCAAATACATGGTTTCAATTCTTTCATATAATTTGGGGATTTTCAGAAAACTAGAATTCATCTTTTTGAAATTGAAAAAAAAATGCATTTTACCAGAAAATGTACTTATCATTGATATTGAACAGTGTTTTCTGATTGTGATATGTAATAGATATTTCATATACTTTATATGATTTTGGAAAACTAAGCAATGCTTTGAATATTATGTTATAATTTGGACCTTGATAGAAGTCCTTGTTATGTCTGAATACTATGTTTTTTGTGGGAGTCGAGAGAAAAGGGTTTTCTCTTGGCTTCCTATCTCAGGAGATGTAAATATCAAAGTTGTACAGTGAGTCTCAAAAGGTAATAAAATGTTTATGTTGATGAAGTTTACCAGATAGTTTTTAGTTATTTATGTATTCCAAATATCTTTCTGTTATTCTTCCACAGCACATGTTTTATCAGAGATACAGACACACTGTACTCTACCTGGTTTGATCAAAAAATATAACTTGCAACTGGAACCAAAGAGTAAGATTGTAAAGGCAAAATAATAAGTGAAGGACAAAATTGAGAGTTCTGTTACTTGATAGATGTCATTTTAAGCGTCAATATCAGTAAGAAGCTTCACACTGATGATATGTTGTTTTATACATAAATAATGTTTCCTATATGCTACAGAAGTTTTTTTTCTTTGTTCAGAACTCTGTCGAATCCATCAATGTTCAATTTAAAATTCAATTTACCGTACCCTCCTGGTCAATACACCTTTCTGCAACTTTAGTGTTATTTAAATCCAATAGGTGGCAGCACTATACACCCACCGACTTGTGATGACGTTCTTTTCCATTCCCATCTTCGTCCTAAACACTCCACACCAAATTACTTTCTATCGGTCAACATAGATGGCGCTAGGGGTAGTCACCATATTGGTCAATTTTGATAGGATACCTACCCGGTGATCATTTACAGAGCCTAATAATTAACCTATTAATACTTAACAGTTCCTCCAGAAATAGTCATCTGGATCTATGATACTTTTAGAAATAACTATGGAATTGAGCATAATTTTACAAAATATTTGAGGGAGAGTCGTCAGTATTTTTTTTATATTAACCTTGGTTTTGGTCTTCTAAGATATTAACAGTTCTCCATCAAATACTTTTTTCCCTTCAATATTTAATCAAAATTGGCAGGCTACTTTTGGCCGCTGTGAGCATTAATGGTCAATTTGAACTCAGTCATT
The DNA here is from genome assembly GCA_963942565.1 of Maea johnstoni. NCBI lineage: Eukaryota > Metazoa > Annelida > Polychaeta > Spionida > Magelonidae > Maea > Maea johnstoni. The sequence continues at coordinate 25,698,316 of OZ012685.1, forward strand.
CGTCGTTATGGTCTTAGATAAATGAATCGGATTCAGCTCCGTCTCTGATCTGGTATGACGGAAGTTTTCACTGTACGAAAAGACGATAGATGAACAAAAATGCATGTCTATTGGGTATGATTATCCTTTAACCCTTCCAATGTTGAGGCTACTTTCGTCCAAAGCACAAGTACACAAATATTTTTTAAAACCATATAAACCCTGTCGTATAGGTATTCATTGGATAGCTCTCGTTGAGTACTCTCGGATGAGTACCAGTGTCTCAGGGTTTCAGTCATTTTTCAGGTGTTTTGCATTATTTTGTATTCGCCAAATTAGCCACCAGCAGCATAAGTCTTAATAGCTACCAGGTTGATCCACTAACCCCGTGTACCAGCTTAACCTACTGACAGTACGAGTCACTGATATTGCGCTCACAGGTGTCTATTTGGACAGTAAATTGACGTGTTTATTTGAACAACACTATCCAACATTCCTATGCTATCTTTTGGAAAACTACCATTGCTGTGCCAAATCTAGCTGAGTACTACATGCAGTTAGGAACGTAATTAAAGTATATACAACTCTCAATCCCGGGGGGGGGGGGGCACTTGGGTATTAAGGGGGGGTGCACACGTTCGTTATCAAAATTAAAAAATACCCCTAAAGCACTGATTTCTGGCCAAAAAAGCACCCTTATTTTAATAAAACGCTGATTTTTTCCTCGAAATAAACACCCCTTCTTTTACCAAAACACTGACATTGGATGAATGGGAACACGTATTTTAACTTAAGATTTTATAATCCTCTACTTGTTTAGCGGCAGCAAGTGGTGGCAGCAAACTCGTAAGCCCTGAGTCATTTCGGGAGTCACTCGGCGTCAGAGCCGCGTATATTTCGTGGATTGTAAGGATTTTGACCCCCATACTTCGTACCTGGGTACAAAAAAGTACCCTTCTTTTACAAAATCGCGGACATGTGGAGGTCTTAAAAATGACCCCTTCTACCGCGAAATACGTAACGAAGGTGCGGCCCCTCCCGTACCTGAGTGCCCCCCCCCCCCCCCCCCCCCCTGGGCTCTCAATTCAAGCGAAAGCTACGTTAGGGAAGCTTATGGGGTTATTGAAGTTTTTTGAAAAGTATACCGTTTCTCCTCTATCCTGCTCTCATTTGACCATTTAGCCGATACACTGCATATATATTGCATGCATGTTCTTCTGATGAGGAATACATTTGGCTTCACATGTGCATGGTGTTTTAATCCATTATTTATATCCATACTCAGGGAGCTTCATGATCATGTTGGGGAAAGATCAACGCTGAGGGAAAAGTAACACATTTTCTAAGTTTTGCTAGATTCGAATTAAAACGCTTTTTTGAATTTTTATTGGAAATGAGTAAAAATGCAATTTTAAAGTCCTAGATTGCCTGATATTGGAACGTAGTCAAAATTGGGAAAATGTGATATTCTTCCATTTATAAAACTCTCTACAATAATTAACCAAATTTTTAGAAAATCCATTAATATTTGATAGCTTTAATGCATATTTGAAATGATCATTTTTTGGTGAAACTCGATACTGAGAGAAGAGACAAGAAGCTTTTTTCTGTTTGTGTGCAAGCTTTTGTAAGGTTCAGTGATAATTCTCTCTGCCCAGATAAAGAATTGGAGACATATTTTCTGTACCTTGGCATGGTAAGTATAGTTGTTTTAATAGGTGTGTGACGTAAATGATACTACAGAAGATACTACAGTCGTCTTTGTATAAATGTTTTATTCCATTCTACGTATTTACATAATGCTCAACATCATAGAAGAAATCTCAGTGTCATATTTACAAAAGCGAGAAAACAATATATTGTATTGGTTATGGAGGTGTAATGTGCAGATATGTAGGAAAACAATATCGAGCCTGTTTTATCACCCCTTAATGAAATGTCGAAATGACTTTTGCACTCTGTTTTCCTTCGCTCACACATCATAATGCTGCATCCCTTATGCTTCTAATCTATACATGTAAGTGGGATTTTGAAGTCTGGAAAAAAAGAGGGAGTAAACAAAGTTTAAATAACCATTAATGGATGAAACTCTAAAGAAATAAACACATTCTAACTCTACAAGGGATCTGGAAAAGGTACTTATTACAGATTTTACTGAATTGGCACTGTGACACTGTCACAGGAAAATTGCCGAATGGATACGGTTGAACTAGGCCATTAGCTGAGATGCCTTATCTAGTCTAAAGCACTATCATGATGACTAGGAGATATATAGAATATGCATGCAGTATTTACAAGATGTAGAATGTTTCCATATTTACATGAAAATAGGATGAGCAGATATCCATCTTATGTTAGGCTACTCAACCCTCTTATCCCCTCCTACCTTTTAGGTGTCTACAAAAGTCTACGTTAAAACATTCTTAGCTACATAAACAAAAGAACACGCGTATTTACAAAAAAAAAACATTCTTGAAATTATACATCCAAACATAAGTGATAGGCTAGATGTTAAGCGCTAAATCTTCTGAGCTATATCTTAACTTTCAACTACATGGTAGCCTAGCATTTTAGATGGTTGATGCGATGATATTAATACACAACGTCCCATACTAGGTGATAGGAATGGTATGTAATTACAGTAGTTATTTGTGATTTTATTGACGTAGGGCATGACTTGAGAAGTTGAGTTTATTTCGTAGGAAAACGATGTATCATTTATGATACGTTCTCCGTTGTTCAAACACCCGATGCATCCATATTATTCAGCCATCGGCAGATTGCATGTGTCATAAATATATCACACTTGACAAAGCGGTGTCCTTTCATGAGCGACACTATGGGTCAACCGTTTGTTCGGTAGATGGTTAGCAAGACTAGTCTCCTGTAGCTAAGTTGATTGGTTTTGTTGCCTACCAATAGAGGGCAGTTTAGGTGAACGCATATGTGCGCAAGTTAACCATAACTGCTCAAAGATGTTTCAGTTTGACTTTTCTTTAAATCGGCGAACATGACGACTTTCAAGTTTCATGCAAATATCAAAATGAACCGACTAAATACTGGATATGTATCATATCCATGTTTCATTTAACATTGCCCACATTTTGCACTGAATAAGGCCTGAGAATCCTGAGGGACTAAAGAAGCTCCCAATTATATAAAACACACGTTCTCATCATGACAAACACTTGAATAAATAAATCTCGGAAGAAATAATAAACATTGCTTAGAGGGATGTTGATTCATAAACGTTTTTTTACTTATCCTATTACCGTTGTTTACTGATAACTGATAATTCCGATTGGTTGACACAAAGTTACAAATGAATTGATATAGTACAGCCATTTAATTCCTGCACCAGTCGACCGGACATCTGCTAGACGCCTGGTTGTACAAACACCCATGGATAACGTGTCAAAAAATAAGCCAAGCATATCAATGACCAGCGCAGCTTGCGAATCAAAGCTACGTTCAGTTGTGAGGTCATCCATGCATCCATGTCCTGGAAATTGGGTGGCAACCGGGCGTGAGGTCGTGTATCATGCCCAGGCTGACCTCACATCTAGTGCAGCAATTAAATGGTGGCACTGTATAAAAATCTCTTCATGGTTTGGCTTCTCATTCTTGATGCCTTGCTCTCTGTCTCCTCCTTCGCCTCTGCCTCTCATTGACCGGTCTCCTCTCCTCCTCGCGCGCCTCCTGGTGGCCAGAGTGGTCACGATATTCCTGCCAGCGGCGGCGCTCGCGTCGCTCGATGGCGGCTGCGTAGCAACATTTATGGAAGTCCGCTGAATGCCTGGAGACGCATCTCTCGAACGTGTGCATGGTCTGGCGGCCGTAGTTGGGGATGCGGTCGGGGCCGTGGAAGTGCATCTTGCGGTTGTGCGCCCTGTTGGTGTTGCGGAGGACGATGCGTGCCTGGTAAAACTGGGCGTGGCAATGGTAGCCCTTGTCTCCCGCCAATTTACCCAGCATGCAACACGACCAGTGCTCCCTCGGCACGTCTGCAAAAAAACAAAAAAACAATAGATGTTAACTTATTCACTTCTGGAGAGTATTCAGGAAAAAGCATACATTCTCTTCTATTTGAGGGCCTCCTATCTTTGGCTTTGCTTTTACTGAAAATAAATATTACCATATATCCTGACTCATTCCTGTCTGTGCTGCTGTGGGGTTAATATGGAGAGCATATTGATAAAACATTAAACTGCAAGGTAAAAAAACAACCTGACGATGTCAGGACCACTACCTGAAGTCCTAGCGCCCGTCGAATGTCCGCAAACAACCTGCCATTATCAAATTGAGCTTTTGCAGTTTGTCCCTCAAGTACAAATGCACTCCCAGCGATAATTCATAGAATTGCAGAATGACTGAGTAATTGTTTTGAATGATTCAAGTAACACACGTCTGATGCTGAAAAACCCTGACGATGTCAGAACCAATACTTGAAGCCCTAGTGTCAGCTGAATGTCCGAAAACAACCTGCGATTATCAAATTCCTCCTCAAATTGTTCCTCAAGTACAAATGCACTCCCAGAGACAATACTTACAATTGAAGCGTGGCTGAGTACTTATTTGAACGAATCAAGTGACGCACGTTTTCAGCCCTGCAGATGCTGAAAAAACCTGACGATGTCAGTACCCGTACTAGAAATCCTACCGCACGCCGAATGTCCGCAAACATTTACCTGCGATCATCAAATTGGGCTTTTGTTCCCTAAGTACAAATGCTAGCGATAATACTTGAATTGCAGCGTGACTGAGTAATTGTTTTGAACGAATCGAGTGACGCACGTTTTCAGCCCTGATGCTGAAAAGAACGACTGTGAAATAAGATAAAAAGTGATCTAGTGCCGTTTTCGTCTTATTTGCCATACTTTTGTTTTTGTTTGTTATTCATTTTTGTCTTGCTTTAAGTTGCGTTTTGTTCCTCTCTGAGTCTGGATGTGTGTTTTTCATTTATTGTTCCTATTCATTTATTGTTTGCATGTCGTGAGGATAATGATGGCAATCAAGAATACAATATGATAATGGTACACCACAACCCAATGGTGAATTCCAATGTAGCACGACGTCAGGTAACGTTGGAGTAAACCACCGACCTGCCCCAACAACCAATCGGGACATTCCGCAGCACAACATTGTGGTAAACAGCGATACCTGCTTTGGAAAAAGCGATTTAATATCATAGGAAAGACCAGTAGCGGCATGAGTTAAAAGGGTTTTTTTGGAAAAAATCGGCTTTCTTCTTTACCTAGGGAAAAAATTGGGCCTGACCTGACATAAGTAGCCTCTCTTGCAGGAGTTTTATGTTTTACCGCTGCAGGACAGTGATGTAGTAGCTGCTAAGGGTGTTGCCACCGACTGCTACCTGTCTCTAACTATTTACCAAGTTACCAGTAACTTCTTTTTGGAATATGGTTTCCGCCGGGAACTCCGGTTTCCTCCACCACTTATAACTGCCTAGTCATAACTTAGCCGGAAAGTGACGATAAACAAAATTCTAAATTCCAAATTCAGCAAGGTGCAGAGCCTCTGGGTATCAGTTATGTGTAGTGTACCTTAGTTAATTTGGTGGGTCACTGGTACGTAGCTGGTCATTTTTATGTAGAACATGACTCGGCCAACTTAGCAGTGCGAGTTAATCAGGCAAGAGTATTTTCATTCTGTGCCATACGGATCCCTACGACGATTCTTGACAAAATGGAAAATGCCAGAGTGTGGACTTTGTTTTTCATTATTGACGACGATTGTTCTGAGGAAGTAAGAATAAAATTGCAATGATAATGTCATCAATTTTCTGTAAAGCTTTTCCCTAGAATGACCGAGTGAAATGAAAAACAAACGTACAAATTGCCCTTGACTCAAACCAAATCCAATATGTTGGTTTGTTGCCAACATGTGTAATCTTGCTGAAGTTTCCTGATTTGTAGAAATATGTACTTTTCCAAAAGGCAAGCCATCCATAAGACATTTGATCAAATTTGTCTTGCCTGATTTAGTAAGAAAATACACATATTCAGTAATCTGGGCCATGATCATTAGTTGACAATGCCGTTAAAGTGTGTCCTTGCACGTGAGTTGGTCAGCCGAATCGGGATTGGCCGATCGTCAATCCTTACCTGCGTCTTGAGCGTCCCTGTGTCAGAATACAGAGGCGAGATGTATGAGTATTAAAGCATCTCAGTCTTCAATTTACTAGAAACCTCCTTTTTTCTCTTTTTCATCTGTCTTAGGGTGAAAATGTTTTATGTTGTATTTTACTTTTTACGCTCTTAAATATTCTGTCATTTTGACTTTTTACTTCCCTTTTCTTCTCTGAAGGGTGGTCAGTTTGAAATCATGACATAAAGCCAGCATTGTAAGCGCTTCTATCGTCATTGTCTAGCCGGGACACTATCTAGGCGAAGAAAATGTAAAAGATTTCGAGGATACCTGCCAGAACAAATGTAATGCAGTCAATCTAACGAAAAATGTGTGGCAAAATATGGATTTATTTCTGACCCTATGTTTTACGGGTAATCATTTTCACCATATTGCATATATTTGTTCTGGGCTTTAATCCTGTATAAATTCTGTATAGACGTGTCGATATGATTGCTCTATGTAAAAAGATAGGTCGATTCTAGGAAGTACAGGCGTACTTACAAATTGGCCCAGTTCCACACACCCCGGATAGCCACATGACCCACAGCCTTGGGGTATTGAAGCTTCTAGTCCCCCAACCAGGCACGCCGCCCCATATGCAGCCAGGTCTCCCAATATGTGCAACTTTATTTCTTCAGTTCAATGGTTTAACTCTTTTGCGCCTGGAGTACGCACACAAACTTCATGAAGTAGAGAAACATTCAAACAAATTTTGAAGAGAAAGTGCAAAATGCATCTGGGCAAACAGCTTTCTCAGTCGAATGTTTATCAAAATATTACTACGTTAGCTATGGCAAGCATTTTCAGAGTTTATTAAGCATTATTTAGTATTTGAAAATATTTATTAATATTTATAAATAATTACAAATATTAATAAATGATTTACAAATATTAGAACATAAATATAAATACTATAAAATAATTTCTATTATTTGTAATTGATTTATCAGTATTAGAGAAGCATGCACATTCCTAAATACAAGTAAATCATTTCTTAGTATTTATAAATCATTTTCTAGTATTTATAAATCATTTTCTAGTATTTATAATTCATTTTCTAATATTTGTAATTCATTTTCTAATATTTGTAAATGCAGTCATTTATAAATACTAGAAAATGAAATGATTTATAAATACTAGAAAATGATTTATTGGTATTTGGTAATGCTTAATAAACTCTCAAAATGCTTGCCATAGTAGTATATTTCCATATGAGTGCGACCATATGTACAGTCAAAATGTACCTCGATGTCTACTTCTGTTGTATTTTGGCATAACTGTCTATGTACTATGATAGGTCAGTGATTACCTTTTAACCATTTCCTTCCTTCAACGTGTTCTACAGAGGCACACCGAAAACGAAAAACAACAGATGCTGAGTTGTTAAAAATAGATTTTTCTTCTACCCATGAAGGAATTTGTCAAATTAGGAAGAATGACCAGTGAAATATATCAGACCTGTGTTCAGTGCATTTTATAAGTTTACGACTACACAACTGTTATGTTGGCGCTTTGGTTATCGTTAGCTTTTCTGCCATGAAGAACACATAAGTGGCAGGTCCGCAGTTGTCTGGTCAATGATGGAGGGATCCGAAGTGGCCGGGGAAAGCAAGCGACTTCTATCAAATCATGGGTAAACCCTATAACATGCACTGTGAGGCCCTTAACGGAGCCATGTGCAGCGGGTAATTTTATTGGGTATATTCAACGAACAGTCCATACGCTAGACATCTCAGCCCTGTTGGCAAGGCTGCAAGGCACCTATACTGACCCCTATAAATTTCTTCAATGATCTTTTTGTGAGATTCTTAGACAGCTCGGCTATCAGGGCAGACCCCTGGGTCACCGTGAACGCGTTGTGGACACTACCTGGAACACAAACCTAGCCAACTCTATTGTGTAGATAAATGCCAACAGAATTTGGTGTCATGACCTTCAGAAGTCAATGACGTCAAAGAGTGTCCATGCACGTGAGTTGGTCACCTGTGCAAATCAGGCCCTCAGGGGTGTTTTTCAAGGTGTACTCGATCTTTGGGCTAATATTGAGATACGGAGGATGCAAGAAAAAGTTCTACATTACTCAGATTCACAAGCTTTTCCGTCGCACCTTTTCAATGAAGTACACCTTACAGATTTTGAAGAGATCCCAGTTTTGTTTGTTTGTTGGAGTTCCTTGGAATATTATCTAAAAGCCTTCAGATAGGACTACTTGGCACATAAGAACGTAGGCAACCATGTACCACAAAAACCCATTCGCTAGTGGTTTTCGTGTTTTAGTCGCATAGATTGACGCACCCTGGGCACTCGGGCCAATGCTTATAGCGTTTTTAAACGTTTTAAAAAATATGTAATGCAATGTGAACGACCATGGATAGTCATAATACAAAATGGGTACAAAATATCTCACAGTTACCAATGTCGAATTTCACCATTTTTATGAATACAAAAACAAACACAGATTTTCACACTGACAGCACTCTGCGCAAAACTTTTGGAAACTGATTCAAACGTCAGATTAAATGCAGTGTATGATCATTTAGATATCTTTGGGATATATATTTGCCAAAACATTATTATTTTGCGTTTTCCAGCCGACAGCTCAGTTTATTATTATACCCAACTGTGCATTATCAACTATTTCTGCAGGGAATGTAAGCAAGCATGCACCTGGTCGGCCGCATTGGTGTCAATTTCATTTTCTGCATAGTTAAGATGGAGGGGACAATTTCTGAATCGTCTGTTGTGTGTGAAGTCACAGCGACAGACAAAACGAGTTCTTTTCAAATACTGTTAACGATCTCTCGATTACTTGAAGGATCTTTACCAATAACCACTAAGATTTCAACTACCCAGGAAACGCTACTGAAGGTAAGTACATTTCCGACATTTGGCGCCTAAATATTCATTGATTGGCGTAGTATTCTGGGTCCAATCATAGGCAACACGTGTCATTAAAGACTACCTGGGTATCGAGTCCACTCAATTCAAAATATGCATGCTTCATGATCCATAGATTTTCTAGAGATATGTTCGAATGTAAGTTGTTGAGACCAATGCAGAGTATTTGTACAACTTGTAAACAGTAGATTCATACACCACTACGATTGCCCAACACGCTGACTCTGGAAGCCGTCGCGGCACAGAATAGTGACCAATCTTTAAAAAGACTCTGATTCGTGCTTTTGTGGACCCAAAAGATTGTTGAGAACTACTCGATTCTCGATAGAAAATTATAACATGTTGCCATAGTAACGAGGCATGATTATTTTTGAACAGATGATTTTTGTATACGGTTTTCTTATACGGACTGTCGTCATGGCAACAGAATCACCACCTCAGGGTTTAGATATTGAAATAAAGAATGAATTTGACTATTTGAGTTTAATTTTCAATTTGTATGTTTTAACAAAGTGGTAGGTATTGTTTTCTAGTGTTTATACAAGAAAATATTGCTCCCCAATGAACTTTATAGACATCAAGCAGGCTGTCTGCTTCTCATTCAAAACAAAATGGCCGCCAGACTGTCTGCAGTTGCTTAAAACTGAAATTGTGTTTTAAAAAGGTGAACAACTAAAAGTCTATGTTATAATAGTGATAGTGTCATAATCAAACTGAATCCTGGTGAGATAAATGTAAACTAAATTGACCACTGTGGCTACCTACACTATTTGGTGCTTGGTAACAGAAAACAACCATAACAGAAACATACATATGACAGCCTAGAAATCGAGGCTACGTGTTATAGAGATAGAGCCTATACCAGACAACTCTGTTGGGAAATACAGAGCTAAGGGGGTTGAATGGGCCATCTAAACGCCGAAGCCGCAGGCTGAGGCGTTTAGATGTCATTTTTCTATTAGCTCATGAATTGCTAGTATTGGACTAAATGAAATGGTACTTAAATGGTTGGAGGTAAGTTTTCAAATCGAACTTACCAGCTAGAAGCAAATTCTAACAAATACTTCTATCTTGACTATTACCCTAGGAAGATACCCATTATAAATGGTAAGCTGTATATGTGCTAGTTTGCAGCAATAAAACCCAACTGGTGCACTGACATATACAATGAATAACGGAGTCAAATAAGGTTAATGAGTTTTTCTATTGAGCAATTCATTGTATGACATCACCAATATCAGCTGATTCAGTCCTTGAGATGAAACATGTCAGTTCAAGTACACAGTGGAAGTATAATAGGAACATAATTAAAGTACGTCATACCAACACATGGGTTACTGAGGACACCAGAAGGTCAGTCATCGGGAAGTTGTAAATAGAAACCAGAGATAAATGTTCACTGATGTCACTGTCACAAATCAGTACTGTTTTCGAACTTTATGTCCTACAACTACATTAGGAATGACAGATCAGTCAATCAATTTGGAACTGTATCTCTGATTCTGCTTGACCTCATGAACGAGGTTAATTAATCACATGCTGGTGTACAGGTCAGAATGTGGTTCATCGATTGATAAATCATAAACAAGGTCGAGACCCCATTACAGAGTGGCATGGTCAATTGATATTAGATAAGAAAACCTACATTTAGTAATTCAGTATATCTGTATTGGGTGATCGAAACACGGTCGAAAATGTTCGTATAGATATACAGGAGTTTGACTTCATCAGCTGATATTCCTGATAAGCCACTAGGTCGAATGAGAACTAATTATCTGCTAATGGATAGCTAAAACATAGATAAATGGATACGCTTTATGACGTAAAGAAGCATCATGGCTTATTAATGATACGTATGTCAAGTGCTCAAAAAATCCTACCATGGCATTGGTAATCAAGGACCAGTTACACGAACCTATGAAATCATCATTGTTTACTTCTGGTGGTTCATCAATATATACTGCACATATAGTACATGCTTAAGTTACCTCCATCACATTTTAGGGAAACTGGCACAAGGGCAAATGAAAGTGAACGTTGTTGCATAGGAATAGTACTGAGAAAAGACAGATGTGAGCACCGTTTCCAAAAGAGGGGATGTTCAGATTAACTTCGTGAACAGTGCACATAAATAAAATACATGCATGTGAAAATGTGTTCTTGCACTGTAATACATACTTGTCATAAAATCACCTATCCCTCTTCGAGTTATAAAGTGGGATTGCTTTCCGGAAACCGCAAAGTTTATTTAGATAGCGGTGGCTTAATGGGAAACTGGTAGGGGTGAGGGTAAAACTAAAAGTTGAAGTGGCAGAACTTAAATTATCGGACGATAACTGTTACGGTGTCAATGTGACTATGGAAAAATATCAATTATAAAAAAATAACCAGAGCATTTTGGAATACATAAGAAGCTTCTCTGGATCTCTCCCTTTGCGATAAATGCTTCACAGCAGACGTTTATTTCATAGAAATTTGATTTTGACTGAACAGTTTCATTATAATGGGTTCGGCAATATAGTTCAACGGCTAAATTGATTTCAAATATGCGAAACAACTAATTGTGCTATCATGCAATTGCACTGTGGGTCAAGAATCCTCAGATGTAATGGCAAACTGCGAGTATCTACTTTATAGACCTCTGAATAGGACATTGTCAAAAGAATTTCATTTATTCAAGGCATGCTTGATATGGAGACTCCTATGAAGCAATGGCTCCTTGAATACTGTAAATTAACAAAAGATTGTGTAGAGTAAATTTTGCGAATTTACAGAAAATCGATTTTTGCGTTTTTAACTTTGCGAATTGGCTGCAACATGAAGTGCTTATAAGCTATACACTTAAAGTGGCAGCACTAATCATTACGAATTTAAATTTTGCGTCCGAGGCTAAACGCAAAAAACAACACGCAAAAAATAAACTAACGCAATTTTTTCCGAATTTACAGTAGTCCTACTCACCTCTGAAATATCCTAGAATGTCTGTGGCAGTGATGGTGCTCTGCACGCCTCCCGGAGCTCCAGGATCTGTCTCAGTCTGTGTGCTATTCTCTCTACGATCGGCCCCATCGCGATCCTCCAATGGTATACTCAATAAATAATCTGAAATACATAATAAGATCACTTATTACATGTACCAAATGTAAAAAATAGTTACTGATTATGACAAGGATAAGACTGCAAATTTTATTTATGAAAGTAATTTTGTTTATTTGGCATGGTTTCAGAGATTAGGGCCGCCCCCATAACAGATCGGTATAGTGTATTGCAAACATACTGTTCTCCATATCTGAACACAGCACAATAGCGTTGGACCGTCTCCCACGTGTGTCAGAAAACTGCCACTCAACGGCTTTTTGGCCAGACGTTTTTCCAGAGTCATTCAGTTTTCTACTCCATGGCAACAAGTGGCTAGTCATGATTTAACCGTAAAGCCAGAATTTCCGTTCAATATGCGAAACAAAAGGCTTTCAATGACAACTATGTAGCATCTTATCAAAGAACCGTACTAGAGCAAAATAAAATATACAAGAAAATATGTGTAATGTGTCTATAAGGTAATAGTGCTCTGTTCTATGGTGGCCATTATTTTCGGCCAATATCAATGCTCCGATCCTGGTATTGCACATGGGCCACGTTTGCAAGCAATCTGGAATGTCTGTAGATCGGGTTATCTGAATAGACATCTTTTGCAGAAACTACACCAAGGAGTTTACAACACGAACTGTGATCTCACATGCTAAACAAAGAATATGTAAAATAAATGCCAATGTTGCAAACCCTGCACTTTTATAAAAAAGCACTGGGTCCCCACTTTCTTTGGTTGCTAAGAATAATATTTCTATCGTGTATGGATTTGTCATTTTGCTAAGTTGTGTTCGTATGGCTATTGACTGTACTAAAAGACTACAAAATCATTAAGGCAGCTTATGGATTTAATCATGTTTTGAAGCAAAGATGTCAGTTGGCGTGCAGTGTATTAGACTGATCAGCAAAGGATGCAGCCCTCATCACCTTTATCCTGCTTTTAAGTAGCGAGTTAGCCTATACAAAGTGTTTATTGCCAAAAAGGTGAGGAACACATTAAGCATCACAAATGTACCCCCAAGCAGGATGTCAAGTGTTGGAGGTAACAAACTGAAAAAAATGCATAGTGTTTCCAAACGAAGCTCCCATCTACAATTATAGATTAGCTATCATCAACTTTGATAATTATGTCAAAAAAATGATACAAAGAGTTTATGGAGGAGACCGGAATACAATGTACACGCATCTAATCATTGAGTTGTGAATTTCCACAAGCTTTGTGTGCAGAATAGCGTTGGGTATTAGTAATTTAATGTCTATACGTGAGTCACTCGTTTTCCCAGGGCACTTAACCCCTTTGCCTTTAAGGTGCTAACAGGGCCCGACAGCTTTGGACACAACTAGTCAAATGATAATGTTTGAAAATATCTGAAGAGAGATTCTTAAAACAGGAACCACATATTTTATTAAAATGTTTCTCAAAATATTGCTTTGTTATCAAGATAAATTGTAGTTCAACAATATTTGTCAGGAAATATGTCAGCTTCCAAAGAGGTTAAAGCAATGTTCAGTTCGATGGGCTTCTATGCATATTCCTGTTCACATGTCAAGGAACATGTGATAAAGAGGTTCTAGAGGCACATTGCTGGTATGCATATTCCTGTTCACATGTCAAGGAACATGTGGTAAAGAGGTTCTAGAGGCACGTTGGTGGTACGTGTGTTTTATCTGTGGTGTTTGTGTTTGCTGCAGCAGTGCACACGTGTAAATAGGAAGTGTGAGCTGTTCAGGTGAGTCACCGCACTGTCGCTTGGAATATACACCTGAGATTTGGTTTGACTGTAGGCGTGCGTGCTAAGTGGCATACGCATCCTGCCAGCACTGTCAAAAGACATTAACCCATGGTTACCAACATCTACCAAAGTAAGCATTGTCTTCATTGTCTCATAATTATACATTTGGCAAAAATGGCAAAGATTGCAAAGTTAAATAAGTTCTTAGTTTAGCTCCTTATCTTCAAATGAGTTTTACCTATACTAGTTATGCCATTTACGGACAAGGTTGTATATTCTACATAAAAGATTAAAGCAGAAGGTTTCCAGTTTTGCATGAACTTTCTGGTAGCATGGAAACCCTCTTGTTAAGCAATATCATGTATTATATACACAAATACACCTACATACCTACATACCTACCTACCTACCTACCTACCTACATACATACATACATACATAGTTACATACATACATACATATAAACATACATGCATACATCCATGTACGTAAGTACGTGCGTTTGTGTATACTAGTATATAAAGTTACCATACAACTTCTCAGACGGTTGTTGTCGCATTAGGAGGATATCCCTATGATTAACGAAGATTTCCGATTTGCAATATGAGTGCAGAGAACGTATGTTGGTAAAATATATCTGGCTAAGTTTGGCATGAAAAAATTGGTAGAGAAAGGTAACATCCTGGAGCAGGTATTTCGGTGAAAAGTTGAATACTGGATAGCTATGTAAGGAGTGTTTAAGTGGTAGTGTGCAGTTGCTAACAAAAGACTGGTGGGGTGACTAATGCAGATAGAACGCCTCCAGCTCGCCAGTATCCTCTGAAGCCAACAGGTACGAGCTACTGTAAGCACCCACCTGGTTCTCTGCACGTGTTTTTTGGGGATAGGTATGCTAATGCAAATACAAGCTAGTGGTGTGAGAACGTTGAGCAATGTCCTAAGGTGTGATGCAGGTAATTTGTGAATGTATAGTTTATGAATACCTTATTGTGCTCTTCTGAACGGTGTATTCCGCGTTGGAGAACCATATGGTACCTAAGGAAATACAAACCACCCATGCTAGGGTGGGCAAGGGCGTAAGTAGCTAAGAGCATACGGTGTCTATACCGAAACAGTTCGTTTCGTTTCCCTATCATATACAGGCCAATGCCCATGCTAACATATGGGCAATCTGAAGTCTGTTCATTTATTTCACTCTATTACCAAATGTGGGGCCTGTACAAGTACCTTTGTTATACCACAGTGCAACCCACCCACAGGAGATGGCAAATGAGTCTGACCTGGGTCCGGGGGGGGGGGGGGGGGGGGGGGGGCAGGGTACAAGAAAAATAACACTTTAAAAGAAACAATACCTGAGAGAAAGACAAGCCTCGAGCATTACACATCCCTATGATGTTATGATTGTCCATTCATATTAGTTGGGGGTCTCTGATTTGGCACCGACCATTTATTGAACACCTGCATGTTTCTCTTTCTCTTTAAGGAACTTTAATTGGACAAAACGTTAGTAGAGTGTATGTGTGGTTGACAGCCATGCCCGGCAAAGCCGTTTTGAGGTATACAAGGGGGTGGTAGGGGCTCATCTTGAATTCGGATTTCCAGCCCCTCGCAGATGCAAGTACATATGTACCTAGCTGCGAACACCACCAGTGTCACAGTCCGTTGACATCCAGGGTGTTTTGCCATTTATAATAGCATTGGCAGTTTGCAGGGAGAGACCTTTTCATGCCAAAACAGTCACACAGAGTTCAACCAATATATCCAGTAAATATTGACGTAATGACTAAGGAACCAACTTATATGAAAGCCCTGTATTGCACTCGCAAGCTTAGGCAGCTTTTTAAAATATCAAAACCATCTCGTTCATCTTACATGCACCCATACTCCCATGCACCCATGACCGGATTACTTTGAAGATATATCAGCAATAAGAGTATCATTTGTTGGGATACTTGAAATGGAATTTTTTAACCCGAAAGGGACAATAACTGTCAGTCATATACATGTATCTATCAAAATATTGTTTGCAATCAAGATATTTCCATCAGTGTAAGACCATTGTATGTTCCAGAACTGAAGGGGTTAAAGGGGAGGGGCTGCATTCCTTCAATGGAAGGGATGAACGAAGCATTAGTTTTATTCGCATGGAGTTAGTAGTATGATAAGATATTCCTCTCATATTCAAGATTAGGATATTTAGTCAGAAGTACAATCAAATATTCTTCTCATCCATGATAATGATGTTTGGTTAAAGTATGAACACAGTGCTGCAGGGGGTCAGGATAAACATGGCCATAGTTACTAGGCCATACCTATCTCACGCGTTTCTTTCCCCAGAAATAAACTCTAATAAAATAAATCGGATGACTGGTTCTGCACTTTATCAGGAAAGACGAGTTACCATATGTTGGGGGCTGCAATTTTCTTCATCGGTAAGTTTTGGCCAGCGATATCGTCACCTTTTCTGCTATCCTAGCCCACGGCTAGATTCTATGATGTCAAGTAATTCTGTCTGCCTTCAAGGGTGTTCAGGTCTAAGTCAGTGTCACTGACCGCTAGCTGTCTTTCTCCACTGTCCTGGTTCGAATCCCACACGGCGCATGTGAGAAAGTTAACAGTGACCGGGTACTCCGGTTTTCTACACCCGTTACAACTTGCTGTTCACGACGTAGCCGCAAAATGGCAGAAAAGGTGACGAAAAACGAAATTTCAAATCCAAATTCAGTGACCAGGCACAAGGTGGTCAGGGTGATCAAGTTAGCATGCGTTGATTCACCACCAGGATACAGGGCTATAGTCTATTGACAGTAATTATATGCGCTCGTTCAACCCCAGAGACTTGTCAGGAACTAGGCACCTGGCCTAAGCTGTCTTGATCAGCCGATGGTTCAGGTACTGAGGAGGAAACCCGAGTATTTGGAGTATCCATCGAACAGTTACTGGCAAATTCCTCCGGTTTACATTACCGAGCACGATTTATAAAAGGGATAGAAGTACGCTCTATGTTTCAATATTTCAAGACCTGCACACTCATTTTCATAGTCAGACCGACATTGACTGTCCAGCCCGTCACTGAGCAAAGGGAACGACCAAATATCATAAAATTTCACATCGGCTTGCACAAAGACAAGAAACGTTTTGGCTCTTTTCTCCATGTTGACTTTCACCAAAACATGATCGCTCTAAACAAGCATTTTGGGTATTATATATTCGTGTGTTTGCTTCGAATTTGATATAGCTATAAGTAGAAAGAGCGGAAGGGTACAAACGGATTTTCAATTTCCTCTTTGTTCCAAAGTTATAATCTAGAAATTGGAAAATACACTTTTCTCATTTTCAACAAAACATCCAAGGAAATGGCCATAAAACTTCAGCGGAGCAGAAATTAGAGAAAATGTGATATGCTATCCTCCATATTGATCTTTTCTCCACGTATATGAAATTGTATGGTCCCGGGTTCATAACTGTGGATAATACTTTACACCTTGCTGGGAGGGTATATTTATGATTTTTCTAAAAGACCTCTCAGGCAATAAACACGTTGTATAGGCCAATTAGTCAAATGAAAGCAGGGTAGAGGAAACCCGAGTCAAACAAAAAATACATAAGCTACCATAAGAGAAGCACACGATTGTGACTATACGGCTCCAGTGTTAAGTGTATGTACTCATATAGGGTGTTGATTATGGACCACTTCTCTAAATCCTCCCCTCCCGATGCGCGCAGCATCTCTTCGTCAGTACAGGTAGCCTAGCACACAGGCTGAAGTATCGTCTATTCATGACTATGGTATATATCACCAGCGCTCGTACGCCCTGTACTTTCATGCACTCACAACCCTCTTGAGTCACGCAACTTTTAACGTACCAGGAACAATATTTAGAGGAATGTAGGTGATGTTTACAGTTTTGCAACAGTCATTCCAATCACTGAACATGCATAACTGCAAGTTTTTAAAGGTAAATGTAGGGTGCATGTTGAAAAGAACTCCTCTCCACGATTGATCCTACCTTGGACCAATATAACTATCTAAGATCCTACAAGTAACTGAAGAACCGTACTGATTTGTGTAAAAGCGTCTATTTAACCGCACCCCCTTCCCCACAAAGCTGAATATCAAACAAATCAAAACTGGCCTGTAGGCCATATGATGTGTGAGCGTGATATAACACTTGTTCGTAACTAGCTTCTAGCATCTATGTAAGTACCTTCTAAAGATAGATGAAAATACACAGTGTTCGTACTTACCATCGAAGTGTTCATAGATAACCTCTCTTGGCTCCGGCGCCGGTCTGGCTGCGATGGCCAAACTGGACTCCACCACAGCCACCACAAGGGCTAGCCCCAACCACAGTTTGGCGATCATGTCGTTGACCAGTTGACGTAAGTTAGTATGTGTATGTGTGTGTCGCTCTCTTGTTTAACTACAAGTGATGACTGTACGTTACTCTGCTTTATATATGCGGATGCTGCTTGCTGCTCGAGTGGAGCTGGCAATGTGTATGTATGTTTCACGTGTGGCTCTCTCCTCTACTAGTGGCGTGACTGTCTCGTAGAATATCTTAAGAAGTAATTATACACAGGGTAGCTTAATGGCCTGCAGTTGCTTTCTATCAAAATAGTTCCTAAACAACACCCTGAGGTGATGGGTATTAAACCCCAGTGAAAAAACCTGCTCGACACCCCTTTAACCCTTAGTACGAACCCATAAGACCATGACGGCACATTAGGTCATCTTATACAAGGTATACTAAAAGAAGCAACACATGGTGGCCCTCTACCATGGATATCTAACCTCAGTGAGAATCCCCACTGCTGGACACTAACTGTATTAATAACTAGGGTTACTAGTGGTCGTATCATATCAACTGATCAAACCGACCAATCAGCGAGCAGAGAATTGCAGCGTGAGCAAAGTGGGTGGGTCTCAAAACAAACCTGAGCCCACAACTCGTGGGGAAGCGAAACCGACACTGTTACTACAAGGCAGGTTAGCTGAATGGAATGCGTGAACGTGTGAGTGTGAGCTCCCCCGCAGCACCAGAATGCACTGGCAGCATAACATCCAATCCTTGTTTACTACAGCGCCGCTCATAGCACACAACCAGAAACTGCTCAAATATATACAAATGCATGCAACATTACTGAGACGATTATCCCAGGCAATTATAATACAGTGGCGTAGTTGTTGTTGCTGACTTTTTAAGTCAAAACCACTGCTTTAACTCTTAGGTTAGTAGTAGTAGTAGTAGTAGTAGTAGTAGTAGTAGTGCTATCTCCAAACAAATATAAGAAATGGAAGAGTAAAATCATATATTTACCACGCTTGCTAAGGCGACCAATGCCGAATATTAGACATCATACTAACAATTTGGTTTATCTGACCTAAGGTGAGGATACTGTCGTTCGTCATCTCGGATTTGACGTTCTTTTGGGGGTTATTTTCCAATGTGCCTCAGTTTTTTTTCAACAATTTAGTTTAAAACATTGAGTTAAACCAAAAGAAAAATCCACCTCGAGTCAACTTTTATTTCTAAATTTAGCCATTTCTTTTTGTGTGAACTATTATTTCTTTAATATTATCAAAATACCCTGAAAAAGGGTTTCTACAATAAAGATGTTTCCTTTTTGATCTTATTAGCACTGCACACACATTTCACAACTGACGTCGTATGGATAGGTGTGTGATAGAACTGCATTGGTTAAAACATCCTTTCCACTGTAAGTGACGAAGAGGAATTGACCAGGGCATGTATTGGTTTTAAGTAAAATTAGTGCATATCAAAACATTACCCGTGTTATCAAGTTCAAACTATTGCAGTTTGGGTGCAATTATTCAACACAGATTACACACAATGTGGTTGAGAAAGATGAGATTTTATAATTTGAAAAGGGTTTATGCCCCGGTAACATCAGGTACTCTAATCCGTAGGGTAGTAGGAGTAGTAGGAGCAGCAGCAGCAGCAGCAGCAGCAGTAGTAGTAGTAGTAGTAGTAGTAGCAGCAGCAGCAGCAACTGTAGTGGTAGCAGGAACAACAGCAACAGCAGTAGCAGCAGCTTTAGTAGTAGTAGTAGTAGCAGCAGGAGCAGCAGTATATAGTAGTAGTAGTAGTAGTAGTAGTAGTAGTAGTAGTAGTAGTAGTAGTAGTCGCAGCAGCAACTGTAGTGGTAGCTGCAGCAACAGTAGTAGTAGTAGTAGTAGTAGTAGTAGTAGTAGTAGTAGTAGTAGTAGTAGTAGTAGTAGTAAGAGTGGTAGTAGCAGCAGCAGCAGTAGTAGTAGTGGTAGTAGTAGCAGCAGCAGCAACTGTAGTGGTAGCAGCAGCAACAGTAGTAGTAGTAGTAGTAGTAGTAGTAGTAGTAGTAGCAGCAGCAGCAGCAGCAGCAGCAGTAGTAGTATGCTGCTGCACAATACACTGGGTGTATTTAGACTTTAACAGCTTTTACGGTCCAATGATTGTGATCAAATTATTTTATGTGCGTAACTAAATCAAAAGCGTGGACAGACTCAGATTTAGACAGAGATGTTCGTTAGTTTTGCTTTTATCTCAATGCTGTCCATCCAGTTGACAGCATAGGAGCAAGACTACACACCTTGTGGTATAACTATACAAGGCATGCATTATCGCCTTGTTTTGGAATGAGTTCAATGGCATGCTCGCAACAGTCTTTATTTATATACACAGCTAATGCCATGCTCTGTCTACAATCCTAGAGTCGGATGCTGGTGGCGTGACTGTGACGTCACACGTGGTAATACAAACATTATGATTTGTTTAGGTGATGGCGAGGCCAAGTTGAGCCGACCTTGCATGGAGGGAAATAAGGTCGCGCACTGGTATCATCCGACTTTTTTTGAAAAAAATAAAATAAGTCAATTGAGAGATCTGGTTGTCGACTACCTAATGAACCCACTTATGTCAACGTGTAAGTGATGCAAACTTGCTTAACCCGAAGCTAGAGCATATCCGATGTTACCGGTACATGGACCCTTTTCAAGATATAGAATATTTTTTTTCTTAACCACATTGTGTGTATTCTTGGTTGAATAATTGCACCCAAACTGCAGTAGTTTGAACTTGATAACACGGATAACGCTATGTTGTGATATGCACTAGTTTTACTTAAAACCAAAAATGGACTGGCCAATTCCATTTTGTCACTGGGAGTTGAAAGGATGTAAAACAATGCAGTTCTATCAAAAACCCATCCATACGACCTCAGTTCTGAAAATTAAGTGCAATCCTAATGAAAGTAATTTAAATTTATGAGAGAAACTGGAAAATAACCCCAAAAAGAACGTCAGATCCGAGACGACGAAACGAAAGTATCCTCATCCCAGGTCAGATAAACATCATTCTTATTATGATGTCTAATATTAGGCAATGGTCGCCTCTATATAGTGTGGTCAATGTAGGATTTAATTCTGCCATTTCTTCTATTTATTTGAGATCGCACATTTATGGTCCAACAACCGAATGAAACGTAGAAATAGCGAATAGACAAGCTCACTGGAAATCACTAAAAGTCTTTGATGCTTAACATTGATGGGACTTGTTAAGTTGTTTTGTAGATTCTGTACACACATTTGCCAGGCTTAATTCGATGTGCCCAGATTCCCAGAAATTCATGTATACTCTGTGAGTCATTTGTTATCAGTCTCGAAATCAATACGCTCGACCGAGCGGAGAGTATAATCGGTAGACATCCTTGATGTTGGCCTCGTCCGATAGCAAGCCGGCTAACAAATTCATCATCATTCCCCATCCTCCCCCCCCCTTCACCCCGTCCCCACCCCGATATAACTTTTGAATCACGATAAGCACAACAAGCTCTAAGTTCAAGGTTCTTTCAGCGAACATTCTTGAAAATCGTCAGATTTGCCTGATGCAGAGCGAACGGATTTCTGATTTGAATTTGCTATTTACAAATCTGAATCCATCTTAATTACTTCCTGCCATCTTTATTTTCAGAAATACTCATGTTGGCAGACTATTATGCGCAAATAGTGTTTTAATCGCCAAAAACAATTTCTAGCGCCGGTGTGAAAACAGTGGCCGCCATTTTTAAAAGTGACATCTGTCTGTTAACAGCATTGTTCGAATACCAAGAAAGGATTTTATTGCCCTCCTAACATTGACAAATGTTAAAAGCAATGTTAGAAGTCCAACTTAATCCAGTACAACAAAGAAATTGACCAATCAGCTGCTGGTATCAGAGTGGAGCTGATGATAATAGACGCTACCACAATGGAGTGAATTAAAATAAATTCTAATTGCGTGATATCTGTATACTCCAAATGATTGAATTTTAATCTATGTACTGTGTTTCGACCCTTGGTAATTATTTCTAGTTTTACCATCGATCATTCTAGTTCAAATATCCCATTTTAAGTGAACATTTGTAGGTGGATCTTTACATTTGATGTAGTACACTTTATTCATTGGCTTTCATAAATGACACTATCTTAGCCGGAGAACCCTAAGCTGGTGTGGTACACTGTTCGCCTTATAAAAGAAGGGGGATGTGTGGGTCTGCCTATGGATACCCTGCATCTAAAATATCCCTGGGTCCTCTTTGGATCTGAAGGCGCTGCTCTTCCTCTCTATAATTATGCTTCGTTATTGTTCTATATTCAACAATGACAATTGACCACTTTTATGTAATATTTCAATGCACTAAATGGCCTTTGAGAGTCGATATGCCTTTAAACACCCATTCATTCTCTGCATGGTCCTTCCATGTGTGCAGTTTGAGTTTATTCGTCTTTGCACTTTTTATTTATGTATTTATAATATTATTTTTGTGTCTATTCTGTATTTCCATATCTTTGGATGCGGTCAAATACAGTTCTGGTGCGCAATACAACACAATGTATTACGCTTATATTCTCACAACTTTTGTTCGTATTTACAAATAGCACAAATATTTTTGGTACCATTAACATTTTTATCCCATTGTAAAATATGCTAAGAAACCTTAGATTAATTCAGGTAAGAAACGCAGTGCCGTCTGTTGTTTTACTTAAAATAAGGTACAGATTTTCATGAAAGCAATTTCTTTGTTTTAAATCAGATGAACTTCCCTTTAAGAGTTCAAGAGTTTTAAGTTTCGTAGTCTTTTACCGCTGCTTTTCTGTCATTTTCACCGCATCGATCAAGTATTAACCTTTAACCCTCGAATTACATACATACTTGGGTACGAAATGGACTGTGTATTAATCTTGCACGTGCGTCATTCCTGTTTTGTCAGACAGATAGGATTGACTGGTGCATTGTCATTATACGGTCAACAGGTCTTTTCATAGTACAATGGGGATTTGGATGAGATCCATTTCCCTATCTGTATCACTTTCTTACAAGCCCATGCAGCACATGCTCAGTGCTGCACTTGAGGCTCAGTGTCGAAGCTAGACGTCCCTCTCCGTGGCCTAGTAATTGGGGCGTCTAGCTCCGACGCTAGTTCGAGTCTCTCATAAGCGGGTTGTCCTGGTCGCTATATACATGTGCGGCTTTGTGAAGCTGCTGTTTTCTACCTCGTTGCGATGTGAACTAAGCTTATTTCAAAACAACGTGAAGCGCAATTCTCACTCCCTCCCTCATGAGGGTGGTTGAGCTCTTGTCGTTTATATGAGGGCTATAGTTGCTATAGACCAGATGCTAGGGGCTTCTTTGCTAAAGACGAGTTTACAAATAATTGTGCTGACAAGATAATCGGCAAATGGAGGTCCCATACTAATCGAAATAAAGTTGAACATTACAAAGTATATTTCATCGTCGAAATGAGATATTATTGGTTATTCTTGTTGCGAAAATGGTATACGGCAAGATGCCTGTGAGGAGCTAGTTGTCATCAACTTTGAACTATACACCTGGCTGAGCGCAGACATCGGCCGTTTACCATTTTCACCCCCCCCCCCCCCCCCCCCACAAATATCGAAATACAACAATTTGTAAGTTAGCAGAAGACATCCGAAAAAACTACTCGTCAGATTCGACTCAGGCAGAGCGACGGCAAGGATTTCTCACTCGAACCTTTACAAACCTAAATCCATCTTAATTACCTCCTGCCATCTTATCTTCCAGATATACAGATTTTGATGCGCAAATAGTGTTTTGAACCCCCCAATACAATTTCTTGATGCGGTGCAATTTGCAGTGGTCGCCATTTTGTTACTTTGGTAAAGTGACCTCTATGGTAGTATACTGCGGTATGCCTAACAACGGTTGCCATGGCATTTACGAAAATATTGGTCTCCTAACAATGAACGTTTTGAAAAGCAATATCAGGACCACAATAAGGAATTGATATTGAGCTCCTAGCAATGGACGATGTGAAAAGCATTGTTAGGATCTCAATACAGTTCAGTACAACAAACATATTGACCAATGAGCAGCGAGATTCAGAGAAGAGCTGATGATAATACTTCAGGAGACAGCTAATTTGGGGTCTGATATCAGGAGAGTACTGCAGATATAAGGAGAGTTGACAGGTATGCCAGTTCTTTCATTTATTTAGGATTTAAATTTTCACGAAAATAAAATGGTAGGCTGAGAGGTTGTATTGGTTTCAAAACGAGGCTAAGGTGTAGTATCGATCTTAAAACTGAGGGGGAATTTTCCAATTGCTCGTGTTTAATGTTGAATCTGCATAGTGTGAGCGGCTACATATCTGACATCTATTGATCAATCGGCATCGAGAATCAGAGCAGAACAGAATATAGATGCATCTGACCTCGTAGACACTCAATTACCGTGAAGACAATCCCAATACAAAGTCTCTTGGTGCATTTACATTGGTTCCGATTTGGCATTCTTTCAAAGCAATTTGCTATTTTCAAGCGTTTCATGGGAACGTGATATTAGGTTTTTAGTCAATATAAGCGAAACGGATATATCGATTCTAAAAGAATAGGTCACTGCATTGACATTGCAGACAGTCACGCACAATGATATAAATTGTGATTCTAAATTTGTCATAGAATTGCGAGCTTATCATTATCCAATTATTAAGGATATATGAATTTACATGTAAGTACTAGTATAACGTGGAATTCATTGCTACTGCATATGGTTGTCTTTTATCCTATCTTACCAATATACTACAACATAACCTAATAACCAACTTATATTGCATTGCATAACGACAATGTACTCTTTATTGACCATGCCATAACAACATGGGCATATACAAATATAAAAATAAATGTAGAGAAATTAAATATAAGGACCATCAAACTGAAATGACATAAATAAACGATAAATAGAAGAACACATTAACATATCAAAAACCTCTTCTACATCTCACAAGGCTACCGGCTAGAATCAAAAATAACTACAAGGTCTAAACTAAGACTGCTAGTCACGCAATACCTTAAAAGCCCTCCTCAATCAAAATTGGGTAACCATGTGTATGTATATATCAATCAAGCACGCAGCATTTACTCCCTGATTAGTTGATATTTTCTTCTCTATTAGGTACCACCAGTGCTTTGTGGTTCGTTATAAAGAGATGAAGGTACTTGAATCTACATCACTGCTTCACATATGTATGGTTGATTTCTTCCTTTGAACAAGGTAATTGCTATAAAAGATTTTTCGACTGACACATGCGATTCGGCACGCGTACCTTTTGGGCGTTTTCCAGTATGGCAGTTGTGATACCTGAACGGCTAAACTGAAATATATTACCTTCTTCACCATATTGTCAATCTGACGTCATATCTGTAGTGCACATCTTTTGAGTCCAACGACCTCAGTAGTGTTCAGTGTAGAAGAGCGCATTCGAAGTTGACGTCTGCTTATTCTGGTTGAAATTCCCATATTGTTGAAGCTAGATCTTAACCCATTTAGGCTTAAAAGGCTCTGACGTGACAAGTGCAGCCTGTAACTTCTTAAGAAATAACTTTAGAATAAAACATGTATGCATTTATAAGATAATTGAAAGTAAATTGTATGTTAAATTCTTATTCGTATTACTCCTTAAATATATCGGAAAAGAAGATTTTTTGTTAGAGCAGTATCATCGAGAAGGGCTACCGTAATTACCAAGTGATCACGCACCGCTCGCTGTTTCTCACCAATGACCCTTTCGAGGCATATCTGGGAAAGTCGGCATTGTGAGGTTAGTGAGTAACTCGCACTGCGGTTGATTTCTCACAATAACACTTGCATAGTCAATCAAATGCAATAAAAATACAGTGGAATAACGAGGTGGTTTAAGGTGTTATTCCCAACTTAACACCAACGAGTCACATTTATAAAAAAAAACTGAAATGGATATAGGGAGATCGTTGTTATCTACCAAATTTTTCTTTGAATGTGCACATTTACTGAGTGCATGCACAAGGCACACAATCATACAATATACATTATATTTACGTTTTCTTCAACATCAACAAGGATGTGATCATCATCGATAAACATATACTCATACTGACTAGGATTTAGCATAAGCCCTCTCAGCATAATAGTTCTCTCTATGGAGGACAACTTATACCTTGATACTTTGAATGTAAAACTTTATATATAGTTTAATATACCTCTGCAAGAACAGGACTTGCGACCAAATAAATTAAAGAAAACACTTTGTCTTCATTAAAAAAAATGTGTCCACACACACACGTGTTCATATTCTGTGGGGCCAGGCACTTCAAGAACGATACGCCATCTATAGGGAGTTAGTGAAACTATGCCGTGAGAGGCCAGTCAACTTTAATGTAGGTCAGGAATCTGCGAAACATTCAAGAAAATCTATGGCAACCCTATATAATTTCATGTTTTCAAGCTTTATAGATATATTACACTTTAGCATTATGGAGGATCGACGGCTAATGGGACTGACCATTAAAATGACTACAAGATAAAACACATTGATGCTTATTAAAGTGAACATTTATTTGTCATGTTAACACATTCAAGCACCGTTTGTATTATCCGGTTGTGTTTTATTGTCCAGGCGTCTTGCACGTCTGGTCGAGCCACGGCGCACGGATCAGTTTTCCATGTAACTTATCGCATATTATGTGTATTGTTAACTCAACACATTAGGTAAATTCAAAGTGTGTTTTCTTTGAAGCTGCAAGACTTTTTTAATATATTGTTATGATATATTTTTTCTTTATTCAATTGCATGTAAATAGAGGTACAGTAACATGCCTGTAAGATCTGGGTGTATTATTACACAGTATCTGGAAATTAGGTGTAGATTACTTGGCGACTGGTCATCCGGTTGTCTTGTACAAACATTGAATATCTTAGACATTTGCATTTCCTTATGCTTAAGCATACATCATATTACCGTCCATCATGATGTGCCATTTTCAATAACGGCAAATGCTCGACGACATATTTCACAGAGATTGTTATCAATGTCACTACATGAGAGAACTCATCAAACCTTTTTGATATTCTCTCCCGTCTTGTTTTACAGTTTGGTAAGACTATCATGATAATTATCAAAAGCTTTATTTTCAATGCCGCAAATCTGAACGTTGTCCTTTTGGTTCTTTGACTGCTCCGTTGGTTGTTGGTTCTGTTTTGATCTGAAATAAAGCGTGGCCTGTGATTATTTCTTTTACAAACTGGGAATGCTTTTACAGAGATACGTCGTTACCATATGATATGTCTTAAATATGATATCTAAACAATCTAAAATAAGCCTAGACATATCATGCCAAAACGAGGTGCTTTTCCTTCAATAGAAATATCGAACAAATTAAGTTAATTGCTTTATTTTATAATACATTCACTCCAGCTAACTATGGATATCGTTTTTACAGATGTACTTTTACACCATAGGATTTACCAACTACCAATCCGAATAAACGGTACAAACCATTAAAGGCAGAAAGTCGGAATCATTTTTGTTAAAAATCTTACTTTTTCATGCTGATGCAATCCTCAATGGTTTCTGGCAGGGGTTTTCCTAGTGTTTCCGGTAGAAGGAAAGAGACAAGACTGGCTGCTAATGCCAAGCCCCCGAACACGAGGAAAGGCAGTGGCTTTGCTATGTCGGACAAGAGGACGACCTGGGGCGCTATCATGCTCCCTACCCTGGACACCATGGAGCTGGCACCAAGACCAAGATTCCTAGAAAACAATGCGAATATGAAAACATTTTATGTTAGTCACAATTAGCGGATAATATAGGGCTTGGAACATGTTCAGTAAGTCAATAAATGCCAAGTTTAGGTTTGAATGAGTCTGCTTTAGGATGAAGCTAAATGAATTACTAAAAATTCAAAATACTTTAGGGATCGTGTTTAGCAATTTACCATTCTAATTTATTACACCTCACGTGAAGATAGAAAGCCTTGATCGGCTAACTGAGTTTCACCTTTCCATGCTGTTGTGTCACGAGGTAATGTGACACCCCTGAGGTAAACATTTCCCGACTTCTCATGAAGATTCCCTCCCGCTGCTGGTGACGCCTAGCGGGGAGAG
The DNA here is from genome assembly GCA_963942565.1 of Maea johnstoni. Lineage (NCBI taxonomy): Eukaryota > Metazoa > Annelida > Polychaeta > Spionida > Magelonidae > Maea > Maea johnstoni. The sequence goes on from OZ012685.1 coordinate 25,726,601, forward strand.
TGCGATTTATTAGTCATCTGTCACCTTGACCTCATCCAAAAGAGCAGATGGTCTTTTCCCCCGCATCAGCGACCAGCAGTGGTTTGATATGATCAGCAATACTTTGATATTTTACAATTGTGGGATTTGTTTGGTATAATATCACAAATATGATATCCCAGCTAATGGGGGTAACCCGATAAAATGGATCCCCGAGGCAGGATGGTTTTCTCGAGGGTAAATAAGAACATAAGATGAAATAAGAACAATTACTTAAATGTATAAAGAGAAGCTATGTGACAAGTAAGCAGTCTTTAAAGCATATTGTTATACCTCACCCTATATTAAGAGTCATTTAATAATTCAAACTATCAGTCAAAAAGAGGGGAATAATAGCACAAGCAGGTGAATAATTACCAGTCAATAATCTACCTTATTCCATGGCGGCTGGTCGCATTTGATTAATAAGACGGGGGACGATTTTGCCACGTGTAAGGCTTACAAAATGTTCGGCATATCAACACAGTTATTCCTGGCTTGTTGGTGGATAGTCGGCAGATTATCTCCCCGAGAATGAATTATTTCCCTCGGGAAATAATTCCCTTTGAGGGGTGATGATCTGCACTTTCCACCAAGAAGCCAACGTCCGAGGGAAATAACTCATTCTCGGGGTATATTATTGAATGGCAATTATTCACCTGCTTGTGCTATTATTCCCCTCTTTCTGACTGATAGCGTGAATTATTAAATGACTCATAATATAGGGTGAGGTATAACAATGCAGATTATCACCCCTCGATAATCCACACTATCTACCAACAAGCCAGACAATAACTGTTTACTATTATACATGTATATGGAAAAGTCAACAAATGTGTAAACAACCTTTACATCAATAGACAAACCAAGTTGAGACTAAATACCACTCTTATTTTTCACATATCTTATCGCATTTCTAGACCTGTTGCTTCACTCAAATCTCCACCACTCCGCATTAGAAAGCACATACCTGAGTAAAGTTGGAAACAGTTCTCCTGTGGTTATATATAACGAGTCGAACATTCCTTTCGCTGCATACTTCCCTACCAGTGACAATGCGATGGTCAGCCAAGGAAGATCTGAAAAATGTGAGAAGGGATAGTGATATCTATGAGATATGTCGTCATTTTGGAGTGTTTGGCAAATAAAACAATATTCCAGGTAAGGCCTTGCTTTTATGTGTAATGCAATTAAAGAGCATAGAAACATGCGCATGACTAGGCAATCTTTTGAAAGGTATTTGAGCGAGCTGGCTAGTAATTTTAGATTTCCCTCCTTGTATATATTTTTATGTTAAGATTTGTCAGCCAATTTCTTGTCTTATAGCGGCTAAATTGTGACTAGCCAGTTGTAAGAAAACTGAGAAAACCATCGCCTAAACCCCAAGTCACCGATAACTTTCTCGCATGCCCCAGCCAGGATTAGAACCCCGGCAGTGATGAGAGACAGCAGCAGGCAGGCCATGGTAACGCCTTTAGACCACGTCAGAGCCATCAGCGCAGGCCTCAGGAGAGTTTGCTTTACCTTTAGTAGCCTGGTTCTCAGGCTGAGTTAAGTTTTATGCCATGCCGCCACCACTACTGGATGGGTGTGATGTCTCTCTAAACCTATAGATGGCAGCACAGTTTTCAGAAGTTGAAATTTGATACTCGAACTACAGCTCAAGTGTGTCCCCCCTGAGAATTTATTCAGAACTAAACCTGGAGTAAAATCAACTCAGGTTAGATCAGTGAGACTAAGAGAGGAGCCAGATAACACAGGCTTGCAAGCCTAGCCCAATGAAAATGTGCTATACCTTTAGGAGAAAATGCAGTGGCGATGCACATGGCGGCACAGAGTGTGGCGAATAGAGTGAGTAGCCGCCGCCTGCCGAGCCTGTTGGCGAGTAGGAGTACGGTCAGAGAGCCTGGGACCTCCACGCCACACGACAGCAGGTAGTTAGTGTAGGGGTCACCGGGTAAATTACGTAGATTCAACGACAAGCCATAGAACAGAAAAGCTGTAGTAAACCTGCAAATTATACATTGCATTGTATGTTTATTGACTGAACCTCAACGGTACAAAATCTTACGGATACAACAATCATATATAAAACAAAAGGTACAAATATAAATAGAAATACACTTAAAAAACAGTTAGAGGCAAAAACAGCAGGAGTACTAGAAAATACAGAGAAATGACAAATTAGGAAACGAAAGTATTACAAAGAAAGTTTGTACCTATTATTTAGTACTAGAATATTCTTAAGCCCATACAACGTATAAGTATCTTATAGAGAAAAGGGAAATATATTACTTAAGTAACATTCTAACATTAATTACCATTTGCCACACTAGTATCAAACTGTTTTCTGCATTTCTCTGGGAGCATTCTGAATTAGATGCATCATATTTTGTCTCGAAAACTTCTTTTAAAAAATTCAAAAGCATGCAGAGGCAATAAGGACTTCTTTTTATTAAATGTTTTAAGGAGGAAATGTGAACGAAAATATCTTCATTCGCATATTTGGCATGGAAATACTTTTTGCCATTTTATGAGTTGTTTTATTTAGATTTCTTACAATTACCAAATAAGCCAGAACCCTTTTGCTGCACACTTGATTCACCCTAGGACTCTCCAAAGAATGAATGTCATAAAGTTTTTACAAATAGTGATCTTTCGTCACTGTTTAAGAACAACTGACAAAGCAGATTAATTCTAGGTGAAAGAAGGAAAAGAGGAAGAGAAAAAGCAGAGCCTTCAAATCCAAAGAGGACCATTGGAATATTTTAGGTGCAAGGTATCCACAGACAGATCCACGAGTCCCCATTCTTTTATAAGGCGAGCAGGGTGCCACACCAACTTAGGGTTACCTTGGAGGTGCCATCTCCTATTGCACACGATTGAACAAGCCATAAATAAGGGTGTGGCACTTGCGAGGTACATGTACGAATGTCAAAACCTACCACATGAACCAGCAGGAAAGAGTGATGACAGCCATGGAGCGTGATCTCAGAAGGTCTGCAATGTGAGGCTTAGCATTGGTAGTTTCACTGCTGCTCTTTTCTACGTCATACATAACTGTGTCAGATAATTCGTGGCCGTTCATAGAAGCATTCCTCCGCAGGATATGGTAGGCATCCTTGTAGCGCTTTTTAGCTAACAACCAACGGGCTGATTCTGGGATAAAACTGGAAATTATAATAACAATCATATCGTCATCGAAATGGAGACCAATGATTTCTTTTTTCAAAATATTCATGATATTGTCCATACAAAAAAAAAGAATTAGTACTTCTTTATACACCTGCAATTATCGCATTTCAGTTTTCATTTGTGTGAAGAGCGGCTTATTTAAGTACTGAATTCTCAATTTTGTTGGAATAATGATGAAGCATGTTTTGTTTACCAGTGTTTTCACTCTTATGTGGCCTAGTTTTATTATAATATATCTCATCTATTTCCAACACCAAAAGCAGCATTACAGATTTATCTTCTAACGTTGAACGATCTAGGTGAATACGTGTTTTGGGGAGAACAAATATTCAAACAAATGACCAAATACATGCATGTACACCCTTTTGCCACCAAAATTGGAAGAGGAAGATAGTAAGTAAAACGGCACATCATGCATTTGTTAAAGTTCATGTACTTACAAACCTACAGGAACACCTAGAAGTGTGACTGCACCCATGATGAATATAAGATACTGCCATTGTGCGCGCAGGACATAGGCTATTGGTGTGAGTAGCATGCAGCCTATGGCACCCACTAGTCCAACGGACGATGCCATGTGATTTCTCTTGCTTGGGGTCACCATCTCCGCCACTGAAAATACAGAGATACACAGTAAGTCAGGATTACTGGAGTCATTCTGCTACTCGAGAGAGTAATTATCTTCTTCATCTTCTCCTTCTTCCATACTACTATTACTGCAACTACTACTACTACTACTACTACTACTACTACTACTACTACTACTACTACTACTACTACTACTACTACTACTACTACTGCTACTACTACTACTACTACTACTATTACTACTACTACTACTACTGGATGAGCCTCAGACTAGACTCAAATTTGGAGATCGTACTTTCTCCAGTAGTGCACCGCGATTATGGAATGCGCATCCACAACCCTTGAAGGACTCTACATCGTGTCAGGCCTTCAAGAAGTGTCTCAAAACACACATTTTCAGGCTCGCCCACTGAGGCTTTGTGGACTATGACTCAAACTATGACAATGTGCAGCGCTTTTGAACATTTTATGAATGGAAATGGCGCTATATAAATTCCAATTATTATTATTACTAAATACCACTACTACTATTACTCTACTACTACTACTACTACTACTACTACTATTACTACTACTACTACTACTACTACTACTACTACTACTACTACTACTACTACTACTACTACTACTACTACTAAAAACACCATTACTACTACTGTAGCAATTCATGCTGAGCATATACAATGTCATATTGAATCAAAGGCACAGGTACAATTAAGTGTCCTTGCCTATCATTGTCTAATATATGTCATATATTTATCTAACACTGTCATATATCTTTGCCTATGCATATAGACTTACAGAAGGTTTGGTGAACTTGTGTTGCTCCTGTAAACCCAATGCCTTGTACACAGTATAGCACATAGAAGAGATATATACTAGGTGAAAAGGGGGCAACCATCCCTGCTACACCCAGTATGATGTAGGAGGCTATCAAAGATGGGCGACGTCCATACCTGAAAATTGAGAAAGTTTTGCCTAAATTACTCATATAAGAAACCCTTGCCCACGTTGAGCATTTATTTTCCATCCTCAAAATTAAACTGGACTTGTATCAAACTACATATAAAACATACCCTAAATTATCCAAAAAAATGACCTTCATCACTTATCATTGAGTTGAAAAAATGTATATTCTATTGTTTGTGAACCATACCTTAACCATTAATTAAACGTGTTGCACCCGACTCGACCTCCTGCCAAAGCAGAACATAGATGACAGAAGCTAAATATACATGGAAAAAATCAAATTAATATATCAGCATTTTGGAAAATACATGATTGAAGCTAAATATACCTGGCAAAATTGCAATATACATGTCAGCATTTGTCAAAAAACATGACCGCAATTCAATGAACATGATAGCATTTGTCAAAAGAAACAACAAGGTAGATGAAAAAAATGCCATGACTGGACTGACTGCATTTTAGCACAATTCTTTCCTTTGAAGTATCTTTTTTGTAGTTCTGTTTTTTTTTCTTTCTTGTCATGTCTTTTTTCCGGTCTTGCAGTATATTTCTTTGTTGAAGTATGCTGACTTATGAATTGTACTTCTCCTATGTATATCAATCTTCTGCCATGTATTTTCTGCTTTGGCATTATATACCCTCAGACACTAGGCGATATGGTAATTCAGGTTTAGAAGAGAAAGGTAACAATAAAAGGACGACACGTTATCTCACCTATCAGCTAGTAGACCGACAACAACAGCCCCAATAAATCTGCCCACGAAGAAAAAGGTAGACGCCAGAGAGTGCAAAACTGTTCGTCCACATACCAAATCCCACTAGAGAAAAGTGAAATGATGATCAGTTCTGAAGGATGTGAAAGCGAAAACCATAAAACATCATAACAGTGCAGAATTCCTATGATCCATCTGGCGCAATAGAGAACTAGACGAGAACCTTCCCACATGCACATAGGGATGTGTTCTGAAAACCGGGTTCACCCTCTTTTCAATACTTGTAGACGCCCTGTTAAAACATATAGTAGTGGAACATTAACAATCTGAACACTCATATATTCTGGATGATATGGACTTTACTTTTACCAGTGTTAGCAGAATCAAAACCAACTTAGCTTGAGAAATTAATGCAAACAGTAGATTTTTGCTTGTATAACGATTAATCCAGCATGGCATTTAAAACTAATTGATTATATATCTCTGGAAGGATTTGCTCTATTTGCTCAGTACTGGAGGGTGGACCGCGGTATTCCTCAGATTTCGATTGGATTGCAAAAGATCCTCCTTCCAACTGCAACCGTGCAGAGTAGCTGTATTCTAAAACTCACTTATAAAGATTCATACCTGAGTAACAATGGTTTGGGAATATTGCTCCTCATCATACGTCCAGCCATGAGTCTGTTCACACTCTAATTTGTGGACCTTTGACATGTTACTGAATACTAAGCATCGGCTCCTTCCAACTTTTCCATCTCTCACGTCCCAAGGAATAGATGCATTTAAAATATTTTCACTAAAAAAGACAGAGACCATTCATGAGGGTTATTGCACACATGTTTTCAACTTGGATTACTACAACACTATATTAATCATGGTTATAATAAACACACACACGCACACACACACACACATATATATATATATATATATATATATATATATATATATATATATATATATATATATATATATATATATATATATATATACATATATACATACATATATATATATATATATATATATATATATATATATATGTATATATATATATATATATATATATATATATATATATATATATATATATATATATATATATATATATATATATATATATATATATATATATATATGTATATATATATATATATATGTATATATATAAATATATATATATATATATATGTATATATATATATATATATATATATATATATATATATATATATATATATATATATATATATATATATATATATATATATATATATATATATATATATATATATATATATATATATATATATATATATCAAGATCTACAAAATATGTTTGAGAGGAAAAGATCTTACCTGGTGAGATTCAATCCTTTTGTCCAGCTTGGTGCCTTGCAGTGGTGTTGAGGTGTAGCGCCAAGAAAGACTATTCCAAGAGAATGCCAGCTACTAAAACTCAGCATAACCATCGTCAGTGACCACATGGTCCACTGGTACTTACCAAAGCCACCAATACTACGTATAATCTCATCGTACCCCATTTTACCTTTATTACATACGATAACCGTTGAGGTGCTCGTGTCGTTTTGATATCTGCAATAGAAAAGGGAATATATATATATAAAATTCGTGTTGGTTCAGCACAAATCATGGATGATCATAATGCAGTGTGATGTTTATGGTAATACTACACCTTGACACAGAAATGAATGGACATTAGCTTCTGAAAGGCAGGGTTTTCATATGCGGATACCTAATTTGCCAATATCTGCGACGGTCTTCATGTTAATGAAATGCCATTCATTTACGTGCTAAGTCCTTGAAATCAATTACATAGATAACATTACATCATAGGTTTACAACATTGACATGGGAAAGTAGCCGATGTAATTTCAAGTATTTCTTTCGATAGTGTAAGTTTTTAAAAGTGGACTTTGACCATGAACTCGGCATAACCTAAGTTTCGTTACACGAGTGTTGAGAGTCACTCGAACACGAGAGTTAAGACAATGGTACACACAATATTTTGCCACTTCGACAGCTCGTTGATTAGAATGATGCCACCGTCCAAAGTACTATGGTTCGACCGTGTCTCGAATGGCTGGGATCTACCTTAACATGTTCACAATGTCTCAGATATCAGCCTACATGTAGGTGTAATTTAGTAGATGCTTGGCGCTCTCACATCAAATGATTAATGAATATTGAAAAATGATGGCTGATCCTGAGCTGGATATTTAGCGGTTAAACCAGTTTTTAAGTAGTGACTGTATCAAATGGACTTTTAGGATGTCGTGCTTTACTGCATAATGAAATTCTCAATATTTTCGTAATGGTAATCATTAACCCGTTCATGCAAAGTAACCAGCATTCATAACAAAACGTATTCAGGTACAAACGTTAAACTTTTCCCTAACACTTGAGTAAAGTATCCCTTAGGATATCATATTGTATCTTGACAAGTACACTATTTGTCTGAACTGACTTGTGACTTCTGCTTTAGTAGATGTATTTCAGTTTGCTTAAAGAAATCTAACCCGTGTTTACCTTAACTAACAGCTTATTTAGCTTATGATGTATGCACTTGATTTCTCACATTGAAACTTTATATTGCACATTTACCTGAACAGACGAATGCATATATAATATATATGTATATACATATATATATATATATATATATATATATATATATATATATATATATATATATATATATATATATATATATATATATATATATATATATATATATATATGTGTGTGTGTGTGTGTGTGTGTGTGTGTTTGTGTGTGTGTGTGTGTGTGTGTGTGTCATTCATCATCAATACCATAAACATAAATATCTTACCTTGAGGAGTGTGCGTAACACGGCTATTTCCTGTGCGTGGCTAACTTCGAAATGCTCTATATTCGTGCATGTAAGCTTCAGACCATGGACAGGTCAAGCAGATAAGAACACCTGTACGTCTGTATGTATGGTACTTGATAACAAATACCGGTGTACGCCGGCGTTTTATCATTATTAACGAAATATCTGTATGGGAACCATGAATCAAAAACAAAAGAATGCATGATGATATCTAGCTACGATGTGCATTTATTCGTGAAAGATGTTCTGTTCCCATTTATCTCTTATAAGTATGTTAGCTGTTATTGAAATGGTAATACACCTAGTTCGCATGCCACTGCTGTCGTGTATCCACATGTGACATTGTGGTGTAGCAAAGATACACAATTGGCCATTTGGTGCTCACGGTGTTGATTCAGACAGTATGTTCATGGCTCATAAGCATAGAAACCTTTTGTTTATTTCAATCAGCAGTCATGCATGTATAAAAATCCAATGTATTGAATACCAAAATGGGAAGGTTTATCTTGTTATATTAGCCGGTGCTAACCCTTGCTACTGAAGCCCAAATTATCACCATACAGTACTGCCACCTATTCGGAGTAAAGCAAACTAGAAATGAACGGATGTGTACTTAAGGTTTTACGATACTCTACACCAGTGACCCCTACTGAGTATAGGACAAACTAAGATAATTTATTACGATTCTGTTGGAACAAAAACAGTTGTTGTTTTTTTTATTAAATAATTACCTTTATGACTAGTCCTGCCTATTCTAAATAGTATCCTAAGAGACAGTTTTTACCACTGAATGTTTTGGCTACAGTGATTTTCATACTTATTGATTTAATGTCTTGGCACATTTCAGAAAAAAATAGAAAATGCATGGTCATTCATCTATCATAAAATGGGATTTCCCTTTTAAACAATATTTATAATATAATAGTTTAAAGACAGTAACACTTGGTTAACTCTTTTGTACCATTTTTATAAATATCTGCCAATAAAAGTCCTACCCCCACAAACTTAAACCATCTGTGGTTCGAGAACTAACCCAAAGGCCTGTCATTTTCTTTATGTCTTCGTGCTGACCAGATAGTGTAGATAGTTTAGACATATTTTGATGAAAATTAAACCCGGCAATTCTGACTGATACTAATTTTAGGTTAAAACTTGTTTCTTGAATTCCTTGATGTTGCCTGATATTTCCTATATAACACAAAAACAATTATTTCAACATTCAAGACCGGTAATTCAGGCAGTAACAGTATCGTTGAAGGGAAAATTTAGCAACCAAAGCAAGAAGGTTGGAGAATGAGATGTTCTTGACATAAATTGCATTTTTTTTAAATCTGTGAAAAAAGTCCATGATTCCTGAATAAAAGTTTGCTGTGCTTCGTTCTTTACTCATGCAAAGTTTCAGTAAAATTAAACTGAAATTTCTAAAAGTGTTGTAAAACCTTAAAGGTACATTGGCGCATAAAGGCAATTTAGTGTCATGCAATCTGTATTGAATATTGCTCCTTTGTTTTCCTTGAAAACTACAACAAAGCAATAAATAAATCTAAAAATGCTCATAAAACAATGACCAGTTTCAAAATATGAGTGGCGCATGCATGGTTGAAACTATCTCCTTTCAGTAGGCCTGTCGTGGCAGCAGCCTCTGCCTTCTCATTACTTCCGATGCCAACATGCTAACTACTGCCAAACAATACATGTATAGATATCAAAAGATACAGTAGAAGTGTGCCTTTTGCGCTGTGAAGCCTCACTTTGGTGACGAAAAAGTAAATGCATGTCTGAAGGAAAGGTGTACATTATTAGAGGACCATGTGGTGCCATCTATCTACCATACCTGGTACTGCACCACACTGCTTGGTCAACCCAGAAGGGAATGCCAACTTTTTTAGGCACTAGGAGCCCATTCCAGTAGCTCGAGTGGTGTCCTGTCGTTTCAGGTTATTTAAGAACGAACGACACGCCATCTATCGGGAGTTTATACAACTACGCCGTGATATGTCAGGCAAATGCAATGTTTGTCTGGAATCTGCGAAACTTTCAACTAAATCTATGTCGAACCTTACATTTTGTAGGTAGAGATTCCGATTTGTTACCATGTTTTTCAAGCCGCATTGATGTCTTACACTTAGGCATTATGGAGGATCGTCGACCAATGAGACTGATCATTGAAATGACTACATTGTACGAGGTAAAACAAATTGATGCTTAGCAAAGCGAACATTTATTTGTGCCATGTCCACACTTTCTCACATTAACAAACTATACAAGCTGGTCGAGTCGCGGCAAATGGCTGTTTTCCCTGGTAACTTACTGCACATTATGATCAATTGTTTTAAGCTGCAAGACTTTTTCATTTTTTTGTTTATTCAATTACACGTAAATAGGGGTACAGTTGAATCGAGATGTGCCAGCTGCAAGACTTGTGTGTATACACTTTATCTGTGAATTAATAGGTGTAAAAGACCAATGGCTTACTAGGCGACCGGTCATCTGGTTGTCTTGTACACAAATTGAATATCGGCACTGTATCTTAGACATTTGCATTCCCTTAATATATGTAAGCATTCGTCATATTCCTGTCCATGTGACATTCTCAATAACGGCAAATGCTCGACGGCAAATTTTACAGGGTATGTTATTAAAATCACTTCTTGCAAGAGCTCATCAAACCTTTTTGATATTATCTCCCGTCTTGTTTTACAGTTTGGTAAGACTATCAGGATAATTATCAAAAGCTTTATTCTCAATACAGCTAGTCTGCACATTGTCCTTTGCTTGGTTCTCCAACTGCTCCGTTGGCTGTTGGTTCTGTTTTGATCTGAAATAAAGTGTGGACTGTGATTATTCCTTTTACAAACTAGGAATGGTTTTACAAATATCTGTCGTACCTACATGGTAAAGATTGCCTGAAATATGAAATCTAAATAATCTAAACTATACCTAGTCATAATATGCCAAAACGATGTATTTTTCCTCCAGTAGAAATACTGAACGACTTAATTGCTTAATTTGATATTACATTCACTTCAGCTGAATATGGATATCGGCTATACAGATTTGAATGTATTCTTATACTAAAAGTTTTACCAACTACCAGTCCGAATGAACAGGTTCAAACCATTCAAAGGCAGGAGGTTTGAATCATTTTTGTTCGAAATCTTACTTTTTCATGTTGATGCAATCCTCAATGGTTTCTGGCAGGGGTTTTCCCAGTGTTTCTGGTAGGAGAAAAGAGACAAAACTGGCCACTAATGCCAAGCCTCCGAACACGAGGAAAGGGAGTGGCTTTGCTATGTCGGACAAGAGGACGACCTGGGGCGCTATCATGCTCCCTACCCTGGACATCATGGAGCTGGCACCAAGACCAAGATTCCTACAAGACAATGAGAATATGAAAACATTTCATATTAGTCACAATTAACGGCTAGTATAGGATTTGGCTCATGTTCATTAAGTCAGTAAATGCCAGTTTAGGTTGAAGGCCTTAGGATGAAGGTAAATGGATAACTACCAATGCAAAAATACTTTAGGTGATTAGCCATTCAACATTGTGATTTATTACACCTCATGTGAAGATCGTCAGCATTGATTGGACATTCCATACTGTTGTGCTTGCGAGGCAATGTGACACCCCTGCAGTACACATTATCCGACTTCTCATGAAAAGTTCCCTCCCACTGCTGGTAACGCCTAGCGGGGAAAGTGCACTTTAGTCATCAGGTATCTGTAACCTTGACCTCATCCAAAACAGCAAATGGTCTTTTCCCCGCATTAGCGGCTGGCAGTGGTTTGATATGATCAGCGAGAACTTTGATATTTTATCATTGTCGCTTTTTTCGGTATAACGAAACACAATATACATGAACCATGCCAGTGGGGATAACCTGATGGAATGTATCCTCGGGGGAAGATGGTTTTCCCAAAGGGCCAAACCCGAGACCTGTTGCTTTAATCAAATCGCCATCACTCCGCATTAGATAGCGCATACCTGAGTAAAGTTGGAAACAGTTCTCCTGTGGTTATATATAACGAGTCGAACATTCCTTTCGCTGCATACTTCCCTACCAGTGACAATGCAATGATCAGCCAAGGAAGATCTGAAAAACGCGAGAAGGGATAGTGATATTTTTTGAGATATGTGTTCATTTTGGTGTATTTGACAAAGAAAAAGGATATTCGAGGTACAGGCTTGCTGTTATGTATAGCAGTAGTGTAGTGCAATCAAAGGGCATGGAAACATGTGCATAACTAGGCAATACAGGGTATTTTAAAAAATATTTGAGCTGAGCTAACTATTAGTATTTGATTTCCCTCCTCATATATTTAAATGTTGCTTAATTTGGCGAGGAACGTTAAGATTTGTCAGATAATTTGTGCACTCAAGATGTATTATTCTTTACTGATCCTTTCAGTACGTATATCTGATGGGTCTCGAAATCTTGAGGTATTGGCTTCCTGTCAATGCTCTACTCAACCAATCATTTGCGTACTGTATGTATGTATTGTATACCTAGAGACTGAATTATAATCAAAAAATGCACACATCTTTCAAAAAACAATAATTGGTCTCTACTCAGAGGTCAGAATAAAGATATGTACCAAAAAGTGCAATTTTCAACATAAGGCCACAACAGAAGAATAGCCATAAGACAAATACAAAGCCCACAAGCGCATGGAAATCTTGGGTTTTATACCGTTTGGAGAAAAGTAAAATAATAATTACCATAGAACAAATTGTACACCCACAATAATGCTCAACATTTGATGTCCATAACTTTTGGGATGAAGGCAAATATTAGCACAACCATGTAATAAATGTTAGATCCATAATCGTATCGAAAACATCATATCCATATTGTGGAGAATGCAAATAAACAAAACCACATAACAAATGGTAGATTGACATTTGGAATTTCGGACTTTCATCACTTTCGTCTTACTGTGGCTAAATCGTGACTAGCCAGTTATAAGAAAACTGAGCGAACCAACGCTTCCTAGTCACTGACAACTTCCCACAAGCCCCGGCCGGGATTAGAACGCAGGCAGTGGCGAGAGACAGCAAGTACAGTGCCAACATTTAATTCCTGCACTAAATGCCTGGGTAGCCTGGGCGTGATAAATGACTGCACGCCCGATCGACAACCAGTATCTTGGGCATGGATGCATGGATGACTGCACAACTGAACGTAGCTTTGATTCATAAGCTACGTAAGTCACTGGTGTGCTTGGCTTATTTTCTGACATGTTAGTCATTGGTGTTTGTACAGACGGACACTGGCAGACGTCCGGTCTACTGGTGCAGGAATCAAAAGTCCGTACTGTAGGCAATGGCAACGCCTAAAGCCGGCGTCACACAGGCAGGACAAGCCACGACTTTTGCCCAAGACATAGTTAGGACATCTAGGACATCACGACTTTTTTGAAGCCGACAAAGTCATGGGTGGAAAAGCTCAAAAAATATGCAAATTAGGGAGTCTTGATGAGGTCGGGGACATATCGGGGACAAGTTGGGGACATGTCGGCGTCATGTAGGCGACAGTCGTGATGTATTAAAGAGTTATTTGAGTGAGAGTTTAAAAATCGTGAACAAGTCTTAATGAAGGTAAGATTGTCTGGGATGTGTCGCGGACACATCTGAGACACTGTTAGGACATTCACGACAATCGTATATATATCATTAAGAGGTGTTAATTGTCCACGAATGATGTAGGACACACAAGATTCTTCCGGGATGTGTCGCCGATGGATCTGGGATGTGACTGGGACGATGCGGGGACATGTCTTCAATATGGGTTATATTCATTCCCAATACATTTCAGTTTAGTAAATGCTGAACGCAGATAATTCTCTAAATGATCATTTCATGCCTCAAACATGGCGTTTCGAGCCAGAAATCAACATCTACAACAACTCCGGGATGACGAGGACCTCTTACTTGCTGCAGCGCTATTGCTGCTTCGCGATAATCAAAGACGGGAGGAAAGGAGGAAGAATAAGGAGGGCACCACATTCAGTATGGGTGAGACCATGGCTCTTGAGGCGTCCACTTTTCGGACACTATGAACACCTTCTGCAAGAACTAAATAGGGAGGATGTTCGCGAATATAAGAATTTCATTAGTGTCCCCAGAACTGTTCATGGAAATACTACATCGCGTTGAACCGCGCATACAGAAATTTCATACAAATTGGAGACCACCATTGGAGCCCGGATTGAAAATAGCAATAACTTTGAGATATCTAGCCACAGGAAATAGCTATAAAAGCTTACAATATGGTTTTAGAGTGGCTGCAAATACTATTTCACTATTCATACCGGAAACATGTGAAGCAATCATTCAGGAATTCTCCGAAACACACATGAGATGTCCCAAAACCCCAGAACAATGGAAACAAGTGTCACAGAGATTCTCAACTCTATGGAACTTCCATAACTGCCTTGGTGCGATTGACGGCAAACACATTGCTATCCGTAAACCCAAACAATCAGGAACCTACTACTACAACTACAAAGGATTCTTCTCCATAATGTTGATGGCTGTAGCAGATGCCGACTACAAATTCCTATTTGTAGACATTGGGGCGAATGGTTCATGTGCAGACTCAGGGATATTCAAACTAACTAACATTTATAAAGCTGTGATGAGTGGAGATGCTGGATTACCCCATGATGACAGCCCTGTTCCCTACTCCTTCATAGGGGATGATGCCTTTGGATTAAGGTCATGGATGATGAAGTCGCATCCAAGTAGGGGATTAACCAAAGCCAAAAGAATCTTCAATTACCGGTTGTCACACGCTCGCAGAGTGGTAAAAAAATGCCTTTGGAATATTGGCACAAAGGTAATTATTATTTAACTATATCTTCATAGAAAGCTAATTATGTTATTACTTGATTGTTGTAATAATTAAATGTCACTACCACATATGAATGTCTAACTGCTCTACCATAACTCCCATTTTTCCCTATATTGTTTCAGATTCAGGTGTATGCTATCTCCTATGCTGCAAAACCCCAGGAATGTGCAAACCATTGTAACTGCGTGTTGCACCCTCCATAACCTCCTCATTGACATGGATCCAAGGGCTTTCCAGGCACTGGCAGATGTGGAAGATCCCAATACCCATGAAGTCCGGCCAGGAGCATGGAGGCAAGGACTGGGAATGGTGCCATTGAATGTGACTGGTGGACATAATTCCCATGGCAAAGAAGTTCGGCAATACCTAACTAACTATTACAATTCCAATGTTGGAGCAGTGGCATGGCAAGATGATATGATATAGTATATTATTAACCACTCATGTGTAGAAAAAATTACATAGACATCTTTCAATTAAATGGTGAAATATTGAATTATATTAACATGGACTAAATATTAGCAAGCTAATGAGGTGGAGTACAAACTATAACAACAATTCCTTAACATTTAGAAACAGTAACATTTATTAAAACTTGGGTTCATAATCGTATCAAGTCATAAATATATGATGAGAAATGAGTAGCATATACAAGTGTACTATCTGTGATGAAATACACTAATTAGGACTACCTGAGATTTATTAATACTCAATGTCAATACCTCAGTAATTGACAGGTTATGGTTCCATTATAAGGCACATTTAAAAGATAATGTACAGTAGTTGTGATTATGAAAATAAATTGGAATTACATGCCGTTATTGTGATACAATGATTTGTTTATGACATGTGTTTCATGCTCAATATAATGTTCAAGCAACACATTCATTGTGTTTACCTATACATAATATTGATGGACATAATGAAAAGGATACTTGAGCATTAATTATAGAGTCGATTACAAACATTTATAACACATTATCATCCAAAGTAGATAATTGGCTAGAAAAATATAAGATTATACAAAACATAAACTATAAATGATGACCATATAACTATGAATAACTGCTCATAGGATTCACCATATAACGATGGTTTGGGACGGATTATTAAACAATAAAACAAATCAAATCATCATGAAATTCTCCTTGCTTCATGAAAGTCTTTTCCAGTGTCACTTGCCATATATCAGTTCTTTTCACCTGATGTATGTGCTCCATCTTGGCGAAGCAGATGTTGGACAGAAGGCGATCCAAGTAGAGCCATCCTTGGAGACATCAGGTCACCATAGATAGGTTGGCCAATAGCTTGCTGATTGAGTCACGCCAAGTATGAAGCAATGGACTGATTTGTGGCAGCTGGAACCACATTCATCGTAGTGATCGCTTGTGATGCTTGGAGAACTTCAGGGGCTGGCTCCTCGGTGGGTTTGGGTGGAGGAGTGTCTTCGACGGGGGTAACTGGCGCCACATTCTCCTTGCTGCAGTACCGCTTGATCAACATCATGGCATCTACTGAGAAATCCATCCAATCGTCATCCGGGACCTTCTTCATCTGAGCCTTGAGGTATTGGCAAAAGTGCTCAATCTCAACATTATGCTCTGAGAGGTTGGGATCTGGTGCCACTGCGCGAGACTGATCATTCTTTTCTGCTCATTCCAATTCTTGTCTGTTTGAGTAGAACTCTTCGCTGATGACTTCCCAGCTCCCTTCCCTTTCCCCTTGAATAACTTCTTCCTGGATGACGAAGGCGGCTCATCCTGTTGACTGGATCCATCAGATGGGTTGTCCTCCTCTTCTTTGTCATCACTGTCCGATCCACCATAGAGACTTCTCTTCTTGGTGAACTGAAAAATAAAGAGATTTTTTATAATAAGTACAAATCATGAAACAAGTTATGATGTGATACATTAGCAATATTCTACTTTATAACTCATATGCAGTATACATACTTACATATACATATATATATATATATATATATATATATATATATATATATATATATATATATATATATATATATATATATATGTATATGAAGAGAGACACAGAGGGAGGTATATCTGTATATATATATGGATATATGTATATGTTGGTGTTTTATAAAATACATTCTAATGGCAATCAAATAATTATATAAGGCAAATATGATTCAATCTAGAACTATACAACTTACTAATGAGTTTTAAAGCAACTAATGATATACATACATGACCTACAAGTTCATTCAAATAAATAAACATTACAAGTATGCCAAACTGTTATGACTATGTAACACTATTATTGATTAGTTTTAAAATAGGAAATAAATTTTAGGGAAGATGTTGACAAATTTTCACACTCAATATTTACATATTAGCAAGTATTTACATATGGCTGTTATATATAGTCTAGTTACTTACAGTGTCCGACTGGCGGCTGGTACTCCTCTTGATGTGGCCTGAGAGGAACCGGAAGTTGGTAAAGATGAACTTCTCGCGATGGGATAATTTCTGCAGGCCTTGTCCAGATTTCGTCGTAGATATCTTCCCGAACCTCGTTCGCATCGTCTCGAAGAAGGTCCTGATTTGAGTCACTGAAATAACAATAAACAGGAAATTAGTGGATAATCAGTAAATGCATGTTTAGAAACGTAGGCAGGTGTGTAATAGTTCAGTCCTCATTGAATGTTATGTACTATCATGGAAATCATACACATATATACCTAATAATGGAATGAGACCATTTCATTAGGAAGTTATAAGCATAAATAATAAAATGTATCAATGTCATGGATCAAATAATACAAACACACAAATCTAACGTTTATGTTTAGTTTAGTAAGGGAATGCATTGTCATATCATCTGTATTTGGTGGGAGGAGGGGGAGGTATTCAATGAGTACATGCATTTGAAACATAATAAACATGTTTGTTTACATACATATTTGGCCAATAACATAAGTAGAATACATGGTTAAATGAATGAATGGTACTTACAGGTACATGGGGGGACCATACACATTCCTTTCTCCTTTCCTTCTTTTTCCCAGCATTCTTGTAATGTTGTTCTGTCTTGTCGTAGAATATGGGATGAAGTTGGTACCATTCCGATAACTCGGATTCTTGTTCGTCGGGAAAAGACATATGTTTCGCAGCGCCTACGCCGTTTAGATGTTGGCTGCTCTCGGGAGCTCGGGAGAGAGTCATAATTGCCGCGGCTGGTCTTTGGAGTGTCTGCGATGGTTGAATCTTCCGATGGATCAATCTCCTCTATCTCCGGCAGACATCTTGGGTTGCCTCCTGTCAGCTTGGGTGTGCTTGTTGAGGGGGCCAAACCCACCAAACTCACTGTTGGAGACTTGAGATCCGGCAGGGGCGCCTCTTTCTCTTCCGGAGAGTCTTGATCAGTTGCTGAAGCAATTGGTGTGTGTATCTCCGCCTCCACTTGTATGGTTTTGGTGAGTTTGGCCGTTTTCTTCGCTCCGCTCCCCGTCCGTGGTGTCTTCTTCGTTCGCGCCATTGCTGTTATGGTCTCGTTCTCGTTCGGGGAATCCCCCTGTCATGTGATAAGGCCACGGCAAAAAACGTGTCCTAGCACTGTCTTGAGTACATCGGCTCGTGTCGTGGACCTGGCATACTTAATTTCACTACAAGATGTACCTAGGACACTCAAGACTGTCCTAGGACACATCCCCGACATGTCGCGGCACCATCCCCGACTTCATTTTTGTCTTGGCTCTCTGGCGAGATCGTGGCAAATACTTGAACATGTCCAAGTATTTGCCCCGATCACCCCTTTGTCGTAGGTGCACCTAGGACACCCACGATCTTGCTAGGACACTGTCTGGGACGCTGTCACGATCAGGAATTGAACAAATTTTCTGAACGAATTCCTGATCGTGGCACGTCCTAGCAGTGTCTTGAGCCATGTCCTGCCTGTGTGATCCCGGCTTTAGACCACAGGGTCATCGGGGCAGGCCTCTCTAAAGTTTGCTATACATGTACCGTTAGGGGAGAATGCAGTGGCGATGCACATGGCGGCACAGAGTATGGCGAATAGAGTGAGCAGCCGCCGCCTGCCCAGCCTGTTGGCGAGTAGGAGGACCGTCAGAGACCCAGGGATCTCCACACCACACGACAGCAGGAAGTTAGTGTAGGGGTCTCCAGGCAAATTACGAAGATTCAACGACAAGCCGTAGAACAGAAAAGCCGTGGTAAACCTGAAAAAAGATTTATGTTTTCGATAAGATCCACTGCGTGACTATTATCTGATTATTTACTATAAGAATATTTAAGCCCATACAACTAATACGTATTTTGAAGAGAAAAAGTAAATAAATTACGTAAATAACATTCTAACATTATTTCTCATTTGCCAGCCTAGTATCAAACTGCTTCTGCATTTTGTTGGGAATATACTGAAATACATCTATCATATTTTGTATCGGTAAATTCTTCAAAAAATCATTTCAAAAGCATGTAGAGGCGATGGGATGAGGAGAAAATGTTAACGAAAACTTCTTCATTCGCCTGTTTGGCATAGCAATTACCTTTACTTGCCATTTCATGAGATGTTTCTGCCATCGTTCTTACAATTATCAAATAAGCAAGAAACCCTATCTCAGCCGCACACCAGAACCACCCTACGACTGTCCAGATTTGAAATTTCTTTCTCCATCACTTTACCCTCAATATTGCGGCTAAGTTGCGACTAACCAGTTGTTACTGGTTGAGGCAACCGGAGAACCCTACGAAAACCACCGCCTAACCCCAAGTCACTGTCAACTTTCTCACATAACGACTGTCGAAACCTACCACATGAACCAGCAGGAAAGCGTGATGACAGCCATGGCGCGTGATCTCAGCAGGTCTACAATGTGAGGCCGAGCACTGGTAGTGTCACTGCTGATCATTTCTATGTCGTGCATAACTGTGTCAGATAATTCGTGGCCGTTCATAGAAGCATTCCTCTGAAGGATATGGTAGGCATCTTTGTAGCGCTTCTTAGCTATCAGCCAACGGCCAGATTCTGGGATAAAACTGGAAAATTAAAAATACAACCACATCATTATTAAAATGTAGACTAATCATTATTTCTCTCAATATAGTCATGTTATCGTCCAGATGAAATAATTAGGACGCCTATTATACACCTGCACTAATCGCACAACAGTTTTCATTCGGGTGAAGAATGGCGTTACGAAAAACGAAATTCCAAATCGAACACTAAAAGCAACATTACATATTTGTCTTCTAACGTTGAACGTTCTAGGTGAGTACGTGTTTATGGGAGAAGAAATAGTTAAACAAAGAACCATTTACTTGCCTGTACTCCTTTTTGCCACCAACATTAGAAGGGGGTTATAGTAAGTAACACTGGACATCATGCATTAGTTAAATTCCATGTACTTACAAGCCTACAGGAACGCCGAGAAGTGAAACTGCACCCATGATGAATATAAGATACTGCCATTGTGAGCGCAGGGCATAGGCTATTGGTGTAAGGAACATGGAGCCTATGGCAGCCATTAGTCCAATGGACGATGCCATGTGATTTCTCTTGCTTGGGGTCACCATCTCCGCCACTGAAAATACAGAGATGTACAGTAAGTCAGGATTACTGGAGTCATTCTGCTACTCGAGACAGTTATTATCTTCCTCTGTACTACTATACTACTACTACAGCTACTGCTACTGCTACTACTATTACTACAACTATTACAACTACTGCTGCAGGTGATGCTGCTATTTATGCTGCACATATACGATGTCATATTCATTCAAAGGCAAGGATACCATGAAGTGTCCTTGCCTAACACTGCCCTAAACCGTGTCAAATATATCTCATATATTTATCTAACACTGGCACATACCTTTGCTTATTTGCATATAAACTTACAGTAGGTTTGGTGAACTTGTGTTGCTCCTGTAAACCCAATGCCTTGTACACAGTACAGCACATAGAAGAGGTATACATTGGGTGAAAAGGGGGAAACCATCCCTACTACACCCAGTACGATATAGGAGGCTATCATGGATGGGCGACGTCCATACCTGAAAATTGAGAATGTTTTGCCTATATCACTCATATACGAAACAGTTGCCTACATTGAGCATTTTGATTCCATCCTCAAAATTAAACTTGACTTATATCGAACTAGAGATAAAACATACCCTGAATTGTCTAACGAACCCTAGAACCTTCATCACTTATCATTAATAAGTTGAAAATAGATATTCTATTGCTTGTGATCCATATCTTAACCATTATTCAAAAGTGTTGGAACCGACTCGACCTCCTGCATCATTTTCACAACGCAGCCTGAAGCATTTAAAATCAAGTGTCATGGCGGACCAATGAAAACAATAGGCTATAGTAGCCATTGAGCAGTCGTTAGGCTGAGTGGAAAATGGTGGCAAATGCAGACGCTCGGAAGGTCCGGTGCTAGTATAAAGGCTTCAGACTGTACACTCAGTCTATAGAACAGTACCGGACCCCCTCTGCTCTGTAATCACAAGACAGCTCTCAGCCCAGGCTGAATACCTATAATAAAGTCTTTAAAAGGCTTGCTCTCATCGCCAAAAATATACCCTCGCCTATACTTAAAGCTCGAAAAGCAGACTCTTGCCTTATCCCTTATGCAGAGCATATAGTGAATGATATCTCCCCTATATAGATGCCAAACCAGAAAATATGATATACGTTGGAGAAATAAAATTCATGTGCCAGCATTTTCGAAAATGTATGGTTGAAAC
The DNA here is from genome assembly GCA_963942565.1 of Maea johnstoni. Taxonomy (NCBI): domain Eukaryota; kingdom Metazoa; phylum Annelida; class Polychaeta; order Spionida; family Magelonidae; genus Maea; species Maea johnstoni. Next base: position 25,748,555 of record OZ012685.1, read on the forward strand.
TAAATAAACAAGGCAAACGTAGAATATATATGGGGAAATCAAATACATGGTAGGAAAATACATATACCGTTTTTATATAGCTGAATGTACATGGCAAAAGTGCAATAAACATGTCAGCATTTCTCAAAAAAGCAGGATGTATGAAAAAACTGTCTAGACTGCTTTTTTGGCACGTTTTTTTCTTTTGGCTATCGTTTTTAGTAGTTCTGACGTTTTTACTTTAACAATTATAACATTTAAAAAAGATAAAAAATAATCAAGAACCACAAAAAAATATTTCAACAAAAGGTATATTGCAAGACTGAAAAAAAGACATCAAAAAAGAAAAAAAATCAGAACTACAAAGAGAAAGATACGTAAAAAAAAAAGAAAAATGTAAGCAGAACTACAAAAAAGAAGATACCTCGAAAGAAAAAAATGTGCTAACCAGTCAGTCCTGACAATTTTTATCATCTGCCTTGTTTTTTGACCAATGCTGTCATGTTTATTGAATTTCTGTCATGATTTTGACAATTGCTGACATATATTGCAATTTTCCATGCACACTTAATCTCAAGCATGTATTTTCAAAATGCTGACATATGAATTTGATTCCTGCGGTGTATCTTGAATTATTGTCATATATATTTTCTGCGTTGACATTCCATACCCCCAGCCATCAGGCGATATGGTCACACAGGTTTAGAGGAGAAAGGTAACACTAACAGGATGGGTTTATTAAACGGACGACACGTTATCTCACCTATCAGCTAGCAGACCAACAACAACAGCCCCAATGAATCTGCCCACGAAGAAAAGAGTAGACGCCAGAGTGCGCAGACCTGTTCGTCCACATACCAAATCCCACTAGAGAAAAGTAAAATGATGAACACTTTTAAAGTGATGTGAAAGCAAAAACGACAAAACATCATAACAGTGCAGACTTTATATGATCTATTTGGCACATTTTTCTTGTTTGAAGTTATTTTGAATAGAGGACTAATAGAGTACCTTCCAACTTGCACATAGGTATGTGTTCTGAGAACTGATGCCACCCTTTTTTCAGAACTGGGAGACGCCCCGTTAAAACATTCAGTAGTGGAACATTGACAATCTGAATACTCACATATTCTGGACGATATGCACATTATTTTTATCTGGTTTACCAAACGCAAAACCAACCGAGCTTGGAAACTTAATGCAAATAGTAGATTTTTGAGTATTTGACTGTTAATCTTACATGTCTTTTTGAACTATTTGATGATATATATCTTGAAGGATGTGCTTTATTTTGCTCAGTACTGGCGGCGATATTCAAGCCACAATTTGCTTAGGTTAAAGAACCATTTTTGCTATAACATACATTCTGTATATAGAACTGGCTCGTTGTTTTGCTCCATTTTCCCTTCATATATATATATATATATATATATATATATATATATATATATATATATATATATAGAGAGAGAGAGAGAGAGAGAGAGAGAGAGAGAGAGAGAGAGAGAGAGATTAAGAGTACGAGGCCATGGTATTCCTCAGATTTCGAGCAGATTGCAAAAGATCCTCCTTCCAACAGCAACAGTACAGAGTAGCTGTATTCTAAAATCCACTTATAAAGATGCATACCTGAGTAACAATGGTTTCGGAATAATGCTCATCATCATACCTCCAGCCATGAGTCTGTTCACACTCTACTTTGTGGGATTTTGACATGTTACTGAACACTAAGCATCGGCTCCTTCCAACTTTTCCATCCCTCACTTCCCAAGGAATAGATAAATTGAAAATAGTCTCACTAAAAAAAGATAAAGACCATTCATGAGGGTAACTGGACACAAATGTTTTAAACTTGGATTACTACAACTAAACCTAAAAGATATTAGTACATACTTATATCACACACACATACATATATATATATATATATATCATCATCATCGTCGTCGTACAGCCTCGCTCTTGACAGAGGATTATGGCCGGCGCATGTGTATTAGAGTATTAATTATAGAGCAAAGAAGCAGTAACAGATAAAAGAATTAGTTTTATTAGAGAGTTAAAAAACAGGACCGAATTTACTTGTAGACCCTGCTAGCATCAATGGTCAGCTGATTGAGACCTGACCTGAAATGCAAGATGGATGCTGCACCTGTGACGTCTACTGGCAATGTGTTCCATGCCCGAATCGCTGTCGGGTAGAAGCTGTTTTTGTAGTAATCAGTAGTAGTCATTAGCTGTCTGAGACTTCCTTTTGAGTGCGATTGTGTGCTCCGAGCAATCGGTATGAACTGAGTAGGTGGTATGCAGACCAGGCCATTTAGGATTTTGTAGGTCATGGTGACCTGCGCCTTTAGGCGAGCTCCTCCCACTCTAGTTTCTCTAGCAATGCAGTCACACTCTCTCTCCCATACATATTCATGACAAATCGGGCTGCCCTTCGTTGGACCATTTCGATATCATGCACCAGTTTCTGTTGGTAGGGAGACCAGACCGTTGGACAATACTCAAGCTGTGGTCGGACCAAGGAGAGGTAGGCTTGAGTTTTGGCTGCTTGCGATGCACCTTTCAGATTACGCCGTATGAAGTCGAGTGATCTGTTCGCCTTTGCAACAGTCTTTTTGATGTGCGTGTGCCAGTTTAGGTTAGAGCTTATATTTACCCCCAGGTATGGTGCTGGTGATACTGTTTCCAATACTGTTTCTTTGAGGCTGTATTTATTTGATTCTGGGTTTTGTCCCTTGCTAATGTTCATTACGTTGCATTTAGATGGGTTAAAGGACATGCCCCAATCCAGTTCCCACTGATGAAGTTTGTTCAGGTCGTCTTGGAGTGTGTGTCGATCCTCATCATTGTCTATCTGGCGATAGACAATGCTATCATCAGCGAACAGCCTGGATTTAGAGGTGATTGCATCTGGCATGTCGTTTATATATGCAAGGAACAATATTGGACCAAGTACAGAGCCTTGCGGGACACCAGAGGTAACCGGGGCTTCACTGGAGACCTGATCTTCCACGACGACAGACTGGGTTCGGCCATTTAAAAATGCGCCTATCCACTCTAATGTAGTGCCCCTGATTCCGAGAAATTCAAGCTTGAGTAGTAGTCTGCAGTGGGGGACAACATCAAAGGCCTAGCTGAAGTCTAATATGGCCAGGTCAATTTGCTTTCCTACTTTAAGTGATTGAAGAGTTCTTCGATGAAAGAGAGCAGCTGTGTCTCGCATGACCTCCTAGCCCTAAAGCCATGCTGGCTGTCAGAGAGAATATCGTTACCATCAAAGTGTTTCATGATTGCCTTTGCGACCAGATGTTCGCAGAGCTTGCCACAAACCGATGTTAATGATACTGGTCGATAGTTAGAAGCTTGGTGCCGATCTCCCTTTTTGAAGATCGGGCTGACCAGCACTTTTTTCCATTGCCACGGTACTGTGCCCTAATTAAGAGATGCCAGGAAGACGGTTGTCAGCGGCTTGGAGAGTACGTTAGCCAAGTCTTTTAGTAGGCTTGCAGGGAGTTTGTCTGGGCCACAGGCCTTGCTTGGGTTTAGTCCCTGCAATAGCTCTTCCACTCCCTTTCTGGTGACTGAGATATCTGGCAAAGAGGAATAAGGGCTTCTCCTCAAATATATATATATATATATATATATATATATATATATATATATATATATATATATATATATATATATATATATATATATATATATATATATATATGTATATATATATATCGAGATCTACAAATTGTGCGAAGGGAAGAGATCTTACCTGCTGAGATTCAATCCTTTTGTCCAGCTGGGTGCCTTGCAGTGGTGTTGCGGTGTAGCACCAAGAAAGACTATTCCAAGAGAATGCCAGCTACTAAAACTCAGCATAACCATCGTCAGTGACCACATGGTCCACTGGTACTTACCAAAGCCACCAATACTACGTAAAATCTCATCGTACCCCATTTTCCCTTTATTATATACGATAACTGTTAAGATGCTTGTGTCGTTTTGATATCTGCAATAGAAAAGGGAATGTATTACATACATGTAGATAGGAAGTTTGGGGGGCGGATTTTACGAAAAGGCTCGATGACTGCGCCTTGCCGGTCCCTATTGCTGCTGTGGATCTTTGGGCGGGGGTTGGAAGGTGGACGGGTGAGCATTTGTTTGCCCACCGGGGGCATTTGAGCTTTTAAATTTGGAAAAGGGTCCATGGTGGGTAAGGAGGATGGAATATCGAGATTGCCGTGGTTGACCTTTTGCAGCACCATCTATTAAGGTGACGTCATTTCTGTGATACTTTCCCGCCGCACTAGCACAGGAGAGTTGGGAAACACGCGGGTCCTCCTCGATGTCACATATTGAATGTATATTGTAATAGCAGAAATTACGAATCGTGAATGACTGAATCACGTATGTTCGCACTGTTAACAATGTATTGGAAAGCTGTGACAGATATAAAAGACAATATAACACACTCATGGCAAATTTGTGTGAGAGAGCAATCGTGGATTAAACTCGCCAAGGTTTGAATAGGAGTTAGGACACATCTAACTTGCGAGTATAAACAAAGTGATAGGGAACATGCTGTATTGTTGACATAGGCATGTGCCCTGGCAGTCATGGTAAGTACTTTATTATTTTGTTTGTGCAGATTGCCTTTTTTAATGCTGCCATGTATACTGGCCAAAATAAAGTCCTGGGTTAAGTTTAATGCCGTAATATTTCAAGTTCTTGCATGACCATAGCAGTTGAGTCTTTCAGACTATTCTGTATTTTTAATTTCCTTTTTGTATATTCATTTTTTGTATGTTTTTTCATTTCTGCATTTCCTTTTCCCCCCCTCTCTCTCTCTCTCTCTCTCTCTCTCTCTCTCTCTCTCTCTCTCTCTCCAGTATATATACTGTAAAGTTCGAAATATTGGCGTGGAACTATTATTGGCTACATTAGCGAGTGGGTCAGATTCGCTCATATTACGATCCGTTTATATTTGTTCCATTTTTCAACGATTTTTCTTTGTTTTTCTAGGTAGTCTCACAATCTCGTAACACTTCAGGTTAGAGTATGTTCTACATGTACTAGTATATTGAATGAAAGTGAGGAATTGAAATTATGTTCCGTGTATATAGAAGACTTTCGAAGATGGTGTTAGGCATACTGTATAGAAATCACTATTGATATACTCGTATTTGAAATGATGATTTTTATTATATTGGCCAAACACTGACTGCGAACAGTTGAAATGACCGTGAACTACAAGGCGACGGAGACGAATTAGAAACGAAATACTGCATCCCCCCAATCTCTGTCATTTACGTTTCCACTACTATCTCAATAAATGAATACAGTAATGTCTATACTTTTATGATTTTATGTAATGTCCCCGTCGCCTGGTAGTCCAGAACATCCGTATTTAGTTCAAAAAACGACCGAAACTTTGCGCAGGCCTCCAGCCGCGTTTCTGTGTTTGGAGGCCATGTGCACCAGCATGGATCAAAAATAACGCGCCACCTTTTGACCGTTTATCAAACCAGACTAGTTTGAATATCTGTCGGCAGATGGGGCTTTTCGAGATGGTTCACACGCTAATATTATGATTCGCTAATATGGAAAAATTGATCAATTCGCAAAATTCAAGCACGCCAATATTTCGAACTTTACAGTATATATATATATATATATATATATATATATATATATATATATATATATATATATATATATATATAATATTCAAATATTCAAAAATCAAATAATCATTGTTTACATTTACTTCAGAATCTTAATTTTTTCTCAATGCACTTATCTTCGTATTCTTTCTCACCCTGATTTTTTGGGGGTTTTCTTTTTAGCATATCTGTATCATGTATACTTCCTTTTTTGCATTCTTTCCTTTTTAGTGTGCATTCTCTCTTGTATTCTTTTTCTTATTTATTTTTTCATTCTATCCATTCACTCAGTTTACTCTTTCATTACTATATATTGACCAGTATTGTATTTGTTTGCACTTCTTAATTTTCCATCTCAGATTTTTGACATTTTCTCTCTCGCTCTCTCACTTACTCTTAAAATTACATTCTGCCCCTCTTTTCTGCATTCTTTCTTCCTTTTTACTCCTGTAACGAATGCACTTTAAGTGTTTATTTGATTTTTAGTGAAAGAGGTTAGTACTGACCAGATATCTCCCATGACATTTACTCTTTCTTTTTCTACTCAATCTTTCCTGTATTTGTAAGGTCCAAGGTCCTACCTCCATCTGCACGATGGGTATTTTAAAACATTTTTGAATGTTCTCTTAATTACCAACAGCACATGATTTACATAGTAAATGCTAATTTTTTGGTCCTGTCATAATTCAAGTTACTTGTGACATGACCTTGGACCTAGAGGGGGTTCATATCTGTCATTTTCTATGTTTAATTCCACAGCAGTTATGTCTTAATATTTCCTGGTGTTTTCTCTTTGATTTCTCTTTGTATTTTAATTCTTTTACTTCACCATATTCAATCTTTTTCAGCACTTCCCTAGCATGTTTGTATTCTTTTGGTTTTCTTTTTTTTGCCGATTCTCTTTCCAGTTTTGAATGACTTATTCACATTAGGTATTTCAGCTCTCTCTCTCTCTCTCTCTCTCTCTCTCTCTCTCTCTCTCTCTCTCTCTCTCTCTCTCTCCTGTATTGTTTATTTCGTTCTATTTCGACATCCTGGATTCATTCCGTCTCTCTCGATTTCCTTTTTGATTCTCCATCCCTCAACTTTTTTTTATTTTGGTATCCTGTTTTTTCTTTTTTATTCTCTCTGAAAAAGAATTTTTGTATTTTTTGGTTTCTATTTTTCTTATTGTCTCATTATTCTTTCTTTAGAATTCTTTGCAGATTCTCAATATTATTCCTTTGCATTTTAGTATTCTCTTGGTTTTGTTTTTTGTCAATTGTCTTTCCTGTTTTGAATGTCGCATTCAGTAGAGGGATCGGCATAACAGAAAGCCCCATAGTATACAAATATGACATCCCTGTGTGTTGTACAACTGGAATAACTCCCCCGAGAGAGGATTGTCGCCCGAGGGCGTAGCCCGAGGTCGACAATCCTCTCGAGGGGGAGTTATTCCTGTTGTACACCACACAGGGATGTCATATTTGTTTTATTATACCGAACAACATACAAAACACAAAAGGGGAAAAATGACAAACACAAGAAATTTTGGATAAATACTCTTTTTTGTGAAAAATTTACAAATTATAATAACAGGGATGTCCAACTGTTGCATTGACGCATTAGAGTGCAACAGAAGCCCCAAAACGTACAACAGGAGAAAATGTTCAGTTTGACTCAGAATTTTTTCTGAAAACATGAACAAATGAGTCTAATCGATGTTTCGCTTCCTTTTTCAAATAAAATTTGTATCAGAAAACGTTTAAACTCCATTTATTGAAACCACCTCTTAATCAATCTAGGTGCTTATTTATTAGCAAGACACTGAACCTTATTTGTTTGTTTGTACTTTTACTGTCTTTATTAGTTCGAGCAACTCTAACTGTGGTACCGGCCGTTGTTTAGTAAATGCTGTCTATTGGCCTCATCACAGTTAGACTCTAACTTAGAGATCCGAGCATTTATAAAATAGCATCTGCGCCAAGAAAACTGGGCGCTCATATCTATTACTTGAAACACCCCCCAAAAACAGTCACGTTCGTACCATACCTTATTTGTTTGTATAATTCTATCTTTATTTGATAAAAATCCGTTGCCTGGTGCCTGTTCGGCACAATTTTAAAGTTGAGGCGGTCAGCCTAGTGGATTTCACGTAGGCGATGGCTGAAGTTTAAAATGCATGCATGCGCATCGAGCTCATTGACCGGTAGCGGTGATTAACATGTTAATTCACGGCTGCTTGTTGCCGTGATTAACATGTTTATTCACGAGCTGTGCAGGACAACAGCCTGTTACTAAGTAGTGAGGAAATCATGACGATTAATCCATGGCCCTTGACCAATCAGAATCAAGAATCTTCACGTGAGGTATAATAATATTAGTTATCCTCCTTGTAAAAAAGGGATACGGCCTGGTATCTGCAAGAAGCCAGCCGTATCGCACGAGGCTGGCTGAACGCAGATACCGGGCCATATCCCTTTTTTACAAGGAGGATATCGAATTTATCATCAGTTTTTTTAAAATTCAAAAAAAAAATAATAATTTATAAAAAGAAAATTCAAATTTTGTTAAAATATACTTTTTTATCTATTTATGTATTTTTTAATTTTTATTCATTTAATTTTAAAAAAAATCTTTAAAAAAAATAAAATATTTTTTATTTTATTTTTATTTATTTATCATTTTTTTTAAATTTTTTTAAATTTTTTTTTTATTTCATATACTTTTTTTGTAGATTTTTTTTTATTATTTTTTTTGGATAAAACATTTAGAATGGGGATAAAACACTTATTGGGATACTAACATGGACAATTAATGAAAGCAATGCTAGGATCCCAATAAAGTCCAGTACACCACAGCTATTGACCAATCAGCAGCTAGTATTAGAGTGGAGCTGATGATAATAGTGGATACCCTGTTATGACCGATACCCCCCCCCCCCCTCTCTCAACTGTATCTATACGATTATACAATGTTGCAAAAAGGTTCCAAATCTCTCTCTCTCTCTCTCTCTCTCTGGCTTTCTCTGTCGCTATGTCTGTACGCATTTAACAGACGCTCCTAATGTCCTGGCAGGTGCTCGCTTAGTCAGGCCTTAAGCATACATCGGAAATTTAAAATGGCGGAAATTGCCGCTTCAGAAATTCTTTCTAGGATTATAAAACACAACCATTGTCACCGGCAAATCAACTAGTCAAACATGTACATAACTGAATGGTACAAGTCTGGCCGTGACAATCACCGTATACAATCGCGAAATCCACTCCGGTGAATTCACAGGACTGAGGGAAGATGTTTACTATAGTGTGGTCCCGTGTCTCTGAAAGGCCAATAACAGAAACATCAATAATAGTAACCATACACCATGACCTAGAGATGAATGAAATTTAGCTTTTGAAAGGCAAGGTTTTCATATGCGGATACCTAATTTGTCAATGTCTGCGAAAGTCTGTATGTTAATAAAAGCCCATTAATTTTACGCCCTTAGCCCTGTAAATCTATTACTTAGATAACATTACATCATAGGTTTACAACATTGACATTGTAAAGTATCCGATGAAATCTCAAGTATTTATTTCGATAGTGTAAGTTTTTAAAGTGGACTTTGACAATGAACTCAGCATATTCTAAGTTTTGTCACATGACTGTTGAAAATCACTCGAACACGAGAGTAGACAGTGGTACGCGGAAAGATTTTTCGCCACTTCGACAGCTCGTTGATTAGAATGATGCCACCGTTCAAAGCATTATTGCTCGACCGTGTCTCGAATGGCTGGGTCTACCTAGGTTCCGAATGCCTCAGATACCAGTCTGGTCTGTATTTAACAGGTTGTCACCTCAAATAACTAGTATAACTGATCCTGGGATCCATGAGCTCGATTGTTAGTGATTAAGCCAGTTGCAGTTAGGTATTGAACACCCATTGAGGGATTGTCCATGAACTGTCAGTTTTTAATCAGTGACCGTATCTATCAAGATCAGGAAGCTGTGCTTTATTGCATAATGAGGTTTTCAATAGTATCGTAATGAGAATCATTACCACGTTCATGATAGGTCACCAGCATTCATGACAAAGTGTACTTCAGGTTCATAATGAAATAAACGTTAACATTTTCTGTTACAATTGAGTGAAGCAACTCTTAGAGCATCACGTCATTTATAAACAAGAACACTATTTAGTCTGACTGACTTGTGTCTACTGCTCTATTAGATGTATTTCAGTTAGCTTTAGAAGTCGAAACCGTATCTGCCGTGTGTATCTTGTTTAACTTACAGCGTATTTAGTTTATGAAGTTTCGCATCTGCTTTCTCACCTTGAAACTTTATATTGCATATTAACCTGAACAAATGGATGCATATATATATATATATATATATATATATATATATATATATATATATATATATATATATATATATATATATATATATATATATATATATACTAGTATATATATATATTTATATATATATATATATATATATATATATATATATATATATATATATATATATATATATATATATATATATATATATATATATACTAGTATATATATATATATATATATATATATATATAAATATATATATATATATATATATATATATATATATATATATATATATATATATATATATATATATATATATATCATTCGTCATCAATATCATAAACATAAATATCTTACCTTGAGGAGTGCGCGTGACACGGCTTTTTCTTGTGCGTAGCTAACTTTGAAATGCTCTATGTTCGTACATGTAGGCTTCAGCGCATGGGACGGGTCAAGTAGATAAGGACACCTGTACATGTGTACGTCTGTATGTATGGTAATTGATAACGTACACCGGTGTTCGCCTTCGTTTTATCATTATTAACGAAATATCAGTAGGGGAACTATGAATCAAAACAAATGAATGGATGATGATAACTTGCTACTAATGCATTAATTCATGGAAAACGTTCTGTTCAAATGTATTGTACGGGAGCCGAGGGGTCAAACCCTGCACTGAGAGTTAAAGTTTTTTCTTTGCTGATTCTTGTAGGCTAGGTATCGGGCTAACTTTTTCAGGTGTTTGACCACCGGTCACCCTTGAGCAATTGTTTGTATTAACCCTTTTGTGTTGAGAGTGTCGCCAAAAAATTGGAGTGGGGAAAACAAAAAGCCAGCTACAGTTCTTGCTTTTGAAAATAATGGATCCAGTGACCACTCAAAATGTTGGCATGAAAGAGCTCTATCTGGTGATATGTCATTTAAGTCCATAATGAGGTCACTGGAGGTCAATAGGTCACCAAATTTCCCCTTCTCTGAAATCTTGAGATATTGTTTTTGGCCCCCTGTCAAGGCCATGGAGAGGTACTAATGATGCATTTTACACTCCAATTTGTCCAAATAGACATCCTGCTAATATTTTATACCACCCATGTTCAAATATGTTGAAAGCTGACTAAACTATAACAAACGAAAGACAAGTAATGTAAAAAGTATAATAAAAATAGGTTTTTACATCTGCAAAAATTATAACGCTGCATGGATTTTATTTTTATTAGATAATGAATCATATGACCACTTAAAATTTTTGTATTTCAAAGCTCTCTCTGATGGCAAATCAACTATGCAAATTAGGTCAATTATAAGGTCACAAGAGGTCAAAAGGTCACCAATTTTGACTTCTTTGAAATCTTGTTATATTGCTTTTACCCCCTTCCAAGGCCATGGACAAGCAATATTCATACATTTTACCCTTTGATTTGTACAAAAAGGCAAGCTGTTAACATTTAGGCCAGCCCATGTTCCAATATCAGGAAAACTGACCAACTAATAACAAACGAAAGACAAGTGATGTGAAAAATGTACTCAAACTGAATTCTATTCCTCTAATAAATAGAATGCTTCCTAGATCATATGACCACTCAAAATGTTTGAATATAGGAGCTCATTTTGATAGGCAGTCAATTATGCAAATTAGGTCCATTATAATATCACAAAGGGTCAATTTTTGCCTTGTTCGAAATCTTGCAATATTGCTTTTAATTTCCATGGCAAGGCCATGGACAAGCTTTATTGATATATTTATTCCTCATTTTTTTTTTCAAATAGACAACTTGCAACATTCTTATTCTATCCATGTACCCATAAATTGGAAGCTGACAAACCTTTTTACAAAGCAAAGCCAGTTTTGTGCATTGCATAATATTAGCAATAACCGTTAACATATACAAGTTGACAAAATGATGCAAAAAATGTGTTTTCCTCTTGCACTTGCAGGATATGTTGTTCTTGAAGATACCAAATTATTTGACCACTCAAAGTGTTGGTATTTCAGGGCTCTTTTCAATAATAGGTCAATTAACCAAATCAAGTCAACTATGTAGGATTTAGAAGTCCAAAAGTCACCAATTTTTTAACTTTTCGACATGCACTTATGGTACATTTAAATCCTCATTTTTCACAAATAGACACCCTGCTATAAGTCACACCCCAGGACCAATAATGTGAAATGATTATCATCCTATTGCAAACGAATTACAAGTTATGTGAAGAAATGCTAAAATATGTTTTCATTACCGTAAGCTGACCAGAGCTGTCAGCCTAGAGCAACAATTGCTCCTCGAGACATTGTATTGTGAATAGAAGAGACTTGATTATAAATGGAGGCAGATTCAGTTAAAGCAGTCAAAGGTCAAGCAAAAAGCTTGATACATTTAGAGTGCAATCATTAGCTTTACTGCACTGACTGAGATGATTTTAAAGAACCAGTCCATAGCTAGCTCCTTAATATTTCAATGTTTTCAATGATTTTCAAATCATATTAGATTGATTTTTTGATGTTTTAAAAATAAATTCAGTATTCACCATAAATGTTATGGCGGGTATGCTGTCTGTGACTTGACTCATGTACGTAGCTCAAAGCATTAAGGGAGACCTCTCATTGTGCATACAATAGATGGTATTCATTTTGACTGCTTTGCAGTTTACTAAAATCTTTATGAAAAGAAAATCAACCTCCTTATGACTAAAAGGCTGCTATAGATGCATCAAAATGTATCAAAATGTGTTGTCATTAAATAACTATATATTGTTAATGTATAATATTTATGAATTTCTTGGTGTTCTAAAAAAGGAGAGAACATGAGACTAAGAGATATCATAACGGAGTCTTTTGGAGTTCATGGAGATTGAATATTATCTACTAGAGCACCACCTTTGAAGTAATTTTAAGTGTAGCAGTCTTGAGTCTTTTCATTCATCAAAATAAGTTATCAATCCTCATTGTAAAGAATTTTACAGATATATGTATCACGCTCAGATACCTTTCTGTACTCATTCCCTATATACTACACTTCCACTTACTAAGTCAAACATTTTGAGTGGTCATATGATCTCTTATCTTAGGTAACAAGTGTTCTAGCAAGCAGTTTAATTATTTGAGGAATAAAATTCAGTATATATAGATGAGTATATTTTTCACATAACTTGCCTTTTGTTTGTTATCGATTGGTCATTTTTCGAGATATTTGAACAAGGGAAGGTCTTAATGTTAACAGGTTGCCTTTTTGTACAAATTAAGGGGTAACATGTGCCAATAGTGCTTGTGCATGGCCTTGGAACGGGGGCTAAAAGCAATGTAGCAAGATTTTAAAAAGGTCAAAAATTGGTGACCTTTTAACCTCTTGTGACCTTATAATTTACCTAATTTACATAGTTGACTTGCCATCCGAGAGAGCTTTGAAATATCAACATTTTAAGTGGTCACATGATTCATTGTCTTAAAAAAAACAAATCTAGGCAGCATTATAATTTTTGGAGGAGTAAAAACCTATTTTAGTATACTGTTTACATTACTTGTCTTTCGTTTGTTATAGTTTAGTCAGCTTTAACATATTTGAACATGGGTGCCTATTTGTCTAGCAGGATGTCTATTTGTATAAATTGGAGTGTAAAATGCATCATTAGTGCCTCTTAATGGCCTTGGCAGGGGGGCAAAAAACAATATCTCAAGATTCCATAGAAGGAAAAATTTGGTGATCTTTTGACCTCTAGTGACCTCATTATGGACCTAATCTGCATAAATGACTTATCATCGGATAGAGCTCCTTAATACCAACATTTTGAGTGGCCACATGATCCATTATCTTTAAAAGCAAAAACTCTAGCTGGCCTTTTGTTTTCCCCACCCCTAACTTTTGGCTATTTTTCGAGGTGACACTCTCAACACAAAAGGGTTAATACAGAAATTTGCTCAAGGGTAACTGGCGATTATACACCTAAATAAGTTAGACCAATACCTAGTCTACAAAAATCAGCAAAGAAAAAAAAACTCTCAGTGCAAGGTTCCGCCCAAAAATGGGGTTTGGCTCCCAGACTAGTAGGCTGAAATATAAATGGTAATACACGAAGGTCGCATGCCACTACTGTCGTGTACCCACATATGACATTGTTGTTTAGCCAAGATCCACAGATGGCCATTTAGTGTTCATGGTGTTGATTAAGACAGCATGTTCCTGACTCATAAGCATAGACACCTTTTGTTAATTTCAATCAGTAGTCATGCATGTATAGCAATTCAATGTATTTAATACTAAAATGGGAAGGTCTATTTTATCATATTAGCTGCTAAACCCCAAATCATCACCATACAATACTGCCACCTATTTGGAGTAGAGCAAACTAGAAATGAACGGATGGGTCCTTAGGGTCTTACGATACTCTGCACTAGTGACACCTAATGAGTATAGGACAAACTAAAATGATTTAATGCAATTCAGCTGACGCCATTGCCAATTTCGAAAAGAAGTTGGTGTTTTTTAAGTCATTAAATAAGTACCATTATGACTATACCTGCCTTTTCTAAAATCATTCTAAGAGACAATCTTTAATACTGGATGTTTTGCAAGTGCTTTTGGTATATATTGAATTTAATGTTTTGACACAGTTTAGAAAAAGGTGTATGGTCATTCGTCTATCATGAATTCGAAATGAGATTCACCTTCTAAACAATATTTCATAATATTATGGTCAAATACGGTAACAAACTCTTTTTGTATCATTTTTATAAAAGAATCTGCCAAAAAGGTCCTACTTCACAAACTTAAATCATCTGTGGTTCGAAATATAACCCTAGTGAACGACTTGTTATTTTATTTATGTCTTCTTGTTAACCAATTTGTGTAGATAGTTTATAGATAAGTTCTGATGAAAATTAAACTAAGCAATTCTGACTTGTATCAATTTTAGGTTAGAAAAATGTTTCTTGAATTCCTTGATGTTGCCCCTTGATTTCTATATAATACCAAATCAATAATTTCAACAACAAGCAGAATGGTAATTCAGGCAGTGACAGTATCTTTGAAGGAAAAATAAATAGCAACCAAAGAAACCAGCTTGGGAGAATGAGATGTTCATGCCATAAATTGCATTTCTTTTTCAAAACTCTGTGAAAAAGGTCGATGACATCCGAATAGAAGTTGATTTGAAGATTGCTGTGCTTCGGTTTATACTTGTGCAAAGTTTCAGGAAAATCAAACTAAAAGTTCTACTAAAAGTGTCGTAAAACCTAAAGGCACATCGGCACAGAAAGGCCATACAGTGCCAAAAAATCTGTATAAAAATGCTACTTTGTTATTGTCTAAAATTACAATAGAGCAGTGTATAAAAAAATCATTTTTTTCAAAATATGAGTAGCGCATGCATGGTTGAAACTAGCTCTTTTCAGTAGGCAGCGACTTGGCAGCAGCCTCTGCACTCTCATTGCCTCCGTTGCCAACATGCCTTGGAATGATATACGATACAATGCTTTTCTCAAGGTACTGTACTAGCCAATGAAGGCTTTCCAAATGACCTGAAGAGCTGACTTTGAATCTGGGAATATGATAAAACTAGAATGTATAGACTTATTTGGAAGGTGTGTGTATCATATATATATATATATATATATATATATATATATATATATATATATATATATATATATATATATATATATATGTATGTATGTATGTATGTATGTATGTATGTATGTATGTATGTATGTATGTATGTATGTATGTATGTATGTATGTATGTATGTATGTATGTATGTATGTATGTATGTATGTATGTATGTATGTATGTATGTATGTATGTATGTATGTATGTATGTATGTATGTATGTATGTATGTATGTATGTATGTATATATATATATATATATATATATATATATATATATATATATATATATATATATATATATATATATATATATATATATATATATGCATAGGTGGCAAAAAAGTAAATGCATGTCTGAAGGAAAGGTGTACATTATATTGCTTTCTCCATCTATGGATTCGTTTTATTTTCAATTTATTTCAGTACTTCTGTACAAGTTCTGCCTCAGGTTATTTTCTAGTCCTTAAAAGACCAATATAGTTTTCGGGAGGCTTACTCTTTAGATAGATGACACGGAGGTTCGCAAATACTTTGTTTGTAACAATCACAATATCGATTTGCGCATTTTGTGAACTGGACCCAGATGATCGCTAGCTATGAATCATTGACATACTGTACCAAACACCCCTAATATATATTTGTAAATTTATTGACTACGACGATGCATACAAAGTACAATACATCATATGAATATAGTGAACAGAATAGTACTACTAACTCAATCACTGCTCCATTTGTTAAGATCCTAATAGTATGTGTATTGTGACATAACCCACGCCATTACTGAAATTGGCTGTAAAATTGGAAAATATTGCCTAAATCACAAGACGGTCGTGTTGTTAATTTCTGCCAATCCGTGGTGTTCAAAAAGCTGTTGTTCTACCAAAGCAGTGTAGACAAGCTCCACCGAAGTGCTTTGCAGTGCAGGTATTCAATTATTGCACTAAATATATGGGCCGCCCGATTGTCATACAGTTTCCTCACCTGGGCTGGCTGCGACAAGTTTAGGTTCCTGACCTTACCGCTGAACGTGGCTTTGATTCCCAAGCAGCGTGAGTCATTGACGTGCTTGGCTTAATTTTTGACATATTTTTCATGGGTGTTTTTATAGCCAGGCACTTCCAGACGTCCGGTCGACTAGTGCAGGAATTAAATGTCTGTACTTAAGGTGTTAAACCTTACGAGACAACATCGTTCTCCCTCTAGCCGCGACAATTAGTTTCTCATGCCTTCGCGTTGCTTCAGCCAAAATTAAATCAACTCTGAGATAAAATCAAATTGTGCCGAGTAATCCATACGACGGGTTCTAAGGTTTTGCAAGAAAAAGGGAAAGCAGACTAGAAATAGCCGTAGGGCACGACTAGTTGGTTCCTTGTTTCTTATTTCCCAATCAATGCTATTTTTTGTATTTTATGTTACTTCAGTCAACAAACGATTGCTTCTAGAACATTTTTGAGTGCACATTGTATACATGTTTTAACGTTTTGATTGCAATAACAATTAAATGTGAGTGCAGAGATATCAACTTTGCAAATAATGACAAAATGTTTATATGCACATGTCTAACCTTTATTAGAACGGTACGTGGATGGTTGATTTCTGACGACAAGCATGCATACACCACAATAAATATTACGTTTCTTCTTATAATAATTTTATCATACTAGTGTGCTAGTGTTTAAAACATGAAGGTTTCAAAATCTAAAGTTTTAATTGATTACAACTGTAAGCTTTACTGATAAATCATAATAGTAGCAATGCAAGAGGCGCATCAAAGAGAAATCAGAAAAATTGAAGGATTTGATTTGTTTACCTTTACTATTTTACTGTGTTGGATTACTGTAGAACACATATATGACGCGTGTCCCAAATATAGCGAATTGGGGAATTTTCGCATCATAGCGTATCTTTATGTTAGCGACGGTAGCCGCCACTGATAGCGCCAGTACAGTAAGAAAAAAGTATAGCGTTTTTATATATAGCGAAGTGGAACCACACGCTATGTACGCTATGTCAGCGCCCATGACTACGAGTCGTTCCGCAGAGGGCGAGCTTAATCTCGTGGACTGCTTCCGGTCTCGAAAGAATCGCGAGATTAGAAGACGCTCCCACGCGATGTGATTGTTTCGTGTTTCTGAACGTGCACCAATCACATCACGTGAACTAGTCACAGATGGCTGTAATAAGGTCACGGATCACAAAGTGCAGTATTACTATTATTTCCTGTTCTGACCAAGAGATAGCATACATGTAGATTGACCTAACATAAATGGCATACACATTATAACGATTTCAAGCTGTCGCAAAATCTACATTTTGCAACCGATTTTAAAGAGAATTAATTGCCAGTGGAATAGATTGTGGCGGTTCTGACGATCTAAATTGCATTAAAATTGACCCACGGAATGGTGAGCAATTCATCTTTTATTGTGAACGTCCATTGCCGGCTGTATGCGTATCTGAGAATTTGATCGCTCAGTAGAGCCTGCCAACTCATCAGCCTTTCCTGGGACGAAACTAAGTATGTTTTCGCGTTTTGATCTTGTGAAATTTAAAAAATGAAAGATAAAAGATACTTGAAATAAAGAAAAAAATGAAAACAAAAAGTGAAATGAAATTGGAAAAAATAAAACTTATGAAAGATCAGCTACAAAAGGGAATATTTCATGCAACAAAGGCTTTTTTAGTCTATAGGCAGAGAACTGAATATTGGGAAAAAGGAATGTGCAGTAATTTTCAAAACTATAACGTGGTAAGAGCAAAAAGCAAACAGATTTAGTCTGGGCATATGCATTTAAAAAACTCCTCGCCCATGACTTTGCCCTTTTCGAAAGGGCAAATTATATATAAACAGACGCTAACATTGTGTGTTCTACAGTATTTTTATTCCTATACGGCAACCTTTGTTTACGCACAATATCCCATATTGATCGAACACCAATCGATTGCCTTTCTTTCCTCACAGTATTCTACAAGTTGGCATAACATCTATCCGTGTCCTTAAAGAACCTCACGCCATCAATCTCAATCATAAGAGGCGAGCGAGGAAGAAGCAGTGCTGTGAGAATTGCTGACTGACGAGCAACGTCTCTCCCTAAAGTTAGTTAGCTTCATCAACTGTCGTGGAGGGAGACATGGGGATGCGAAAAGTGCTCCTTAACGGGCAGTTTCATATCTCTAACGAGCCTTCAGTTCTAGACGCGCTGAACCTCATGTGTAATCACTTGACCTTGTATCGAAAATAACAAGGTTTTATCAAATTATTCATAAAAAATGCGGTATGGGAGAAATTGAATTGATAAATACATGTACATACATACATGCATGCATGCATACATACATATGTACATGTAGTGCGTGCATTGACGCGTATGAACAAAGGTTCATTGGCCACGTATATCAACATATTTATTGTAATACTCACAATCTTGACGCACTATTCAAAATCATTAAGGACCCTCCACTTTAATCGAAAGTTTGACTCCATTTTTAGCTATCGTCGATATTTCGTCATCTCAACATCAGAGATTTTGCAATCAGCTCAATTAAGATGTCATTCTTTCATGTATGAAAAAATTGTGGCATGAAAATTTTATGCATGGAGAATTCCATGCATGAAATTGTGTACAGCCTACTTTACCATAAACATTCTTGGCACGAAAAAATCCTCCAAGGGGCAAAATTCGAATGCATGAAAATGTCATAATCATGCATGGAAATTTCACTTTTTCATGCATGAAATTTTTCATGCATAAAAATTTCATGCATAAAATTTTCATACTTGAAAGTTTCATGCATGAACTTTGCATGCCGCGACTTTTTCATGCATGAAACTTTTCGTATGGGTGGGCGCATATAACTGCATTCACTAATTGGCAACTTTATTATCCGAATTGATTTTATGTAGAACTTCATCATTAGTGAACGCTTCGGAATAAGATTTTTCTCCGTTTTACAATATATTCTAACTCAAAATTCACGCTTAAGTGGCTTACTGCAATGGTTATCATATCATTAAAGATCTTTACTTCACAAGTACCGAATTAGTAACCAGTGTTCGCTTGCCATTGCTGAGCACATTGTGTGGCTGCGTTTCTCTTAAAAATCGATATTTTCCTCCACAAGACACTCCATGGTCGCGATATTATTCTATTTTCATCCTGTTGATCTCAGTGTGTGTCCTGTCATACGGCAATTCGTTGTATCATGTTTTTGGAAAGGCCGACTGAAATCTTACAGCAACTTAACTTCCTCCAGATATGTTTTGCAGTATTGGACTGTGAAGTTCCGTTTACAAATAATCTTCCTTAATTAGTTGGGGCACTAATTGTGAGCAAGATAGATGAAATCTAAGGGTCAAATGTTCATTTTACACAAAAAGCAGAAGAACCAATGAGTAATATCCAAATATGTATATTTCTTGACATACTATAATTTACACATTAACTAGTGCCATATAGAACATTATGGTACCAATGTCATTTTAGGAAATGCATAAGTTTAAATTACTTTTAATTAGGTTCAACATTCTACGTGTACAAAACAAACTATCCACATTTAGATGTTTGAATCAGTTTGGATAATATATGTAGAATCCATCAAACCAAAAGATAATATTTACGCTTATGGGTAAAGAAACACACACAAAAGAAGAAACTGGCAATATTTTTTTTCGGGAATAATACGTCACTTTTGTAAATAATAGGGATTTTTAAGCAGTTTAAAGTAAACATAAAGGAAATATACGTATATGATATGCTTTGATTTTTCACAATTAGAGTCCATGCCATGTACGTCAATGGGCGGTACCACACTACACAATGGCCGCCAAAGCAAAAACAACACACTACAAACTGGCCTCATGCACCCAGCAGGAAATGCTGTGTGACCCAGATATGCGCACGCATCTGTTGACAGAGAAATTGCTTACCTAATCAAGGCAGGCAATATCCCATCATCCCAGAGTAAATAGTAACTCATCTAGGGCTGAACCTCTGGGGATAAATATTCAGGACATGTCTCTCATCATATCGACTCTGGCAGGCAATCTGGGCGAGCGAAAAGTGCAAGTGCATTTTGAGAAAGCAAAAGAGGA
This sequence comes from Maea johnstoni, assembly GCA_963942565.1. Taxonomy (NCBI): domain Eukaryota; kingdom Metazoa; phylum Annelida; class Polychaeta; order Spionida; family Magelonidae; genus Maea; species Maea johnstoni. The sequence continues at coordinate 25,769,205 of OZ012685.1, forward strand.
ACGTAAGCTTTATGAAGTGATAACAGTTATTTCATTACGCGAGATTGGACTAGATCTAATTAGGGCGCTGGCTACGAACACTGAATATTCAATGACGGTTAGCGCTGAAGGGGTAATCACACATAGGCCACTCTGTGGGAATGATGCTGCAATAACAGTCGTTAAGGTGGCTTGTGGGTTTAATATAAGGTTATTTTGAGATTTTACATGTGTTAACGCCTACATCTTTTTTCCTCAAAATCAGATCAATTGTGAATGTATAGGCACTCACTGAGCAGAGTGAGGGGCCATCTATTACAGAAACTTCCATAGGCTTGCACAAGGAAATGTTTTGCCCTTATCTCCATGTTGAATGTCACCAAAATATTTTTGTTTTTAAAACTTTGTTTATTTTCCTTGGCACCAGGTTAAGCTGGCCCACATTCATCAGTGACAGTGTACAAACATATATAATAAAGTGATATCTAGTTACATGTATGGTATTAAAACCATGTTATGTATAACAGTGATACAATATTGTGCACAATAAAGTTGTATATAAAAACGATCAGTTTTCCATGTATTCTGTGTATATACCCCATCTTTGCAAGAATGCTCTTTCTTTATCTTTTAATTGAAAGCTGAATTTTCCATAGCTGTGCATATTTTTTACAGTGGACTTTATATAAGATAAAGTTGGCTTGATTTCTTTAACTTTTGAAACAAATATGCACTTTTTTGTATTAAGGATAATTGCATTTACCCAGTATGAGCAATCAAAATCTCCAAGAATTTTTTTTTCATCTGTGATTGTGTACCTTTCAATACCAATATTTTGTATGTCACCAAAATATGGTCGCTTCAAACATGCTATTGGGGTTTCAAATGTTAACGGATTTCCTTTAAATTTGGCACAGTTATAGCTAAATAAAACGGAGCCTCCACTCATGTTTGCTTCTTTCTCTCTCACTCACTTTAATTTTTTGACGTTTCCATATTTTGATAGGGGGGGGGGGGGGGGGGTGGGTAATCACATTTAATTTGCAGAGCATTATCTGCGGGTCCTGATGGTGCCATATATTTTCAAAAGTATGCAACATAGTGAGGTATGGCAACATGAATGTGGGTCTCAAGAATGATGTTGAACTTAACCTGTGCTGATCATGGGGACAAACTAGCGAGTAATACCGTGCCTCCAAACCGCACGGTATTTCTCTCGTCACATGAGAGGGCAGACCACACACGCTATCAGGCGGCTAGCGACTTCTCGCAAAAATCTAGCAAGATTTGGTAAAATGAAAAATTAAAATGCTGAAATGAAAAACGTAAAAACAAGAGTTGCTTTTGCTTTTTGATAAAATACATAAAATACATTTTTACTTTTTGCAGTTTTGAATTAAAAAAGATTAACATTTGAAACATGAATGGCCATTTTACTTTTTTTCTTTTTGAAAAACAAAACAAACGAAAAAAGACGACAAACATTTGCAAACATAAATGATTGTACAGTAAACTACGAGGGCTTCTGTGCATCCTAGCCATTTATATGTGCACTATTTCAGACCCATCATTTTTGGTTTTACATATATGTATAGAATGGATATCTTATTTAACTTTTGACGCAAAAACATATTGAATTTAACTTTCCATGCACTGATTGATTGTTCCTATACTGCTGCATTGTGGAGGCAAATAGAGGTATGGCTGCGCTGCGCACAGATATAAACATAAATATCAAAATTCTAGGAAACGAAAAAAAAATAGGGTAAAAACAAATAAGTCACCAGATGCAATTGTAGGTAATAGGGCTATATTATATACAAATATTGACAAAATGGTAGTAATATGAGGCCTATAGAAATTCTCTAAATAAATAGTATACAGACATGAAAGCCGAGAAATATGTTCATGAAGTGAATTGAAATGGAAAATTCTGATAAAAGATGGGATAGATGTAGAGAATAATCATGCATAGAATTTGCCTAAAGGACTATATAGTTGTTTATTATGTAGAATGAAAACCTCCCTTTCGAACTCCTTTGTCTGATCATGAAGCAAGATAGTAACTACTCCCAGTTCATTTCTTTTATGTTGAGTATCATATATCATTATTTGTACATAGCTATTTGTTTGTGTGGATTGTTCTTTATAATTATTTATGGATTTGTTCTCAGTATTAATATATATGATATAAAATTTATAGATGGTGTATAAAATACTTGTATCCATGAGAAATAATTATCCGATTACATGTTAGAGTAATTTGTAATTTAAAAAAAAATGTTGACGTTGTGTATTACCTACTTTACATCCTTGTGCGTAATCACGTCACACCAATACGCACACACAGCTGACATCATTGAAACCATACGAGTGTTCAATTCCTACACAGGGACACATCAAGATCATTTACTTATAACCAGCAATTACACATGGTGAATGATATAATGAAAGGAGATTTATTCCATGTAGGACTCCTTAAGGTCTCATTAAAGTAATCTACAAAGTATGTTTACTGTATGCAAAATGCATGAACAATTTTGACTCTTCACTCACTTACACACGCACGCACACCCACACACACACACACACGCACACACACACACACACACACACACACACAACTCTGTAATTCTGAGATCGTTCCTTATCTTTCCCATAATAAAGCATCGTTTTATTTTTATTTTGGGAGTGTTATGTGTTGATATTACCCTAACATAAGCTTTACCCTAAAACTAGTTTTTTGTGTTTTTTGAGATGATCGCACATCTCAGGAATACAAGTACACACGCGCACACGCGCGCTTACACACACACACACACAATCTGGTCTAACCTATCCCGTTGGGTATAACCATATGCTCACCTCCTGCTAGATTTACCACTGTACGGAAATCTTCTCCGTGGTAAATTGAATTTCGGGAGAGGCTTATTCGTCTTTAAATTGGTATGAATTCCTAGTTTCTCCGGTGAAGGGAGTATACTGATCACCTTTGGATACCGTCGCAACTCAATCTACGCACAGGGATGCATAGAATACTCAAATAAGCAATTTAGTTAGGCATATCGCGTGCATCTGGGCCGCGATTATCGTGGGAGCTCGGATAAGGCAGCCTTTATGTTCCCCTGTAGACCGTCTATGGTGTTGGCTTATCTGCTAGAGACCGAAATTCCACCGATAGTACAATCACTAAAATGCTTCGCAAACACAATGTACTCTTGGAGTCTGTCTTGCATATCATCCATAATCTTTTTATGAAGATTTGCCACTCTAGAAGGTTGTGATGCGTTATTTAGAGGGCGATTTCCAGAGGGAATCAAACGGCTACCAATGGTGGAATCGTTGATAGGCTAAGCAAAAACCAACAATTCTTTTGCCAGATAGATTGTATATCATGATATTCTTTACAAAGATTTGTCATTATCTAGCGTAGGTTTTGGATTATTGGGAGATGATTTTGAATATGAATTATGTGGAGAAATACTGGTAGGAAATTAATACTGAATAGGACACATTTACAAGAGCATGTCCCAGTAGACTGTGAAAAACAGCAGCCGTGGGCCCTATTACTGCTGGTACAAATCATCACAGGATAGCTTCTTTTCCAACATTCATGTTCAATTTATGCTATCTAAAAATCATTATTTGGTTGCAAGTTGAAACAAATATCCTCTTAATAATTCAAGCATAACTGTGCCAAGGAAGTAAAATGCATTTTAGTGTGACGTTTTGTCTCCTACTTCTTAGGTCGATCAGTATTCCAGCTGGTTCCTACCTCTCCTGAGTTCTTTCAACATTACCCACTATTAATGTTATCTGGCCTGTTCATTTTGTTGTGCAATTTGAAATTAACAGTTGATAGTCCCTTAGAAACATTCTGCCACACTCTTATAGGGAGTATACAAGTTTAGGAGATTCACCATTTCCTGCCATCCACCTATCACATAGTTGATCAATGTTTTGCTTTAGTTTACTTCATTTTCTGTTGAGAGAAGGATGACCTTCAATAGTAGACAGTGCCCCAATCAGTGCCTGTGGTACCATAACCAATAGTTTGAGGAAGCCAACCTTGGTACATGTATTTCTGTGCCAGGTCGCAGTTGCCACTGGTACTGAGGTAAATCTTATGGACTTTTAGAAAATGTTGAGATAATTGTGGCAGCAAAGTCAGAAACAGCTAATCCTCATTATGGTTATTGATAAGATATTAGGTAGCAAAAAGTAGTTATTTCAACTAGTTACTTAGGTGCTCGAGAAATACCTGCTTACTCCAATACAACCTGTATAGGGACTGGCAGGCATGGCAGCACATTGGGGGGTTGTTTGTCCCAGCAGCCAGTGACCCCATAGACATTTTCTAGCTGGCTAATGTGAAGCATCCCTATTCTCCGGTGATTTCTTTTCTTTACCCATTCGTATGTGGATCATACACATGGCGCGAAACATATGGGCACATATTGATATCAGAGAACATTTTGAGAAGTATTCAACATAAATTAGTTTATATGTAAAGTTTGACAATGCCTTTTAACTTGTTTTGAATACGGCTCTAATCAAATAAAATATAGGATGAGGAGTTGCCTAACAACTCAGGAAATGCATAACGTACGGAAATAAAAACTTGTAATTAAATACATAAAATGTAGGTCTATTATGATAATTAGAAATGTACCAATAAATATTTCATTAGTTTGGAGTTGTTCTAACTCACAGACTACATTAAGATGATCGAAGACTCAACTGGAGATGGTGAGTGCTATGACTAGTTAATTCACATCTGCATACCTCTTGGGCATTGCACCGCAAAAACCACGCAACTGAGACAAAACATAGTTGGAAATGCGATTCCAATTTCATATTGAGTGGTTGATTTGTTTAACCACCAACCAATGTAAGGTCATCAAATGATATTCACTTTGGGTCCTAATTATAACTTCCTAAATTTATATGTGTCGTCTTTTAGTAATACTTCGGGAAATCATGTTTGATGCTGCAATATAAAAGAATAAAGTGTTGTTGTTTTTATAATTTATTGTACCACAAACACAACATTGTACAGTGACTCAATAATACAAAGTAAAGAATAGATATATACCTTGAATACTACAATGTTGTTACATAGTTGTTTATAACTCATCTCTTCATAGTATTATATATAGGTGACCATTTTCCTAGTTTTTTCTCTACCAATTAAAATGGTAGAGATATATTCGTCAATTTTGAGGTAATATATCAGTTTTTCTATGATTTTTGTAGGGTAACCTTTGAGTTATTCCATTTACTTTTATATATCTCATGTTTTACTATTAATATGATATAATTGACCAGAATATAATTCTCTGGACAGCCCATCAGGATGGCCTTTTTGCCGAATAATATTTTTTCATTGATATTATGGTTAAGCCAATTCTCTACCCCTGTCCAGAGTTCTCTTAAGTCCTTACAGTCTATAAGTAGATGAGTTATTGTTTCGGTCATTTCACATTTATCACAGTTCTCAGAATCAATTAGTTTAAATAACCATAGTTTTCTATTTGTCAATAGACTTCGTTGTAGAATTTGGTATTGGAAGAACCGTATTCTGGCATTTACATTACATTGTTTCGGTATAAGATATAGTTTTTGCCAGTCCATTTCTTTGTTCAGAGTCAATTCATCAGACCATTTTACCTGTCCTATAGTTTGTTCTGTAGGAGTTTTTTGTCATTATTAGTCTGATATTTTTTGTACCCTTTTTGTCTTTCCGGAGCCAGTGGATATTAACTGGGTATATTAGGTTACAGTCTATAATTCTGGTCTCCATGTAAGGTTTCATTTGCCTTGGTATGTTTTTCCATATGGATAAGTAAAAAGTAAAAGGTAGCTCAGTTTGGGCTATTATATTCAAATCTTTTAGTGATACTCTAGTATTGCCTCTGTATAGGTCTTGCAGGTATCTGATGTTGGCTCTGAACATAGGAGTGTTAAATTTTACCTTTATGTCTGGGTTACCCCAGAGTGGAGTGACTTCTATTTTTTGCAGTATTTCATTTTTAACACTTAGGTAGAAGTTTGTATAACCAGTAATGACGCTTCTCCAAAATTGATTACTAACATTATTCAGTAAACCGTTATGGTAATTTACATCCGTCTGAAGAAGTCTGCCAATTCTGTACTTACATGCAAACTCACTCCAATCTGGGGTTCCATTTATATATGTGCGTACCCATGTAAGTTTGAGTGCAATTTCGAATTGTCTGATATTGATCATGTTTAATCCACCCATTTCAGTATTTCTGTAAAGTATTTTTTTTTGATACCTCATGCCGTTTGTTTTTCCAAATAAAGTTTATAAATAAATTCTCCAGCTTTTCGAGGGTTTCTTTTGATGGAGTTGGTAATGAAATAAAGATGTGTGTAATTTTAGATATGAGCAGACTTTTACATACAGTAATTCTACCAATCGGAGTCAGATTTCTACTGCTCCAACATTGTATCATCTGTAATATTTGGGGCAATTTTTGATCAATAATCAGTTTTGTGATATTTCCCATATCCAGCACATCGTAGGTAATACCTAGTGATATAAATGTAGTAACCCAGTCCAAATAATAAAGTTGCATGTGATGTTGGCAGCCAGATCAAATAATATATACTAATAGTATTCTACCGCTCAACCAATGTCGACTGATCAGAATTTGACATTACCCCCATCTTATAAACAATACTCTCACCCTTAACATTGTACTTCATAAAGACATCTAAAATAACATATAAGTATATAACAATATATATTGAGTTAAATCCAGGTCATTGATCAAAAGAAAAAAGTATAACAAAAAGTGTCAGAACACTAGTATATATCGATACAGAGAAGAAATGTAATGCATTAGTTAGAATTTCAACTGATTAAAAGCTAGACAGTATGAATAACAAGCAGAAAGTGAAGAGTAAGGTCAAGTGTTGCTTAGCAAAGCACATGAATATTAGTACTATACACCATTGCTCAGAATATAGCTCCGTCTGCTTCGATGTACATTTCTCAGTTAGTCCTGTGAGTCATTCATCTCCTTAATGCCTGACATTTCCTTTCTTTATACATCAGAATAATTCGATAGAAAAATAAAAATCACTATTCCGTGTTCCCTTGCTTGTGGTATAAATAAGGTCACTTATCGTAATAGGTTACATCTATAAGGTCCACGTATGTATTTTGTATCTAGTATGGTGCATACATGTACATACAATGTATGGCTTTCTCATCATTCTCCGTCTGCGTACTTCTTTGAACTTGACATTTTGGGTTGTATCATTCACTCTATATGGTAACGAATTCCTGAATAGGCACACGCCTTTGTCTTTACAGGAAATAAATACATTTCCACACCACATGATTTTGGAATTAATGATTACTCAAATTCCTTTTAATGTTATCGAGTTTGATTACCGTCATATCTGTAAGACTGTGAGTAAACCAAAATTACCTTTATCAAATTATACGCTACGACGGACTCCGTTATTTTTTCGAGCTCACTGATTCGTATTATCGATATTGCTCGCACCTCAAACACAAGTTATGCTATACGGACATTTAATGCAATTTGCTCTGATTTTTCTCCAAAGTCAGTCGACAGTGATCGACTAGTGTTGCCTTAAGCCATAAAAAATCAATACAATGCATGGGGAAACTCTTAAAGAGAGAGTTGTGTGTTGTACCGACTAGGCGATTCATTTTCGCCTATTAGTGTTATCCTAGAACATTGTGTGAGATGAGGGTCAAGAGAAGCTCATTATGGTATTCATCCTATATTCCAGCAGCGTCAATCCATCATCTGTAATAATGAATCGAGCGAATAATGCATCTCATCTCTACGCTTGCTGCATTGGCAACACATACTCAGGCACCACGAAATATAAATCTTTGCTACAGATTAGATACACACACACACACCCACACACACACACACACACACACACACACACACACATATATATATACATATATATATATATATATATATATATATATATATATATATATATATATATATATATATATACATATATATATATATATATATATATATATATATATATATATATATATATATATATATATATATATATATATATATATATATATATATATATATATATATATATATATATATATACTCCATGGGCCACTGGGCATGAGTTAGTCCGTGTATTTGTGGCCACCCGTGACTCCCGTGATTGCTTAAGGCTGTGATGCTGGTGACACTCTCAAAATATGACAACTCCTAGTTTAGCACTCCTGTCCCCTTTCTAACAATAGTTATCTAATCCCTGAGGTCTTGGTGTTTCAAATATAAGTTTTCTTTAACTTACCTGCTTGAGCTGACCTCAATATAAACACATTTTCAATTTTACAGTGTTTTACCTCAAATGAGGTTTTCTTGATCAATATTTGGAGTTCATGCAAGAGAATACCTTACAGCACGAGATTTTGGTGGAAATCTTTACCTACGAAAGTAGGTCACACTGGACAGCCATTCTCTAACAATGGACAGCCAGTCTCTAACAGGTTGACCTACTTTCGTAAGTAAAATTTCCACCGAAATCGCGTGCTGTAAGGTATTCTCTTGCAGGAACTCCAAATTTGCCTTTCAGTTGCCCTAGCCTAGTATATATAGCAGACATGTATGGTATTTATAAATCAAATGAACCTTTATTGATCAAGAAAACCTCATTTGAGGTAAAAAAAAAAACTGTAAAATTGAGACTGTGTTTATATTTAGGTCAGCTAAAGCAGGTAAGTTAAAGAAAACTTATATTTGAAACACCAAGACCTCAGGGATTAGATAACTATTGTTAGAAAGGGGACAGGAGTGCTAGACTAGGAGTTGTCTTATTTTGAGTGTGTCACCAGCATCACAGCCTTAATATAGATTAATCTAGAATATTCCCAAAACTTGAGAATCACGCAGAGCTCCTATTGCAGATGAACATCAAAATTGGCGAAACATACGAGGAATGGGCCATCTTTCTACACCAGGTACAGTACAGACATTTAATTCCTGCGACAGTCAACCGGACGTCTGCCAGTGTCTAGTTGTAAAAACACTCATGAAAACATGTAAAAAAAGCCAAGCACAAGCTTGCGAATCAAAGCTACGTTCAGTAGCGAAGTCAGGGACCCGTGGTCGCATCCATGCCCATGAAACTGTGTGGCAATTGACCGTGCGGTAGTGTATAATGAATGCCCGGGAGGCCACACATTAAGTGCAGGAATTAGATGCCCGCACTGTAGTTTATGAAAATACGTGTACTTCTGATGAAATAATATCTTGATTCGCTCCAACGACGATGGGTTAAATGGACACTCAGTGAAAATTAGTTAAGCGGGCTCATGTCTCACTCTGCAGCTACAAGTACTGGTGAAATGAGCTTCCTGCTCTAGGCAATGAACACGTAATTGACATACGCATTTCCGGAATGGCCTGAGAACATACTTTTCAACAGATCTCTCTCTACGCATTGTCGCTGATATTCGTCCACATTGACAAAACGTATAGGGATGTTAAACATCGACGAAGCATAGCTTCCTACGGGCAAAGGTTTCCAGAGTATTTACGAATATTGAGCTAATGTTTTCTGGTGAGGCATGACTGGTAGGATTTTCTGAGGCAATGGCAAAGGTTGGACGCCTGCCATTATAGGAAGTCTTTGGTACCTGCCCAAATGCCATGGTTCGTCAAACCTAAATCATCTAATCCATTACCATGCCCTCTATCTGCCAGCATGTGCATATGCACATGAATGCCATATTGTCTTACACATTGGACCAGAGCTCACTAAACAGACTAATACCTGAAGGACAGTATTGGGGTAAATGCTTTTGTGATATGTTGCCTTTTATCTTCATAAGATGTGGTCATGCATATACATGTTTGTGGCAGGTCTTTAGTAAACCCTCAATGTGGATACGTTAGAACTGTGGGTGCATCACATCTAGACGCATTGAATCCATCGCTCTGCCCTGTTCCTGCTAGCATCGCTGCAGCAGCAGCAGCAAGAGGGATCCGGGTGTGTCACACATAGACATAGAGGTTCTTCAACTTGTGTGTTGGAGAAGGACATTTCTTACACAAGGGAATAGAATTTTCATCTTGGAACGAGCCTCTGGCGAGTTCCAAGATGAATATTCTATTCCCGAGTGTAAGAAATGTCCTTCTCCAACACACAAGTTGAAGAACCTATTTCTGCCACGTCCCATTAGATAAATAAACAGGAAATAATCGGGGAAACTTACTGGCTTGCGCCTTTGTTGACACAACCTAATTATTTTATCAGAACTGGGTCAATATCAATGCCTCTGGCCAAATGACTGCGGAAGATACTGCATACTAAATAGTTCCCAGATAAAACTTCTCACAGCGTGTTGAAAGGCTGTTATCCGATACTTAAGTGGAAGATTCTTTATTTGATAGGTACCATGGAATAAATAAACATGTTACGAACTGTGAAGGGAATACTTGCGTCTACGTTACATGCAGCGAACACCTCCCGCCAGAAAGAAGTGCAGTGTTCTATATATGGCAATCTTTACCAAATATGGTATTAAATTGATTACCAATGGCCATTGGGAACAACCATTGAGGATGGAATTTCTTCAATGGGTATTTCAGCCCCATAGTGGTAGAAACATTGAATCCATTGCTCTGTCCTGTTCCTGCCAGCCTCGCAGCAGCAGCAGTGGGAGTGAGCAGCAGTGTATAAGGCAGCCTGCACTAGTGTTAGCACGGATTTCCATGCTAAACTCCGCCAAAGCTGTTCCTGCCATCCTCGCACAGCAGCAACAAGAGGGATCTGGGTGTGTCACACATAGACATATTGGATACATTGCTCTGTCCTGTTCCTGCCAGCCTCGCAGCAGCAGCAACAAGAGGGATCTGGGTGTGTCACACATAGATACATTGAATCCATTGCTCTGCCCTGTTCCTGCCAGCCTCGCAGCAGCAACAGGAGCAGCAGCAAGAGGGATCCGGTAGTGTCACATATAGACACACAGAATCCATTGCTCTGTCCTGTTCCTGCCAGCCTCGCAGCAGCAGCAGTGGGAGTGAGCAGCAGTGTATAGCCAGCCTGCACTAGTGTTAGCACGGATTTCCATGCTAAACTCCACCACAGCACGCACGGACTTAGCGTACTCTCTTCTCCAGCGCGAAGCTAGCCAGCGAACATGGCAGTTCCTGTTGGAATTAACGTATCATTCATCACGTTAGCGGTCGTTCTGCTCATCGTGGGTGACGCCCTGGGCATTAGGTGAGTGACTTGTTGTGCTATAGGAACACCACTATGAATAACCCTGGCTAACTGCTGGACATCTGCTACTTGTGCTAGTGCTAATACAGCCGAGCTCGGTCGATTACGTTATCGAATTGAGCATCTTCTACCAAAATAGCTGATGCGTGTTGGATAAACGGAGTGTAAGTCGTCGCTTGTATAGCAAATACCAGTTTGATAACCGGTAGAATTTTCGACCTCCAGTGTATGAAGGGTTGTCTATCTATCTATCGATATGTTTATATATATATATATATATATATATATATATATATATATATATATATATATATATATATATAGAGAGAGAGAGAGAGAGAGAGAGAGAGAGAGAGAGAGAGAGAGAGAGAGAGAGAGAGATCCATAATGCAGTATGCACTCAGGCACTTAGTTACATATACAGCTTATGGCAATGTGGTAGCAGGCAGAAATTATACAGCCTCGCCCTGATCCAGATTTAGTTACATGTTAAGACTGTGTGAAGTTGATATTGAAATAGAACACGTCAACTATAAACTGATATCGTTACAACTAATGCTCTTCACAGTTACACATCAGCCAGCAGTCATACATGTAGATAGTTAATGTAAACATGGCATCATGTAAACATGATGTTATATTTGTGAAAATCATCCTAAACTCCAAATGCCTCTGCCACATAGATCAAGCAAATATGGTATCCTAATTGTTAAACTTATGGCAATGAGGTATTCAATGTTATGAATATATACATATATATATATACATAGAAATATATTAAATATATATATATATATATATATATATATATATATATATATATATATATATATAAATATATATATATATATATGTATATATATATATATATATATATATATATATATATATATATATATGTATATATATATATATATACATATATATATATATATATATATATATATATATATATATATATATATATATATATATATATATATATATATATACAACTACTCGACAATATTCCTGAAGAGCCAGCCAGTCTACCAAACACCATTGACTGACTCATCATGTGCAATGACCAGAAACTGCTTCACATATAGTACAATTTCATCATTGATTTGCAAGCGACATGTGGGGCACATGTACGTATGTTCGGTACTTAGCTAGTCCTCATTAATAGCTTTACTTTAAATTGGGTTTCATCCCTCTAATGGTGGTTCTTCAGAAAATGAAGACTCAATAGAGTGAATTTTCAGCATATCAAAGAACCAGCCAGAGCTTGATCCAGTCCGGTATTGATAGAAGAATCGCGACGGTACACAGTCGAATCAGATTTGGAAAATAGTCGATTCGAACCATTTACATACTTTAATTCGAACCGATTACAATTACCGGTACACCTGAGTGGTAGAACTGATTGCGATAACATATTTTACTTCGAGACAAATTCGATTTCTAATATCCGTGAGGAAGAGCTGTTGTTTAACAAGATTGAAAAAATAGACCAATCTCTATCTAAGGCTGGTGGTATTTTCATGTGCGAAAGACTGTATTTTTATTCTATCTCTCAAAAAGAGCATATACCAAGTCTAGGAGTATGTATGAAAGTTGCCAGTGACTTGGGGGGTCATGAAATGGTATTCGTTAGCTTCTCCTGTTTCCTTTATCATTAACAACTGCTTAGTTACGACATTGGCGCAAAATGGCTGAGATAAACTTCCAACGCCCTGAGGTCTCTTCTCTGTCGGTTTCTGCGCCAGCCCCTGGATATCTTTATGAACTTGAACTTTCAAGTTGGACACTCCACGATGACACACTATAGGCAGCCACGCGAGATGATGCTTTAAATAACACTCTCTTGGCTAAAAGTAATATTTCAACACGATTTGACATCAACGCTGCAAAATAGATAAGATGTGTGATCACTTCCATTTGATGTTCGGATCTATTGGGTTCTTTGTAGGGTAAAATCAAGTGGTTTTACTGCGATGGCATAAACAATATTCCATTATCATTATTCTGAAAAGCCCCAGTGTTGTAAATCATTTTATACGGACTCACTTGCCTGCAGCATGCGAGATGGTTTGGTCACTATACAAACGTGCTACGATTTGAGATATTTAAAACTGATAGGCATCGTGGTACTATTCCAGAAAAGTAGATACATGTACATGAATTCCCATTCCGATGATTCTATCTCTTAGCGATATGACCTAGGCTGTGCAAAAGACGATGATTTGAATACTAGCATTGGTTGAAATGTGCGTTAGATATTCCACAAACATCCATCTCAGAAGTGTGCAAACTTATTGTCAAGTATATTGTTTAATTCTAAAAGAGAAACTCCTTCAACATGGGGTTAGATAAGAAGTGGTTTTGACTGATCTCACACCATCTCCAGACTTGTGATATTTCAAACCTTCCAATGCTGAGGCTACTTGACATCCTAAGCGCAAGGATGGAAAGTTGTTTGAACACCATGTTGGTATTTATTGTAAAGCTCTCGCTGAGTACTCCCAGAGGAGTACACATGTGCCAGGTTTTCAATCATGTTCATGTCTTTTGCATGATGTCGTATTGTCCAAATTAGCCACCAGCAGCATAAGGGTTAAAACGGACGAAATACTATCAGGCCATACGTTCGTGTTCTACTTGCAGCAAATGAGAATCACGTGATGGCGTACTGGTATGACCAGGAAATGAAGGCCCCCAGTACCAATTGAAACGTGTCTGCAATACTTAGTATCTACATATAAGAATACGTGGGGGAATAGAAGTAGTATGAACTTACTTAAGGGAGATGTAGCATACTAAAATCTTCCAATTAATATTACGCTATCACTCGACGCGTCACTGTATATACTTCCAGGTATACCAATATAGACTGTTAAGGTGATGGGTACCATTGCAAGCCAGTTAAAAGGCCTGTCCCAAAACACACCTCAAAGCAGCATAATCCTATAACTAGGTGTATCTCCAGGTTCCTGAGTGTTAGCAGGTAGAGAAAATCATCGCCACCTGTCATTATTCAATCCATATTCTGTTTTATTTCAAAATTTACAAATTTTTTTCAAATGACATATTCTCATTAATTACGCAGGTGATGGTCACTACAGGTTCACAGTTACCTTAGGGATACCATTGACTATGCCTAATAAGAAGTATTTTTTTAATATTTTACTGCAAAAGATTTTTACAGGTCATAATATTGAAAATTTTAGTGAGATATCTCGTGTGTGGAGGCATGGGAACCCCTTTGATAGTAGTGGACATACCTCGCTGATCACTTCTGAGCACTGGGAACAAAAGAAAGTTGCACAAAGATAGAAAGACAACATTTCTACCCTAAAAACGTGTGGAGAAATATGGTATGGTCTAAGGGATGGCAATTAGAGGACCTCCACTGGAGGATCGAAGGTGTGATGCATAAAAGTTTGGACCTGTTAAAAGGTATCAACCCTGTTAATCGATATCTAGTTTGGTGGATGTTGGCTGACAAATCTCCTACTCTAATTAAAGACTGCGAGATTCTAGCCAAAATTATCAGCCATGCCAGTATCCTTAAAGCGGACGATTTCAAGTATAAAAGACTACTTGGTACTGATAAGATGTGTGAGCTCTGTAATGATTTCGAGATTGAGGATGCTAGACATTTAATCCTCCGATGTTCTCATTTTGAACATGAGAGAAACGCTATGTTTAATGAAATATATCAAATAGAAGACGGGTCTGGTTATATGTTCTTTGATAATGATGCGGACATGCTCTATACCATACTAGGTAGACCGAACAATCAACTTAATGATGATCAGTTGGAAAAGATAAGGTTGATCATCCTTAAGTATGTGGCTTCCATTTACAGGGTGAACATGAGAGCGAAGATTGGCGTAAGCTAATCTAGCACCACCCTAACCCCCATTTTTCAGACCCTTAAGGTAGACCGACACCCTTCCACATATGGACTAGACCCTGATCATTGATACAACTCAAGACGCACCTGGCATTTTGTAAATATGTTTCTTGATTTATTGTTATATCTGCTTTTGTATTTCTATACAGCCAATAAATGATATATATATATATAAAGATACACCTCGACGATCTCAAGACAATAGCTTGTGGTCGGGATGCTATAAATAGGTGCTAGCTATGAGCATATGAGGTTAACAAGTGGAGTTGGTGTGGAGATTTCTAACTAAAATTTTCAACGTTATGGCCTGTAAAAATCTTCAGCAGTAAAAAAAAAAAAAAAAACTTTTTATTGGGCATAGTCAATGATATCCCTAAAGTAACTCTGAACCTGCAGTAACTATCACCTGTGTAATTAATGAGAATATGTCATTTGAAAAAGAAGTTGTAGATTTTGAAATAAAATAGAATATGGATTGAATAATGACAGGTGGCTATGATATTCTCTACCTGATAACACTCAGGAACCTGGAAATACGCCTAGTTATAGGATTATGCTGCTTTGAGGTGTGTTTTGGGACAGGGCTTTTAACTGGCTTGCAATGGTACCCATCACCTTAACTGGGATGTCGTAGTCTCAGAATTAAGACTAATATAATACTGGACATTTTTTCATATCACGTGTTCAAAGTCACCCATGTGATACCAATTCCTCTGTGGTCAGTTCTTTTTAAATGACCGTGCGTCCGTCCAGCTGTTCAGCCATTAACTAGAACTGATAATTGATTTTATGATAAATGTAGATAATTGAGAAGTCATCATGAACCGACAATCTATTTTTGGCGGCGCACGATTCCCATTTCTGATTCTCCCGGGTCATCCATTATGAGCGATGAATCGTGTATGCACCTGATCAGGCCATTAAACGGCGTGTAACAATCGTTGGCCATGACTAGTCTCACCCCTCAAGCCACCTTTTCACTTGCCGCACAAAGGAGCAATCTCGACACCGGCTATGTTTCATTTCAGACTATTCCAACCTGACTCCATTTTTATAGTTGTGTTTTTCTGATTATGTCGCAATTGAACAATCAAATTCAGTTGCTTATAAAGTGCCTAGAAATGTTAAACTTCTATTTCTATCTCTACTTTTTGGATGTATTGATGTATCTAATAAAGTAAATTGCATCGGAACATAATCTAAGAACAATTTGAAATGAAATTGGTTACAACCGTAAACGTATTTGGTAAATGTTGCAGCGTCTGGTCTAATGTTTGCAATTAATGATATAACGGTGGTTGCAGAGGAGCTCTACGTGTAAAGGTGTTTTGTTGTTGCTTAGTTCATTGACCATCTTGAGTTGAGCACTGATATCTAGAAGGCTTTATAGAGTTTTAGTAATAACTGGAAGGTTCTGCAGAGTGTCTGTGAACTGAGTTTCTGTGGAAGGTTCCAGAATGTTCCAAATGGTTCATACGACTGAGATGCTTCTAGAGCTTTCTTCAACACTATATAAAAGAGGGATTAGCTCGGTTGTCGATCAGAGAGGCAAAGATAGTGGCAGGATTGCATATTGCTTGGATTGGGACTGGCTGATAGTTGAGAGCTGGTTTTACTGAGGACGGGATTCTACATAGGATAGTACATTTACTTAATGTTATGGACTTTATTTCAAATGGACTGTGAACAGGATTGTGGGTGATCCTCTACTAAGGACAGCGACCAGAATTAGGGGAATACCGTTTGTTATATGGGTCTGCATATTTTTGTTTTTGTGTTATTAATTAGTAGTAGTAGTAGTAGTAGTAGTAGTAGTAGTAGTAGTAGTAGTAGTAGTAGTAGTAGTAGTAGTAGTAGTAGAAGTAGTAGTAGTAGGTAGGTAGGTAGGTAGTAGTAGTAGTAGTAGTAGTAGTAGTAGTAGTAGTAGTAGTAGTGGTAGTAGTAGCAGTAGTAGTGGTGGTGGTGGTAGTAGGTTTATTTGTTGTAAATTCATTTTTACGAAATCATACTATCTTGAACTATC
This sequence comes from Maea johnstoni, assembly GCA_963942565.1. Classification (NCBI taxonomy): domain Eukaryota; kingdom Metazoa; phylum Annelida; class Polychaeta; order Spionida; family Magelonidae; genus Maea; species Maea johnstoni. The sequence goes on from OZ012685.1 coordinate 25,786,391, forward strand.
TTGCTGGTTTATGTCAGTCCTGTTACTTCATCACGATACGAGAGTACATGAGAATCTTGCGCGAGGAAAATGGCCATAACATCAGGAAGGTTTCAAATATGGAAGCTCCTATTCCATCATCAAAATTACTAATCTCATCAAACATGGTCTCTCTCATTCCCTCTTGCGTTGGGCATTCCAAGACCATATGTCTCACATCCTCTTCTTCAGACAGGTCGCACCTACATGTACTACATCATGTAGATGAGATCGCCATTCTCTTATTAGTCTAACATCATCACACATCGAAAAGGCCTTACAAAGAGTAACTTCTTCACCTCAACTAGCCGTTCCAACTTGGTCATTCCCCGGGGGTACACCGTACACACATTTGAGGCATACCTAAAAAACCTGAATTATCTTGGCTGCATATATTTGAAAACTCTCTGATAAGGAGAGGAAACTTATATGACAAAATAGAAGTTCAGAGCTGAAAAGAGCCAATGCATCTACTACCGATCAAGAGTTACATTACATGTCGAAATAGTAAGGCCGTTTTCGTGTTGTCAGATCCCTAGGCCTGATACAGCATTTAAACTCCTTTGGGCCTTTGAGAATCGTTCCTTTAAACCTGAGACATCGTCATCATCCAGAAATGCCCTCAAAAGTACAGGATTATGATTTTGCCCACAAATCCCTGATGCCAATTTCAAAGGAGAATAGGATAAATTCAAGTGCCTGGCTATTTATGTTTGATTTTTATAAACATGAAAATCAATCCACCATATTCATATCGCATACCAAAATGAGCCTTGAATTGGGGATATTATTCTGACAGCCAATAGGCTAATTCTTTAACATTTAGCATTGTTGTGAGGCCTCTTTAGATTGACATTGAATTGATCATCTCGCTCGCATATATGCGTGTATGGCTCAGTATGGCGTATGTACATGTACGTACATGTATGTGGCATAACGAAGGGTTAAGTCTTTTCAGAATCAGAATCCAACGATGTGTCTCATGACATTGAATATCATGAATGTTATTCAATAACATTGAAATTGGCATGTATGTTATTCAACATATATTTTGGAATATAAAGTAAAGCTTAAAGAAATCTTAAGTCTTAAGGAGAATATTGTAGAAAATTAAATGGTCTTAGGCAAATCTTTAGGAAATCATCCATGTGTTGGGGGGAGGGTTATCTGGTGGAGGGTCGTTGACTTGTTTCCCCTTGAGATTAAGGTTAACAGGTTTGAGATTACGATGATTTACTCTAAGGAGATTACTTGTCACAAAATCGAAGTATCGATTACCGATAGGTCAAGTCGAATCGTGTGCGCTCCCGTTGGCCGTGTGCGCTCGCTTGCCCGGCCGGCTAATGCACCTCCTCGCCGGGGGACCCATGCGTAAGCTAGTCTGACCTTACGCCGGCCAGCGAGGGATTTCCTTAATCCTAAGATCTGTGTTTAAAGACCCCAAGGGATTCACTTTCCCGGATATTTCTTGCTTTAAGACCTGGCTACTCTCCGTGACGCATACATATCGGGACTTGTTATGTACAAGAACGAGCGCACATGGCTCTATTCACAATCGACCCTCGTATCGTAGTCACCGACCTATGTCGTTGTGGGGATATCCGCGCATCAATTATGGTTTGTTGTGAATACTAATTAGTACAATGCAATACTAAATATCAAGGAAACTCTATTTGAAATAGATGGAGACCTTGAACAATTCAAACTACTGTAGAATAGGAAATTAATCTGAGGTGCAAATTAACCGAATTTGTTATTTTGGATTTTTCCGAGATTTTTATTCCGAAAAGCCAATATTGTCCGACTATCATCATATCGAGCTGACCGCACTCGGTAAAATTCGACAGAATGAAACACTCGTATCAATTTCCTATTCTACAGTAGCCATTGTTACAATATGAATTTTAGCTTCGATTTTATCAATACAAATACAGATGTTACATTTTTATTGTTCTGAATCCATACACATTGTCAGGGGACGTAAATTTTGCTATTTTTATCCAACCACTGTTATCCAATCTGTTGCTTGCATTTCCATGACAATGGCAACACTAACATATTTTCTTATGTGCCACCAACATACATGTCTGTGCTATTGGTACATGTAGCACAAGGTGCTTAATTTTTGTATATCCATCCTACTTTATGGTCTCCTCCATTCATTGAGGTCAAACCATTATATAAAATTGGGAGTAATCATATTTTAAATGCATTTGTTATGATGCATTACATCAATGTCAAACAATAGTTAATTTACACACGCATTTTGGACAAAAACAATAACATAATAACAAACTATTCCATACTTACAATATACACTATCATACATCACACCTTTATCAGTTGACACTCTAAAAGTATAAGAATTATATTTAACGATATTTCACATTTATGGAAGTTTTGCTTGTTTAATGACAGTTTGGCTGATATATGTCCTGTTATCATCAAATGATAACTCTTGTATCATCTCACTATGCGTCTGTGTCTGTCATAAGCGACCAGATTTTTAGGGCAATAGACAATATAGATAATGTAGTAGGAATATTTATCAGAGACTTCATAGCATGATACTACCACTCTGTTAGGTAAACGAAATAGTGATATACCCTACGAACTGAATATTGTTTAACAGAGTAACAGCCAGAGAGAGAGAGAGAGAGAGAGAGAGAGACTTGGATATGTGTCAATGTAATAGCTATGCATGTGTATGAAATGTGCTATAGCTATATGTATACTAACTAGAGAGGCGGAATTGGATAGAGTAACAATTTATTGTAAGTGGTATATATGCTACTTTTCTTTGCAAAGTGTTGGAGCTGTCCCGTAATACTAGTAGTCATTTTGTGAAGGTCATATCAATTAGTGTCGTCAATCTTAGGTATGTATTATTTGATGCCACTAGATTTGACTCTCTATACATGTATTCGTATAATATGTCATTTTCATTTTTATAACTTGGATTCTTATATCTTTCATTAATATATCCTTTGATATATTATTTTGATTTATTATTCGACTGTATGAATTTGTTACACCAGTTACAATAAACATTTTTTATTTTTAAATACTTTTTTTATTCAATATCAAGCATGTCAGATAAGACGGTAGGCAACAGGTACAAATAGATATATAGATAGCATCCCAAAATGTATATATTAATATATGGTATTATAAACTAGTCGTTGTCGTAATATAAACATAAAAGGTTGTATTGCTTATCAAAAAGAGTCTTTTTCCCTTTAATGTATAGTCTGTATTTTTCCTGATAAAAAAATTCTTTACTTCATTTTTAACTGCCATGAAGTGTGGAGGTCTTTCCTTTTTCATAGCGTTGTATATAACCTTTTTTGTCAATAAAATTATACAGTTGATTGCCAGTGCATTTTCCATGTCTCCTGTTATCTTTCTAACGTCTGATAGCTTATAATCAGTCATACCCAATTGTATAATCCAGTCCCGAACATCGCTCCATACTCTTACAGAGTGAATACAATCTAAGAACATGTGTTCTATAGAGTCTTCTATCAAATTGCACATGCCACATATTTTCGACTGTTGAATACCCATAAGGAAAAGTTTGTCGTTGGTATAGAATCTATGATGCAATGTACGGAACTGGATATAGTTTAAATATGTATCTTTATAAACCGTGTGATGTTTAACAAATGATCTGCTTATACTTATACTCTCAATTTCGAGTTTAGATTTTTCAGACCATTTGTTAACTAAATTGTTGATAATAGTGTCATCTGAATCTTTAATCATAGTGTAAAGTTTTTGAACAGCCTTTAATACTTTTGTTTAATAAAATGTTGACTGTACTATTTCTTGGAAGAGGTTCGCTGTATATAGGTAATTCCTTCCATTCTAAGAATTTAGTGATTTTATGGCAGATATTGTTGAATTCCAAGAAGTTTGTCTTCACTCCAAAGTGACCTGTGAATTTCTCCATTGATATGATATTATTGTTTGTGTCTAAGAAATCCGCTATTGAGTTAATTCCTTGTTTTTGCCAAGATCGTTTTATGGGTAATTGAAAGGAATTGTGCAGCCACAGTGGAGTGTTACATAATACATCTTTATGAAGAACAGCTTCGGAATTCCACAACATCTGTAGACTTTTGATAACATCTATCCAGAATCTATTTGAAGTCATTTCAATTATTCTGTCTAGATATTCTGGACCATATATGAAAGCATCTATTAATTCAAAATAATTTGGAAAAATAGTCCATTTGCTTTTGGACTTGAGAAATCTGCGAAGCCAGCTTAATTTTAAAGTCTTGTCAAATAAGGCAATGTTGTGTAATTTAAACCCACCATGATGAATTTCACCTTCTAGAATATTTTTATTCCACTTTGAAGGCTTTCCCGACCATAAAAAATTAGCAAAGGTATCATTTAGTTCCTTAAGACAAGTGGCATTGGGGCTCGGAAGAGACAGCAGCATGTGGGTTATTTTTGACATTAATAGGGACTTTATAATACAATACAATAATATAATACAATAAACATGTACACATATATACTTGTACCATTGAGACGATGGCGCCTGTTGCCTGTGTCTCTAAACTGTTTCCTGGGTGGGTAAATCACAGCATATATATATATATATATATATATATATATATATATATATATATATATATATATATATATATATATATATATATATATATATATATATATATATATATATATATACATACATATATAGTGTGTGATTCTACGGGAAAATGTTTTGTTTGTCAGATCTGCCATTACCAAATTGTTGGAGATTTCTTGGGATTTGTTAGTCGTGTAGTCTGTGTCAAAGTACTTGTAGGATGCACCTCTTTCTAACAATGTCCTCTTTAATGCCGAATCAGCCAAAATTAGACATACACGTCGTGACAGAGGAGAGAGTTATCATTTGACTAAGAGGGCAATGGTCGCTGCCGACATTCACACTGACAAACGTGGCCATTGACCATTGTGATTTGGATCAACAGCCAAGGGCTTTGTTCTCGGAATCGTAAATTGTTGTGATTAATCTCCGTAATCAAAGTATGTTTGAGAAAAAACATACCTGTCGAATCCATGACATCAAAGCACCAATTGCTTACAGTTTTATTGGATTCCGTCATGTATGTCCAGCTAATAAATATAGCATTGTTTTCCTCTGTAAGGGAGAAAGATGTATTATGGTGGTATCATTGATTTCTTCAGATTTTCGCGGGGCTTCCCTTATAGATTTAAGTGGTCTAAGACATTGCAACGACAACTTGCTGTTTCACACCACTGCAAAAGGTTTCCTTGTTGCATTCTTGACTGAGGCCTGCGAGAGTCAACATTTAGACGTAATAAGGCAGAAAAAATGTCGATTGATAAAATTCCGAATGGGAATCTGAGGGTTTTGTTCAGTTGATTCTAGCGATATAGGTATATTATTGGGAAATAGGATTAATCAAAATATCAATAAATTTAGACATTAATTTAATGTCTAGAATGCTACACATAGTCATCAGATCCCAATTTTCCCCACAACCATAATCAATATAATGTGGTAAACTGGGAGATGAATAGAATGCGAATGTTTGATTTGGTGTTTAAGGCGTCGTCTCCATTCGCTTTATTTATAAGGTTCCATTAAAAGTCTTCTTTGGTACCATATCATGCATAGGCATTGTCTGATTTGCTGTCAGCGACCGTCAGTAGGTCAATTTTCTTGTTGTATGTATTGTATTTACATGTCCCCAAGATATAGTCAATCAAGATACAATACTGAAATAAACCACAATTATCTGGTTTTCTCCAGAAAATGACCAAATGTATTGACTTGTCATTTATTGCTTTTAGATTTCGAAAATGGTGATATTTATGATACAATGATACCATCATCCGCCTGAATGAATACATACATGTACGACAGATAATCCTGATGAAATGTTTTACCAATATTGATATATCAAATTCCTGTAGTGTTTATACTAATCGGCCAATGAATAAAATACAACTTAAATATAGTGTGTTATTTGCTAACACTTCTGTGACCTTTCCTGTTATAAGTTATAGGAATTTCTTAACAAAAGAGTCAAAACGAGTGCTAATCTGTGTTAATCTCTACCACGGAGGGCTAGAGGAAGATCCAATGACCCTTTAACAGTCACCCGAGGAGTACTTCAATGGTGCTATCAGTATGTTAAAGCACCCAAGAGATACATATATCTTTGATTCTGCCAAACTGGAGACCTTATCGCTACATGCAAAGCATACATATCTTTGTTCGTTGTACTGGCAGTTGCACTCTAGCAGTGACCAGTAATCCATGTTAAGACCTCATCTACATGTACATAACTGTGTATATATCTGTAGTAACTATCTGACAAATGAGCAAGTTACAATGTAGATATTAGTAAAAAAAAAATGACCAAGAGTCTTAATCGAAATAACAACCTTGTTGTAATCTAATTATACTAGATTTCTCGTACTCGTTTAGAGAATCCTTATTTCACTATGGCTTATCTTATCAATAACAATTATTCCATCATGTTCTGCAATCCCATAGAGACGAATGCGCTCATTACATTATCACTGCATCAATAATATTGCAACTGCAGGGCGATACTGTAATCAAACCCACATAAAAGCTATCATATCAGGGCGAATTTTGCCAATACGGAACATGGGTATCATGGCATCCATTAAATAAACGACTAGAGGGGGCTTAGTGCGAGATTGGGACGCTAGGTTCAGGCGAGAGCAAAAGCGGATAATGTGTTTCTAGTAATAACCCTCCCGATGCTGAGGCAACATTCGCCTAAAACAGAAGGACACAAATATTAAAATAAAATAATCTAAACCCTGTTATGTTGGTATTCATTGGATAGCTCTCGCTGAGTACTCTCAGATGAATACCTGTAATAATTTGATGACGTAACACAACCAGCACCAATACAGTCAGTCGAGTTAGCAGATTTGACACAACCATACCCATGTGATTATGCAGAAATGGTCATCTATTCTCAAAACAGCTTTTCTCATGTTGTATTGTCAAGTTATAAACTGTCAAAGCAGCAATATCACTTTACGTATTAAACAATTCTTTACCCAATGCCTTTTGTACCTGTTGATTGATTAAAAAGCTTTTCAGTCGGAATATTTTTAAATATTTCATCAATGAAATGTGTACATGTATATCATATGGTAGTCTGGAATTATTCAGCACAAAGTTGTTATGTTATATTTGATTTTTCGTCATGTGGTGGTATTTTCTGTGTAAATTTGGTAAAAGATCTATTTCCTATCAGATATATCCCTCTATTTGAATTGTATAGATAATTTGGCAGGATCTATATTTTGGAAGAATATAAAGGTATAGCATTTGGTCAATTCTAAAATTCCAAAAAAACTGTAAACTACAAAGTGAACGCAAATGTTGTTAATAAATCTCATTTAAAACTTGTTGAAAAGTCGAAAAAAGACTGGAACCCTGACACATGGGTACTCATCTGATTGCAGTCAGCAAGGGCTTTCCAATGAATACCAACATGACAGGGTTTTGATAATTGTCAATTGTTATTGCAATATTGTGCCTAGGACGAAAAAGTAGATTCAGCATCACAAGGATTAGTGAATAAGGCTTGGTGTATGATACCAAGATATCGAGTTTTCGGAAACATTAAATAACCAACTAGTATTTGGGAACTTCCTTATCTAGGAGAGTTTCGTGAAGCAGACCCAAAGGTCAACAGGTCTTTTAGTGTGAAGCGAAGCCTATTTTAATGGCCCAAGAACGTGCCCCGTATATTGCGTCGCTGACTGCCAATTTACACCCGAGAAGACCTAACAGGTCTTGACAGGTAAAAGTGTAGGAGATTTGTGCTGCTTCTGCTTAATGTGTCTTGTGGCGTGAAGAGATTTCACAATATTCTCAGACACCTTTGACTCGCCACACCGTTTCTGTTACGCCAGATGTAGCAAAAGCGGTGGCGGTGAAAATTGCTCTGTCTGCTGAGAGATTTAGTGCAGGAATAAAGGTGGCTTGTGGGGTTAATTTGTAAAAATAGGGACACTTTTGAGATGTTTACATATATCAGAGTCTACACCCTTTTCCCCATTAGTCATCAACCACTTGATATCCTGGGAGTGGGTGGGGGGGGGCTGTGGCTGCACGTTCCTTTCTTTAAGTTTTCAGTGTCAGATTATTTATTTTTCGGAATGCCACTGAAGGCCCCCAAAAGCACTAGAGGTCTACACTCTATGAAATGCATTTTTGGACATTCCCTGCAACAAAAAATAAGAATTTATCCACTGCAGATTATTTATTAATTTATTTTCCAGGGACAGATTATTTATTTTCCAATTATTCAGAGACAAGTGATTCATTTTGCCAATTTTCTGAAACACATTTTTTTCTCTACAAAATGTACATGGCGAAGTATATCCTTTCCGCCTTTAGCCACTCAGCAGCCATCTGCAATCATCAACTTGCTTCTGTCGACATTGGGGATATCGACCGTTTCTCAATATCAAAACTGTGCTGTAAGGCATTGACCATTAGATATCCAGGGGGGGGGGGGGGCGTGTATAGAATTGAAAAAAATAATCGTGCCCTGAAATTCTTTGAAAAAAAAAATTGTGCCCTGATAATCAGTGAAAAAATAATTATGATCTGACTCCATGAAAAAAAATTGGGCTCCGGCCAGACGGCCCTGCATACCAAAAAAAGGGTCTCAGATAAGGCTGAGAATGCATCTCAGAGCATCTAGAATCCTCTGGCTTCTGGGGGCCTTCAGCGGCCCCCAGTCCCCTGGCCACAATGGCATTGTGCCACAGGCAGACAGGCCTGCACACCAGGAAAGGGTGAAAAAGGTAGATTGTTTTCTCAAAACAGGAAGAATTTCCATCTGGAATTACTCATTTATAGGACTCAGATGAGGCTGAGAATGCACACCAAAAAAAGGGGAAAAATAGTAGATTGTTTTCTCAAAACAGGAAAAATTTTCAGCTGGAATAACTCATTTGGGCCTCGGAAAAGGCTGAGAAGGCATCTCAGAGCATCTAGAACCCTCTAGCTTCTGGGGGCCTTGAGCGGCCCCCAAACCCCTGGCCGCAATGGAACTGCACCACGGCCGCGCAGCCCTGCACACCAAAAAAGGGAAAAAATGGTAAATTGTTTTCTCAAAACAACGAATTTTCATCTGGAATCACTCATTTGGGCCTTGGATAAGGCTGATAATGCATCTCAGAGCATCTAGAACTCTCTGGCTTCTAGGGGCTACATTGGCAGCGGCGGACGGCCCCATTATGTGCGCCAATGGCATACGGACTTGGACACCCTAGGTCCCTGAAAGTGATGAAAAAATTGAGCCCTCAAAATCTGCGAAAAAACATAATTGAGCCCTGAAATGATGGAAAAAAAATCGAGCCCTGAATCGCAACGAAAAAAAAATTGTGCCCAACTTCTATACAGTTCCTAAATATCAGTTTTAAGACATTCCCCAGACCACCAAAACCACATTTCCAAATATCGTTCTCCTTATCTTTTAGCATCATGTTACGGAAATATACAGTTCCGACGTTTAACTCCTGTACTAAATGCGTCAGCAGCCCGGGCATAATACACGACCGCATGCCTGATTACCACCCAGTTCCCTGCACATGGATGCATGGATGACTCACAACTAAACGTAGCTTTGATCCGCAAGCTATGTTGGCCATTGATGTGATTGGCTTTATTTGACATGTTATACATGGGTGTTTGTAAAACCAGAGATTGGCAGACGCACAGTCGACTTGAGCATGAATTAAATGTTTGTACCGTACCATAACCTATACCAAGCTCATCAGAAACCCTTCTCTTCCCCCTACCATTAAGACAAAAAGTAACCCGCCGCGGCTTCACATTATCATAAACTAGTAGTCGTAAAGAGTGAGCCCGCTTGCCTCATGTGCCTTTAATGCAAGTCTGCCATTAGTTGTAAAAGACCATGCTTACATTATGGGTATAGTCTAAATCCACCAGCTTTGTCTTACGGCACGGACGCGAACGACACTCCCCCCTCCTGCTCTCCCATAAGACTCATCAGCCATCAGGCAATTATTACCATCCCTAAGCAGCTAAGTGCTGCCAAAGTTTGAGGACAATAGATTTCCCTGCATGCATAATTGACCCGTAGTGTCATCTTCGCGAAAGGCTTTTCTTGGCATTAGGCCAACAACAAAAATGTTGTTTTTCCACTGCCTACTTTTTCATACAGTCATCTCGTCCTCTATTCGATATTTACCACGTGGCCTATATCTAAATTGTGAACTACATTTTACATCATGCAGTTCTTTGTTCGGGGGTTATTACATGAAGGTGCGCGTGAAACCATTTTCTGGACGCTATGTCCTTATTTGTAGTTGTAGGAACCCATATTCTTTAAGTATATGCATATGGCAGTAGACTGGTGATGGCCGGGTGGTCAAGGCGTTGCCACTTACTGCTAGCTGCCTCTCACCACTGTCCGGGTTCGAATACCACCCGGGGCATGTGAGAAAGTTGCCAGTGACTTGGGTTTATGCGGTGGTTTCCTGCACCAGTTACAACTGGCTAGTCACGACTTATCCTCGATATGGCAGAAAAAGTGACGAAAAACTAAATTCCAAAGTACGCAGGTCATCAATATAATTTTTTTCTTTGCCGGCCCAGCTTTACTAGATATCTGGAATATGGAGTTTTAACTGCACATATGTGTTTCCGATACCTTATTTGTGTGAATAATTGCAACACTATTGGCTTGCGCATTTTTCCTTTTTGTCATTGTTAGCTAGATCTTCCCAAATCTTGTGTACATAAGCTTAGCAGACCTCATTTCGCCTTAGTACGTAGAAATATGCTCCAATCAAAGAGACGTTGTTATTGTTGTTTTTGTTTATTTTGATGGCTATAGTATGCGTAGGACCTGTCCTTGAAGGGAAAATGTAGGTGTCCGCTGGTAGCTTTGGAGAGATCAGAAATGACCTAAAAACACATGTTGGCCCTAGTGCCAAAATATATCGTTATACTACTGAGAAAACCAAAGAACAATTTGTACAAGTGTTTGATGTTCTGTTTGCGCTCGCGCGAACACGCGCTCGTGTGTGTGTGTGTGTGTGTGTGCAATCAAAGGTACCTGATAAGATTCAGCAGGGTCATTCCGGCTCAAGTGGCCCAAAATCAGAAAAAGTCGCCGGGTGACCATCTCAGATTCCTATGAAACTTCACTCATGTGTGCCACTATGTAATCTTATATTGCATACACATTTCCAGCTCAAAATTCCAAATGGTTCCAGAATTATGACAGGAAACAGATAGGGGGGTACTACAGTGATATACAAAAAAACTTCATTGGACCATTTTCAGGTGACAACAGTTTCAATATGAAAAATGGTACAATATTGATTTTTTCTACTGTGTTTATTTCATAGCTGGAGAATTCAAATATGCAATCAGTTTGTAAAACAGCTAAACAGTTTCTGAGATAAAAAGGCTCAAAAACATGATTTTGCCCGTTTTCGTTTCTATTCGTCAAATTTCATTGAGTCTGTTTTGCTATATTTTTCATTGTAAATATCATTCAATATTTTTTTTCAAATCATTTAGCAATAGGGGTTTCCAGAAAAAAAAATTTTGTTCAAAAAAAAGTTTGTAATTAGGTATGGGAGGCACAAAAACCTGGGGTCGTACCGAAAAATCTCAAAATTTGGCCTTTTTCGAGTCTCAATTTCGCCATGTTGTGAATTATTTTAACTTTTCATTTTTTGATATGTCAAACATACATATATAACCTGTATTTCTGGCAAGTTTTGTTTTGTGGTCTCAATTGCTTCACACATTAATGGATCAATTAAAACTTATACTTCTTAACATTCAAAATAGAGTCAAATCAATGTCTCATCTTAGTTTACCATTTTTTATTATCAATAACAATACTACATGCTTTTTGACAACTTTTCATAAACTGACACATGAATAGGTTGTAATTCTACAGTAAGAATGAACTCTTTTCTTGGCGAAAGGAATAAAATGACCCAAAAATCAGGAATTTGTTATTTTTTAATGTAATTGCCTCATTTTAGGTCATTACAGCAGGGTTGACATAATTTGAATATGTAGTTTAATATGATTACCTATTTCTAATCTCAGAACTTTAATTAGATGCATAGGAACAGAATAATCATCCATATTTAACAAACATTTACAATATGGCATCAATTAAAACCCATAAATGCCAGTAAAAGCCTAAAGCATTCTAACCATTTTTTTGATATGATTCTGACCAATGCGTTTCTTGGAAGATATTTGAATAATGAGAATTTTAATGGAATTCAGAATTTTAGGGTTTCCCTTAGCATGAATGGGTCAAAGAGTGCATATTCATATGATATTCCCCTCTATATGCTCGCAATATCTTACTCAATCCAAAAATGAAGGCAATTTCTCCTGAATCAAAGTAATATCCCTTGTTGAAAGTTTGTATGACCTGGCACTGTTTCCTTGTGGTTCAGGGGCATCAATCACACAGATAACATGTTGAAAAGGTACCCAGCAGCAATCCTTCTTTGCAGCTGATGGCCAGGAAAGCAGTCCTTTACCAGAGTGCTTCATGAAGTCAACAAACACATCATGGTGCTCTTGTGAGTGCTGCACTATATTTCCAACATACCATTCCCTGTCATAGATGCACGCTATATATTTGCCAGGTTGTAGTTGGTCTGGCTGTGGTGGATGTGACTGGTTATTGGAAAGGGAAACTGTCTGGTCACTGAAAGTGATACTTGTTGAATCATCATCAGCTGAAATCCGTTTCATTCGTAACTCTACCTCTGATACAGGGATAAAGCAATGATGAGATCTGGTACCTGGAAATGTCTTTGCAGACTCAAACCTTGAGTACAAACTAAATTTAGTTGCATTCATAGTAACATCACCAGCAGACACATAGGAAAATTTAACCCCAGCAATATGTGCACTTGCCCACTTATACAAGTCAGTAGCTGTCAAAATATGGTTGTCCAGAGTAGCCTGTAAGCTAGCTCGCGCAACTAAGCGTTTCACAGTGCCCCCAATGCCATCGCAGGGACTTTTGCCATGGCTTGTAGCAAAGAAATGCCATTCAGCATTGAGTCCAAAATCCTGTTTGTGGTGCTGAAGGTTGGTGAAGTTTTTATAGTTTTTGTACTGACTGGCAGCACCATCGCTGAAATATACTACCTTTTTGATGGAAGGTATAACTGTTTTTAGATGAGACAGCATGGTAACAATGAATGCATGCACAGTGACAGTATCATGTTTAAGGCAATCTGAAACAATACACATATTTATACATTGCAGCTCCCTCTATTTGTGGTAGTAGACTACAAATGGGTGAAGTGTGGCCTGTGCATTGTCCCAATGATGACCTTGGACAGCATCTTGAATCAAAAAACTGTAATTTTCTGCAAAATCTAAGAGAACCACAGCCTCATCATGAGAAATGTCATCTTTCAGTTTACTGAGATAGCTAGCCTGTGCCTTGGCTACAAAGTGATGCTGACGAAGATTGTCAAAAGCATCACAGGCTACCTGTATGAACTCTTGTACAGATGTGGAAAGAGTGACAAGGGTGGTCCTATTAGTATGTACCCATTGCTTATACGTGACAATATCCTCATCATCAAAGTCATGTGAGTTAAATACTTCAGCAAGGTAGTCCTGAACCACAATTTTACCTGGACACAATTCACAGAGATGGAGCATACAGGTGTGATTCTCTAAACTGCATACCAATTTACTCAGAATGTTTTTGTAATCTTGTTTGCCTGGAATAGTAGCAGTTAGAAGCTTTACATTCTGATGATGTTCACAGACACACACTGAATGCATGCCAGGAGCAGTTACAGGGATGCACCACTTAGGACGAAGTTCACAAAATGTGGAGAACCCTACCTTATCAGATGGATTCTTATGTTTGTATTCTAGATAAAGTTCTCTAAGGTTTGTAAGCAATAACCGTTTCTGTTTTTGCTCTTTGATAGTACCATTTCTAACAGTTATGTATTCTTTCTTGCCTGGACACATTCTTGAGTATTCATCCGATTGATAAAAGTTGTGTATTCTCTGCTTTACATCCCCATTTACTGTTTTCCCTCTTTTGTGATCTGGGCTGGCCAAGATACCTTTGTCTCTTTTTAACTGCCTGGCTCTCTTAACCATTCTATCCGAAACTCCAAAAACTTCCTGTGTTTTTTTCTTGGTCCAGCTCTCTGGAGCAAGAGTAAGTAATTTAATTTTCTCTTGCCGAGGTGAAATTTGAATTTTAGCTTTCAGAAGGTCCACAAATCTGTCAAGATCACTATGACTTGAGTTATTTTCTTCTGATTTCAAATCATCTGTTTTTAAGTCCAATGCATTTGCACATGTCTCACTAAGAGCCTTGTGAAGTTTTTGAATTTTCTTTTTACAATAGCCTGCTTTATCCCTGTCCCTGACCAACCTCATTGGTGTACAATCCAGTACCTCAGCTGTTTTGTTAATGTTATTCAGTGAAAATGTTGCTGGGACATACTCCATATCATTTTCCTCCACTTCTTCCTGCTCCTCATGAATTGTTTCTAATGCGCACTCTGACTTGGATGTATGACGTGATACGTCTTTAGCTACAATACTTTGGGCACCATTGGAAGACATAGTTCTTTTAAGACATGTTCGGCAGAGCTTTTGTCCAGGTTTCAGGTTGAGCTTCATAACCGTTTCTGTATTTGCTACTCTTAATGAACCTACAAGTAAGTAGAAGTAGGAGTGATAGAAAAGTCAAATTTAGAAAGAGACCTACTCTGAAATAGAAGCATAGATGGGTTTAACATAAACGGCAGCCCTGCCCAAATAGAATACCACATAAAAGGAGCTACAGGGCAGGTATTCATTCAGGACTTACTTTAACATGATTTCATTAAAAGTGAATGGATGAAAACTAGACAATGTTTGAGTGAGAGAGCAAATATGAATACATAAGTCATTTGTGGCCAAATGGAATTTTCTTTTTAAATGGAAATTCAAAAGGCTTACTCTATTTGCTGCAACAGTTCTATTCTTGACTTTTACCAGAAACAACATATATATCGATTTTTATGCAGTGAAAATGGGTCACAGCAAAATGTCTGCAAGTCCTCATATCTTGACAAATACTGTTTTTCATGATGAAGGCAGAGTTGATCCTTTTCAGTGAATATAACTCCTGATCTCCTCTGAATCAAGTCTCTATCACACCAACATCAATTAATCCAGTTTTCCTAGAATGACTCAGCTTATGGCACTCTTCATCTAAATCCTTTCCTATTCTGCAAATGGTTAAACTAGCTGTGGCCATATTGATAGCAGTTTATCACCAGCAAGCAATGATGCTTCTGAACTAGGAGAAAGATTATGGTCCAGCAAGATACATGTTCCCGCAATTAGTCCTTGTACTTTCAAAGGGACCTCCCACTGAGCAATTAGTAGCAGTATTTAGCAAAATGAGCAAAACACCCATTAACCCACTATGGGTTTTTTTTATAGTCAAATAGTGCAGTTACATCATGAGAAGCAAATCATACTCATTTAAAGTACTTTTATCTAGGTATCCATAAGGAATTATTTAAGAATGACCATATTCTTGTGTCAGCATACTTATCATGCTAATTAAAGACCAATACCTTCAATATGAATAATTAAGACGTCCCAGAAATAGACTTCTCTTGTTGGCTCAAAGTCACAAATGCCGTAGAGTACACATGAAACATAAAGCATTTTCTCCATGAAACAATTGAGACCACAAAACAAAACTCCCCATAGACACAGCTTAGACATGTATGTTTGACATATCAAAAAATGAAAAGTTATAATAATTCACAACATGGCGAAATTGAGACTCGAAAAAGGCCAAATTTTGAGATTTTTCGGTACGACCCCAGGTTTTTGTGCCTCCCATACCTAATTACGAAGATTATTTTGAAATAAGTTTTATTTTCTGGAAGCCCCTCTTGCTAAGTAGTTTGAAAAAAAAATATTGAATAATATTTACAATGAAAAATATAGCAAAACAGACTCAATGAAATTTGATGAATAGAAACGAAAATGAGCAAAATCATGTTTTTGAGACTTTTTATCTCAGGAACAGATTAGTTGTTCCAAAAACTGATTGCAGATTTAAATTCTCCAGCTATGAATTAGCCACTGTAGGAAAAATCAGTATTGTACCATTTTTAACACAGAAACTGTTGTCACCTGGAAATGGTCCAATGAAGTATTTTTGTATATCACTGTTATACCCCCCAACCTGTTTCCTGTCATAAATCTGGAACCATTTGGAATTTTGAGCTAAAATTTTGTATGCAATCTTAGATTACATAGTGGCACACATGAGTGAAGTTTCATAGGAATCTGAGATGGTCACCCGCCGGCCTCTGGGCCACTTGAGCCGGAATGACCCAGCAGGCACTTGCGCCAACAAAGAGTTTGATTTTATCCAATCATGTTTTGCTATTTTTTCAGAAATTGTTTACCTTAAACAATTATTCTTTATTGTGTCAAAGTAATTTTGTTTAAATGAATAACAGGACACCAAAAAGCTTTATCCTTTCCTTTGAAATGAATTGTAACATTTTTAGCGATAAAAATAAAATGAGGCATGTAGGTTTTTGACGTAAATAATGACCTTAGTGTTTACTGTATTGATTACCCTCTTCTCACGCGGGCCCTTCTCTCTCACTTTTCCACAATGATGGAAGTTAATGTCACTCATGATCTCGATGAATGGCGTAAACTCAAATTCATCTTGTTAGCCCCGACGTCTTCCTTCGGGCAAGGTGGCAGACACGTTGCGTCATCAATCACCTTCATGGCGTGAGGCATAATTTGATGACAAATGCACTCATGAGAAAAAGGAGGCTGTCAGCTTCCCTGATCAGCAGAAGGATCTCCTCAGAAGCTAATAAGCAGAGCTAGCCCAGAGCGACCCTTGATGATCTCGTGAAATGACACAATACTGTATACGGCTTTAATTTGTAAGAATTTAGCTTTACAGCCTTGCTGGACGTCATTTGTGCTACGTATAATTCGAACATTCAAGTATTTGAACTACATATTAATTGCTATATGAATATTTGTTTGAAGGATGTTTTTTGTGCTGTCATGGGGAGCGCGAAAATAGCGAAAATAAAATGCCTGTACAAATGCCAGTTGTACTGTACGTCAGGTTGTTCGGAGGAAATGAAGAGCATGGACATGCAACAATACAAGCGGAAAAGTGCGGTCACTTCATAGATGTGTGGCGCTATGAGGTGCTGTCTACGGTAACTTTGTGAATGGATGAACCCTTTCGTCCAATTATAGAAAGGCGGGAACATGTGCTACCTAGGATCCTGTCTTGACCCATACTCATCTCCTGTAAGATCTTAAGTGACGTAAACCTCAGTTTGATGGAAATGGATGTGTGGCACCATACGGTTCTGTCTCCTGTTACTTTGTGAATGGGTGCACCCTCTCATCCAATCATTGAAAGGTGGGAAGATGTGTTACCTAGGGTCCTGTCTCGTCCCATTGAGACTCACCTTTAAGCTCTTAAGTGACGTAAACCTCAGTTTGCAGGAGATGGATATGTGGCACCATATAGTGCTGTCTCCTGCTACTTTGTGAACGGGTGAACCCTTTCGTCCAATCATATATAGGTAGGAAGATGTGTTACCTAGGGTCCTGTCTCGTCCCATTAAGACTTACCTGTAAGCTCTCAAGTGACGTTAACCTCAGTTTAATGGAAATGAATGCGTAGCACCATAAGGTGCTGTCTACTGTTACTTTGTGAATGGATGAACACTTTTGTCCAAGTATAGAAAGGCGGGAAGATGTGTCACCTAGGGTCCTGTCTCGGCCCATTAAGACTCACCTTTAAGCTCTTAAGTGACGTAAACCTCAGTTTAATGGAAATGGATGTGTGGCACCATAAGGTGCTGTCTACTGTTACTTTGTGAATGGATGCACCCTTTCGTCCAATCATTGAAAGGTGGGAAGATGTTACCTAGGGTCCTGTCTCGTCCCATTAAGACTTACCTTTAAGCTCTTAAGTGACGTAAACCTCAGTTTAATGGAAATGAATGCGTAGCACCATAAGGTGCTGTCTACTGTTACTTTGTAAATGGATGCACCCTTTCGTCCAATCATTGAAAGGTGGGAAGATGTGTTACCTAGGGTCCTGTCTCGTCCCATTAAGACTCACCTTTAAGCTCTTAAGTGACGTAAACCTCAGTTTAATGGAAATGAATGCGTAGCACCATAAGGTGCTGTCTACTGTTACTTTGTGAATGGATGCACCCTTTCGTCCAATCATTGAAAGGTGGGAAGATGTGTTACCTAGGGTCCTGTCTCGTCCCATTAAGACTCACCTTTAAGCTCTTAAGTGACGTAAACCTCAATTCAATGGAAATGGATGTGTGGCACCACAAGGTGCTGTCTACTGTTACTTTGTGAATGGAGAACCCTTTAAACCAATCATAGATAGGTAGGAAGATGTGTTGCCTAGGGTCCTATCTCGTCACATTTGTTTTTTTATAGACAGTGTATCCTGTCACCAGTTATTTTTATGTTAACCTTTTCAGTTCTGTTTATTTTGTTTAGTATTATTATTTATTTATTTGTATTTTTGTGAAAATGATGTATCATGTATGATTTTGCACGCAAGTGCAGTCAATAAAGCATACTATACTATAAAGACTTACCTGTAAGCTTTTAAGTGACGTAAACCGTCAAATTATTTTTTTTAAAGCGATGGGAGTTCTACCACAGTTGGATAGAACGAACTTTCAAGAATAGGCTATAGGCTAAAGTAGAATTTTTGTGGCCGGAAAATAATAGTTGGCGGTGCCCAACAGTGTATCAAATTGATGTGACCGTCAAAAAGGAAATCACAGACAGATATGTCAGCGGAGATAATATATGTGTCCATAAACACCATCAAAGAAAGGTAATTAATTTTCCTGGTGCCTCCTTTGAGACGGCGAGGATGCGGGGATGATATAGTAAAAGGGCTACCCACGCTTTCTCCTGTCTTATATTCCTAAGGTAGGATAAGAAATTCTCTCGCAAAGCTGGTGAGACAGCCACAGCCACCTTAAACTTAGATAAAGATCTAGTGGAGCACTCTTCTTGCAAGCTTGATAGAAACAAGCTCCTACAGAAAATGAGTCACCCATTTTTTATCATCATTTAAGAAGTTAAACATGGGTTACTATCATTTGAGAAGCTACATGAAAGCATGGGTCACCCATTTCTACTATCATCTGAGAAGTCAAGCATGGGAATTTTCTTTGATAAATTTGAGATAATTGCTTACACCTGAGTGTTATCAAACCCTTGATAAAATGAATTAAAGGAAGGGATAAATATACTTACTATACTTTACTCACATTAACTTTCACCAATAATATTTTCAAGTTTTTAAGCGTGCCAAATGAATTACTAAATAAACATACAACCGCACAGGTCTTTTCCACTTGTAAAGATTAGGACGATTGCCATGATATTAGTTGGTCGAAGTAACGTACTTTATAACCAAACCTTACAAAGCACCAAGCAGATGGCATGATTAAACTAAAAAGCTAGCGTGGAAATGCCCAATTTGCTGTGATATTTAGAAATGATGCAAAACAGGTTACCTGCATCTAATGTCGATAATGAATAAGTGTGCATTAGCCCAGGGGACGGGGAAGGACAGAAAAGGCAGAAGACAACGTGGCGTAGAACAATTTAATGAAATTAATAGCAACAATATACAGTACAAACAGTGGTGATTATCGAGGAACAGTGAAATCGGGTCGCGGTACAAAATAAGCGAGTTTGCAAGCTGAGTACTGCTTGTACTGCTCAACTCCAAAAGTTACAATGTATCTAACTAACTTAACAAGAGTTTGCTACAAGTTAACGTAAGCGTAATCGTGATCGTGAAAGCTGTAACGCACCGTAGCGTGTGTAAAGCGTTATCGTAAACATCATACTACCACATACAATTAGCAACAATGTATCCAAACGTGCCGCATAGAGCACCTATATCAATAAAACACCGTAGCGTATGAAACCTCGTTACCGTACATGTAATACCAGATAGCATATAATAATGCAACAATGTATCCAATAAGTGATACCATAAACCACCTAACTCTAAACGCAACAAAGTAACAACTATACAAAGCATCGTGCACCGTGTCACCTCGTTAACCCCTGTGTGACCAAAGAAGCTGTGGTTGTCGCTCCGTGTGGCCCCCCCTACCTGGTGGTTAAGCGAAAGTTAAGTTCACTCCGAAGAGCTCTTCAGTGCAGTGGGCGGGAGGGTGGGAAATCCGCTGAGTGCGATCGTGACTCGATATCGTACCCGGAACGTGGCAATCAGAATTGGTAATGCCTGATTGCCGTCGTGTGTCGAAAGACTCCCGCTGCTCAATGACCGGAGTGTGCCGCGAGGAATTGAGCGGGTGGCAGCCTGCGCGAGCGCTGCCCTGATTGGCTGTGTCGAGAGTCGCCACGCTTCCCGCTCGTGCATCCCCGGACACCGGCAGGGAGCACTAGACACAAAGACGCCACTTCGCGTGCCGACTGCCGAAAGACAACTGCCCCTCCCGATCCCGGGGCCAATGCCACAGAATGACTCGTCCATTCCCGCAACATTAGCCCAGGGGACGGGGAAGGACAGAAAAGGCAGAAGACAACGTGGCGTAGAACAATTTAATGAAATTAATAGCAACAATATACAGTACAAACAGTGGTGATTATCGAGGAACAGTGAAATCAGGTCGCGGTACAAAATAAGCGAGTTTGCAAGCTGAGTACTGCTTGTACTGCTCAACTCCAAAAGTTACAATGTATCTAACTAACTTAACAAGAGTTTGCTACAAGTTAACGTAAGCGTAATCGTGATCGTGAAAGCTGTAACGCACCGTAGCGTGTGTAAAGCGTTATCGTAAACATCATACTACCACATACAATTAGCAACAATGTATCCAAACGTGCCGCATAGAGCACCTATATCAATAAAACACCGTAGCGTATGAAACCTCGTTACCGTACATGTAATACCAGATAGCATATAATAATGCAACAATGTATCCAATAAGTGATACCATAAACCACCTAACTCTAAACGCAACAAAGTAACAACTATACAAAGCATCGTGCACCGTGTCACCTCGTTAACCCCTGTGTGACCAAAGAAGCTGTGGTTGTCGCTCCGTGTGGCCCCCCCTACCTGGTGGTTAAGCGAAAGTTAAGTTCACTCCGGCAAAAAAGTTAACCTCGCCAAGAAAATTTAAAGAGAGAGAGTGAAAGGGGTGGTTGCCGGTGCTCGAAGAGAGGCTGCAGAGGCCCCAACCAGTACCCGAGCGGCCCTGGTCCTGGCCTCTACATGTGGGAAATAAGCTTCAATGGCCCTGCTGCGCCAACCCCCCAGTAACTGGAGATCCGAGAGGGTCGCCCCAGCAGAGAAAGCCAAAGTGCAACCCCCCCTCCTGAGGGAGTGAAAAGTGTAGCCCTTGTTCCCGAGGCCCGCCTCTCCCAACAAGCGTGCAAGGAGCAAGCGGGCTGCCCCCATGGTGAGAACCCGTGGCCGATGCCCCCCCGCCTCTCCCGCGAACGAGAAGAGGGGAAGAGTGGAGGGAGACCCGCGCAGGCTGCCCCGCAGGGCCCTCAGGGCCGCCACCGGGCAGGCCGGCGAGCCTGTGACTGGCAAGAGGGGAACCCAGAAACCCTGGCCGGGATCCTGGGCCGCCTTGCCCCATTTCAAGAGTAAAGATAACCCCTCATCACCGTCCACGAGATCCCCCAGTAGAGGCACTCTGGAAGTATCACAAACACCCCCAGCGTTCGGTACCAATGACGAAAGTCGGGCCAAAGAGAAAAAGGCTGTGACCAGCAGGGCCGCAAACGTGCGTCCCCTGCTGCCCAAGGCCCTAGCGAGGCCACAAAGTCGCAACAAGACTGCAAAGGGCAAGGGTGGGGCTGGCGTTGGAGCGAACCTGAGCGTGAGGGGCAGGGCTCTCTTCCACATGGTCAACTGGAAAGAGTCGAACCCGTCTGTAACAAACCCCCACATGAGAAGCAAAGTCCTGAGAGAGGAAATGACGTTTGTAACCGACTTATGTGCTGTGTACGACCTGGTCAAAAACTCACCAAACAAAATCAAAATCTCCGTGCCCGCGGGGAAATCCTGACACCCAAAATAAAGGCAAAAAGCGATATACAATAATGCATGTGACCAATGATTACCCCGCGTGCCTGGCCTGAAGGCCTGATTCCTCCTCCTACGTGCTGCTAGCCTCAGCCTCTCCCGATCTGCAACGGAAGAAAACACGTGTCAAAACCCCTCACAGTTTATTGTCCAATACAAAATAATAGTCTGGCACCACCACCTCTCTCGCTCTTGCCAACACGGGATCCCTGCGGATCCAGTCCCTGTAGCGCTCCCCCGTGTGAGCCCGAGACAGGGCATCCGCCCGCACTAGCTGTACCCCTGGTCGATGTAACACATGTAGTTCTATGTCGAAAGCTGCTGTGTATAAAAACAGCTCCCGTACGCACTCCTGGACGAAGTCGTCCCGGGACCGACCCGTCTGCACTGCCACACAAGCGTTCGAGTTGTCTGACCATACTCGGACCCTACGACCGGCCCACTGATGCCGCAGCACTTTGACTGCGACCACGATGTTCAAAAGTTCTAAATGAGCGATGGTATGCGCTCTCTGCAGTACCTGATCCGGGAACCGCCGAGTGTAATAGAGGGAGTCGGTGCACGCACCACATCCGGTCAAGCACGCGTCCAACTCTAAGGAGTCTTGATAGGCGATGTCCTCCTTAGCGATGATTTTGATGCCATTAAACCGTGGCAGCAATGCCAGGAAGAACGCGAGGTCCCTCTTGAACCCCCACGAAAGCGATTCGCTGCCCCTCTTTGGTGCTTCTCGGAGGCACTGCAGCATGCGATTGGTGAAGATTCTCAGGGGGGGCGACCCCTGCAACGAACTGAAGTGTGCCTATAAGACTCTGCATCTCTCCGAGGGTGGCCCGCTGCTTGCCCTCCCAGTCCGCGAGGAGGAGCATTATTTCCTCCATCTTCTCCGGTGGGATGGAAATAGTCATTCGTTGGGAGTCGTACAAGAGGCCCAGCCACACCATGACCTGTGCGGGCCCACAAGTCTTGTGTTTGGCCTCCTGCACCCCTAAGTCTGACATGATGTGCTGTAGTGACCCCAGGGCCGCCCCTGCCGCATCGGCAGTGGCCTCGGCCCCCCCAAAATCGTCAAGATAAGGCCTGGAAATGAATCCCTGTGTGCCGTGGATGAAACTGATGGCCTCGGACGTTCTCTGCATGAAAAGCGCGGACGTGCGCAGCCCGAACGGTGGGCATAAATCCATGTACCACTTCCCGTCATGTTGGAATCCCAGCAGTGGCCAGTCTGTCGGATCGACCCGTAGCTGGCGATAGCCACGGGCCAGGTCCGTCTTATACATGAAAGCTCCACGTCCGAGCTGTAACAAGCGATTTTCCATGTATTCGACGGTGGGCAGGCTGATGGGAGCTGGGCCATCTAGATACCAGCCGCTAACGATCCCATCATTAACGGAGGCCCCGTCCGGCCAGGACAGGTCGACGATGACACGGCGGTGCTCCGAGCCTTTCTTGGGCCGCGTCATGAGCGGGCTAGTATGGAAATAGGAAACTGGGTGGCCCCTGAACGGCCCCGCCAGCGCCCCAAAGCCCAACTCTGTAGCGATATAGAAGTCAATGTCTGTGCTATGTTGCGTTGCCGAGGGGTGGTTTACCTCGGTGGCCTGTAGCGGAGCCTCCCTGTCGAAATTAATTGGCCATCCGAATGCTAGGAAATCGACAAGGTTGGTGTCTGTGTAATCACTGAGGTACCTCCTCCAGGCCTCTATACACAGACCGCTGGGCACTCGAATTCGTGCCCCCGATGCGTTGTATGTGCCTCCCGCGAGCACGGTATCGAAGATGTGTCGCAGGTGACCATTGTCCGGTCCCGCGACGGAGTGTTCCCTGTTACCCCCGGGGATATCCCCTCCCCCAGAGTGCTGCTGTACTGGTTCAGTGCGAGCTGACCCCGACCCCGCGAGCGTGACTGTGTCGAGGTCGAGAGTATCGTTTTTCGTGTAAATTGTGACATTGTAATCCTTGGGCCCTGGTTCACCTTCTGGCGACCCTGACCCCGCTGGTGCAGATTGTTTGTTGTGAGGAAGTTCCGCTACTCCCTCTTTTTCCCGTTTTTTGCTGTATCAGTCACACGGCGAATGCAATCATTCTCTGCGTGCCTGCATATGGCGTTGCAAGTCTTTAAGCAGTAAGCACAGGTATGGGTAAAGGGGGGATGATCACGCGTATTCTCACAAGTGTGCGTTTGGTAAGCAGCACATGCTTTCGTGCCGGCAGGCGCGGTCTTTAGCGGTGGCCTGTTACTCTCAGTGTTCTCCTTGCGTTCTGCTGCCCTTGGGCGAGAATGTGAAAAGCGAACTTCCCTGATGCCCTCGGAGTCCGTCCACTCCAGTCTGCCTTTATCTACCTGTACCCCGATGTCCTGATAGAGCGCCCGTGCGCTCTCCCAAGAATATTCGACAGAGTGCACCATAATTGTCCGTAACAGTTTAATCATGAGTACGCAGTCCCAGGTGCTATGCGGAGCACTTAGCATGGAGATGTAACCGACTACGAATTCCTCAGAAGTTAGATCTAGATATGCGACCCCCAGTCTCCGGCCCGAGGTCGCTCGGGAGACGTACATGTGTGGCCAGTCTATACGATCGTTCACTGTCTCTGCCGCCACTAGCATGCTCCCAGACTTCTTACCTCCGCTCTTGTTTTTCGCCGCCTCCGCTGGAGTCTCTCCCTCGTCCTCCTGCCAGCGAATCCTGGCTAGTTTATCGCTGGCCTGTGACATGACCATTGTGTTCTGCCGTGGTAATCCGGGGGTAATGTCTGATGGCCGAGCTTCTGGCGTTATCACTCGCGACTCCGCTCCGGCTGGCCTGCTCGGAGTGGCTGTAGCACCACCCTCGCTGCCCAACGAACTGCCTGCATCGCCGGTGGCCATCTGTTGTTTCATCTCCAGCATTTGTTGTTGTAAATCCCTGAGAATCGGCATTATTGCGTCGCCCCCTAACTCAGCGGAGGTGTCTTCCTCGCTGTGATCGTCCTCATTGTCAAATGTCTGCCGACAGTGTTTCCCTGTTGGTGGGGCATGTTGTATCCCACACTTTCGACATTTGTAGTAACGGGGCATGTTGTTAGGTAAATCCGCTGAG
Source organism: Maea johnstoni (assembly GCA_963942565.1). NCBI lineage: Eukaryota > Metazoa > Annelida > Polychaeta > Spionida > Magelonidae > Maea > Maea johnstoni. Next base: position 25,811,724 of record OZ012685.1, read on the forward strand.
TGCGATCGTGACTCGATATCGTACCCGGAACGTGGCAATCAGAATTGGTAATGCCTGATTGCCGTCGTGTGTCGAAAGACTCCCGCTGCTCAATGACCGGAGTGTGCCGCGAGGAATTGAGCGGGTGGCAGCCTGCGCGAGCGCTGCCCTGATTGGCTGTGTCGAGAGTCGCCACGCTTCCCGCTCGTGCATCCCCGGACACCGGCAGGGAGCACTAGACACAAAGACGCCACTTCGCGTGCCGACTGCCGAAAGACAACTGCCCCTCCCGATCCCGGGGCCAATGCCACAGAATGACTCGTCCATTCCCGCAACATGAGTGTTCAATAAGTATACCGTATTGCCCCATTGATATTCGAATAAGCAACAACTTTAGGCTACTTCTAACATTCGTCTTGGGTGGAACGTGGCTTAGGGCTTTAAAATATAGTACCACTTTTTTACTTTTGCTTTCGGCAAGATTATATTTTCCTTTGAAGACTATAACGAGGATCGTGAGAGTAGATTTAAGCACAGCGTGTCTTGCTAAATGGATTTTACAATACTCGCAGGGTAGTAGAGCCAAGTAAGAACCACAGACGGCGGGCTACATAACTCTGCAGTCAATGCCCGCCTCTCCCCGAGATGGCAAAGATCAGGTGGACATGCAGCAGCTGCACTGTCAATTACCTTAATGTCATTATAGTGAGATTGGAAAGAACCTTACATTATCTGAACGCAAACCGATGTTTACAAAATAACGTGCAATGTACGGTACAGATATTAAATTTCCGCACCAGTCGACCGGACGTATTCCAATGCCTGGTTGTACAGATATCCATGAATAACATGTCAAGAAATAAGCCAAACACATCAATGACCCACGTAGATCGCGAATCAAAGCTACGTTCAATTGTGAGGTCACCCATGCATCCATGATAAGATAAGTGGGTGGGAATCAGACGTGTAGACACGAATTCAGCCCGGGATGCCCACCCATTTAGTGCAGGAATTAAGTATTGGCACTGTATGTGGACCAGTTGCATATTTGTCGTACCCTTATATCTGAGAGTTGGGAGTATGGATAGACATACATAAACACCATACAAACATAACTAACCGTCTTTAAATTTTCCTCTGTAAAATCTCTGGCCAAAAGTCCACGAATATACTCAAATTTGTTGTAAGGGGATCAAGAGAAGAAAATCGAATAATAAGACGTTGCCATTAACTGCTCGGTTTCTCTCACCACCATCCGGGATGAAATACCGTCCGGAGCATGTGATGAAATAACCAGTGACCTGGAGATAGGCGGGGTTTTTCTTTCGCCGGATACTCCGATTTTACTCCACTACACACAACACGGTGTGTACTGTAACAACTCAGCCTACATATTACAGAAAAAAACTCCAAATTACAAAAAAATATATTTAATTGGCATTCGGAGATAAAATTGGGTTCTGCCTATCTCCGATTGCATGTACAAAACAGGATCGTGAAAACTACGAACGTTCTGAACTAGCATACAATTGGTGCTTCTTTATCGTCATTCTTTTACAGATAGACTGAAAGCCTATAAACATCCCAAATAGGCTGTGAATGACCTTGAAAGACGAATGGCGAACAGAAAAGTTTAGCAACATGCGGTGGTTATTTCCGATAGTCTCGTATTCCACAAGGACTCCGGCATTGCTAAACGTCTCGTTTTCCTTAAAGAGGAGTAAATTCTCTTCAGAATTACCTCCTGTTCATTGCCGCAGCAGCAGTCTCGCGCTGTAATTACAGCATCTGTCACTAGCTGTTGCGTTCTGTTGCAGTATTAAGTATTCTGAGGATTCTCGGGCCTGCGCGTGGACTTGATTCTAAGCCAAGGCTCGTCTTTGAAGTCATTGTTATTCAAAGCTAATGCCTCGCAAGACATTTAATCACCGCATCTCGGCTCTGAGGTTCTTCCAATGGGGTCAGGGGCCTAGGTCGAATCGAAGCTGACACGTGATATACGTGGCTGGAATGGACACTCTATTTTCCTTTTTCACTCAACTACTACTATTGTCTCTCTGACCCAAGCTCGGCTGACTTTTTTTTCCTCGTTTTTCTTGCATAAAGTTTGCATTTCCCATCCAAACTTGGCAAACCTCTTAGGTTCACTGTGGCTTGTATCTATATACCTACTTTTATCTATATACCTACTTTCTTTCTCAACTCCTTAAAATGCTGATTTTGCTCATTAGGCGCCATTTGTAAAATTCCACGCGAAATCACTCACATTCGTCCTGTTTGCAATGGACAAATTTTACAATGGGACCAAATGAGCAAAATCAACATTTTACAGAGTTGAGACAGAAAGCAAGTATATTAGATACAATACACAGTGAACCTAAGAGGTTTGCCAAGTTTGGATGCGAAATACGAAGTTTATGTAACAAAGGCGAGAAAAAAACAGCCAACCAGGCCCAGTTGCGGATCCAGGGGGGGTTCGAGGGGTTCGACGAACCCCCCCTGGCTGGTGAGCCATTGTGTACCACCACGCCACATGTGGACAAACATCAAAACTAATTGTTTTTCCTGCCTCGGCCACCAGTTGCAATTTGCAATCCTGTCCACATCTTTTGTTTCCCCAGGCCCTGAGTAGGCAACAGGCTGATTGGTGTCAGCCAGGTATAGGTCCGAGTGGATGAACATCCTGCTCGAGGGGATTATCTGCCGTGAACCAGCGGATACAAAATTACAGTCCAGTCGTTCGCAGACTAAGAATAGCTTGGATAACCTGAAGTTTGTTAGGTGAGGGGGGGGGGGTTCGTTTATTCTCAAACTTCTAGATCACTTGATTCCTTAGTCCAGCCAGAGATATAAATATTACAGGTCACTGGTCCAGCGGATACAGACAGTCCAGTCCAGTCGTTTGCAGACTAAGAATAGCTTGGAAAACCTGATGTTTGTTAGGGGAGGGGGGGGGGGGGGGGGGGTCGTTGATTCTCAAACTTCTAGATCACTTGATTCCTCCAAGCCCTATGGAAAATACCTAACTAATAGCCAACAGATACATAAATAACCACATCCTAACACCTTTTGAAGTGGCTTAACCCATTTGCATCTGAAGTGCAAAAATGGTCAGACAACTTTGAGCGTACCTCATCAAGTAGAGTATTATTTGTAAAAAGGTTGAATAGAAATGGTTCAGCCAAATTAGAAAATTTACTGAATGACTCTCATGACTGGTGTTTAGTCATATCACAAATGAAAGAGTCTGTCTCCAATTGAACCCCCCCCCCCCCCCCCCCCAAATGCATGTATCGCAATTACGCTAACATCAATCAAGCATAGTGGGAAAAAGTTCTTCCCCTCATCCCCAGGGTGTTCACATTGTTAAATCTCTCCAAGAGGTAAAATATATTTCTTAAATGTTTGAAAGTGCACGGGGTCCGTTCAATCTTGCGACCAAAAAATAGGACAATGTGGCCATCACCAAATCCGATTTTGCATATCATAATTTATATGAAATATTGCGTTTCAATTAAAATTTCACTCGTACTCTATTATGTATTTTGTTATATCTCTTATTAGATTATTATTTTCTTATATATCTCTTATGAAATTATTATTTTTAGCTCTCTGCAGTTGACTCCTAGTGGTGTTTTCATAAATAATTGTGAGTTGCGCCACCAAGTGTCACTTTTCGGAACTACATCGAACCCCCCCTTCTCAAATTCTGGATCCGCCCCTGAGGCCAATCACCCTTTAGGGTCAAAGGCTTAGGTGAATGCGAGGCCGACACGTGATCTATTTGGCTTGGATGGGTTCTTTGTCTCTTATTTTTATTCATCTACTTTCGGGCCTAAATACCAAGATACCCGAACGTTATGTTGTGTAGTAGGACTTTAATGGAGATAACTAGGCATCTGTATGTATGGAGGTATGTATGTGTGTGTGTATGAATGTATCTATGTATGTATTGACGTTTGTAAGTACGTAGGTAAGCATAGATACATTGTTGGAGACTTGTTTTACAAATTCTTTTGAGATTGGCAGAAATGACAAGGGCAACAAACAACTAGACGAGGCTTTTGAGATTGTACATGTCGTATAGAATATTTTCTCTGGTATGAAGTGGGCAATGTAATATATTGAAGGGCTAGAAGAACTCAAGGTATATTTATCCAAGTTATTAGATATATGGTGACAGCAAAATTAACTGTGTCCAAGTGTCGATCCCTATAATCATCAGACGCAAATACATGTATCCCATGTCGTATTACATATGTTATGATCTGTAATAGCAATACAGTCAGTCTATCAGTCAATGCTACATGTAAATTATTGCATAGTTCTATCTTCTTTACTACACATGCACGAGTGAACCATATTCCAGCACTCGCCTGCGTTTGATGTATAGCACAAAAGGTGATAGGTAAAGAAATAGCAGTTATTGCAATAAAGTCTATATTAAGTCTATACTAAAGTATTGCTATCTTCTTTACTACACATGCACGAGTGAACCATATTCCAGCGCTCGCCTGTGTTTGATGTATAGCACAAAAGGTGATAGGTAAAGGATTAGCAGTTATTTCTGGCATACTAAATCATTCCCACCTTCAATTATGTATACCATTGTTGCAGGTGGCCGGCTAATCGGATTACTGGTAATCAAGGTATCCATGTTACGAGTAAACAATCATGGGTAACGGCCGGAAAACATGGATAACGATTGGCTTTCAGCATCAATTGAAAATTATCTGAGAAGTATCATTATCAATCTTCAATAATCCCAATATTTTGATGGTGTACCTGAATTGATGATAATTAACGTCCTGCGTCTCAGAAGAAAATCGATTCTGCCTTTTTTCTTTCTCCTTAATAAGATGTGCTGGAGAATACGTTGGAGATTATTCTTAAAAGCAATAGCCACAAGCTAACGCACTACATCGAAGAGGTTCTTGATATAGAAGCATTCCAATCTGACGATAAAATTACTCATAGCATCCATGCTATTACCTCGTAATTAACTTTGAGACATTGTACGAACATAATGATTCTACTTAGTTGTGTTAATCTATTTCATTGGCTATTCATTATTTCGTGTGCTTGAATTGAAATACACCACGTAAACTCAATTTTTAGTTACAGGGACATGTTTCAGAAATGGGGCGAATAGGATGATTTTATGGCAATTAGCATTTTACCTTTGGGTCAATATTAGAGGTAAACATCCAGCAGATTAGGTAGGTTCAAGGTCAACATTATGGTCAAATGACAAATGGCTTATGTTAGATTGATTCGTAAGCTGAGTAACTCATATACTATTTCTAGCTGAAATGCACTACTTTTGATAATGATGACAATGTCGATAAAACGTAGTAGTAGTAGTAGTAGTAGTAGTAGTAGTAGTAGTAGTAGTAGTAGTAGTAGTAGCAGCAGCAGCAGCAGCAGCAGCAGCAGCAGCAGAAGCAGTAGTACATGTAGTAGTAATGTCCTTGTTAGTAGCAGTTTCATTTCAAGAAGTTCTTAAATCATCCATACATAATAATAGTTTACAGGTAACTGAAGCTTACATGGCACTAAACTTACAAATCTTGGAACAACATAGGTCACAAAATAGAGCCTATGGGCATTCAACTGATTATTAATTAAAGAGTGCGAGTTTGACATGCCTTCTCAAATCTACTACCTGCGAACGAACAAATGGAGAGATATGACTTTAACCATGTGGAACTTACTCCTGTGACTATTTAAAAGTAAAGTGGAATGTTCCCCCCATTAAGTGCTTTTAGTAGAACAAGCATGAACATGTCCGTTAGGTTACCCTTCAGCATTTGCGTCCTGAAGTAGTTGCATGAACCACTTAAGATATGCACAGGATTGTATATTGCTCCATGTATTGTTAAATATTCTGATAAATAGTTCAGCATTCAATAATCAAAGGACAGAACTAAAGGGAAATATTGTTTCCAGATTAGAAAATATATAAAAAGCAGTATGTCTACCGTGAGACATAAATGATATTGAGGATGACTGAACCTAGAACCTGCTGCTGTTATATGTCACTTTTTGTTATATGTCACTTTTTGAAAACGGCTACTCTCGTCGCAACATGACCTTGACTGTTAAAAGCGAGGTAAAAACCAACCATTTTATCCTTCCATGTGAAGGTCAAGAACGACAATGTTTAATCCATAATTACAGCCCAATCGTGTGCAATTGAGCTTCAATTGATGTGGCAAATTGAATCAGTTGTGCTAGAGCGGAAATGATGAAGACCTTGGTTCACAAAAAGCAATATGGCCAATTGCAGCTTTCATCTAATGGTGTGGGGATGGCAAATTGTCTGCAGGATTGCTAGCTGAACGTTGCTGAACATTCCCCTAAATTGGACACATAGCAGACACCTGATTTCGAAGCAGGGTGTAACCCTTTAATCTGTACCCATCAGTGAAATTAAAATAAGGAGAAAAGTGAGTCCGTGACCATCATATTGGTATGAATTTATTCTCCCCAGCATCTGATCTCTCCATGTGGCATGCCTGCAGCTCTGCTGTTGTTCTCAGTTGTCTGTATAATTGATCATGCCAGAGGCCCCCTTCTTGCCCCCCAAAATACATTGTATTACATGAGCCTCTATGCTGTGGTTGCTGTGCAATCAGATTGCGATTCTTCAAAGATAAGAAGACGTGTGCCCACAAACGATGTTACCTGGAGGGATAATCTCCTGTGATCATTAGCCTGCTCAGGGGTGTGCTCATCGCCATACTGGAAGCTCCACTACAATGAGGGGCTTCATCAATCAGGGAGGGGGCAAGCCGGGTCAGCGCTGGCTCAAGCCTCCTACAGTAGAGCAACGAGTGGGACGTTCGCAGATACCACAAAACACAAAAACAGCTACAGTGCAGACATTTAATTCCTGAACCAGTCGAGAAGACGTCTAAACACATATGGATACCGTGTCAAAAAATAATCTAACCACAGTAATGACCTACATAGCTTGCGAATCAAAGCTACGTTTAATTGTGATCGTGAGGTCGTCCATGAACCATACCATGCCAAGACCCAATAGTTCAAACTTATATGATCAGTAAAGACATTATATCCCTGCATTACAACACCCAATAGGTTCAAAATTATATTTACAGTAAGGACATTAAATTCCTACATGACAACGCCCAATAGGTTCAGACTGATATCTAGAGTAATGACATTAAATTCCCAATAGGCTCAAACTTATATTTACAGGAAAGACAATGAATTACTACACTACAACATCCATTGGGTCCAAACTTATATTTACAGTAAAGACACTTAATTACTACACTACAGCACCCAAAAAGGTGCAAACTTATATTTACAGTGAAGACATGAAAATTCTGTATTACAATGCCCAATAGTTAAACTTATATTTACAGAAAAGACATTATATTCCTACACTACAACACCCAATAGGTTCAAATGTATACATACAGCAAAGACATTTAATTACAGATAAAGACATCGTTAACAAACATATGTAGGTTATGCATATGTGGCCTAGTCAACTCGACCGCACAGTCGACAATTGCTTTACCAGATGCTTGCAAACGACTGGTCAATTTGAATATCTTTACTAAATAGAATTTCGTATTTTAACATGTATATAAAGTACAGACATTTAATTCTTGCATCAGTCGACCGGACGTTAGCCAGTGCCCTGGTGTATAAACACCGATGGATAACATATAAAAAAATAAGACAAACACATCAATGACCCACGTAACTAGCGAATCAAAAGCTTCGATCAGTTAAGAGGTCATCCATGAAACCGGGTAGAAATCGGGCATGCAGTTTTGTATATGCCCAGGCCTCCCACGCATTTAGTGCCGGAATTAAATGTCAGCATTTTACCTAAATCGTGTGATGTCCTTAGATAATTGCTTCAAACTTGCAGAAACCTTTTTCAATTCTTAGTTGCAGAAATATTCCATAATTTTCTCCCAAATGGAATAACAGTCTGCAATAACCAGACATTAATTCCATTAGGTAGTTGAAGCATATGCTACAATTAAGGGTATGGGAGGTAATTATAGCAACATACAAACAACTGGTATGAAACTTTCTATACGCCTGATACAAGTCTAGATGAAGTATTCATAAGTTGCAGATGACATAACTGAATTTTACTTTTCCCTTGAGGGAGTCTTTCAGCCAAACGTTCCTACAATACCTATGAAGGCAGTGGGGTTTATGAAAATTACTTGTTGGTATGCCTCTTATGATGCCTCAACATCTCTTTGGCCCCCTAGGGACTTATCCATTAGTTTCATAACTACAGAATGTCCATAACTCCACTCTTTCCTGTACTGTATGTAAAGCTTAGGTGGTTTACAAAATGAACGACAGATAACATCAACAGGAGTACACACACACACACACACACACACACACACACACACACATAAATTGGCACCTGTCTATTTCTATTATCTTTCAGTTATAATATTAAAAGATCATGAAAAGACTATCTCGATAGAGTACAAATGTAAAGATATCGAAGTGACCAAGTGATGCTGATAACTGCAATAACCAATTTAGTCCATGAGCCAGAGGCCAAAATTGGACTTGTCGGTACCATATTGGGGGGCAAATTCTAACCAATATTTTAGAATTCCCCATAATCTCAGCTTCAATTTGATGGGTGATAGCAATGCAGGGGTGGCAGCTTAGCCAAAGATATTCAGCTTTTAGTGATGCGTCCTCTCGTCTCCTGAAGGGTAATTTGCTAACCAACAAGGAAAATCTTTTAAGCAATAGTGATAGGTAAATGATACTTAGGCATTCTAATATTACATTCTGAGCTTCAACAGACATGGACGACTAAATAAAAAATGATAGGTTGTCCAAATTACATATATTACAGAAAATGCAGCTGGTTGATTGAGGAAATCTGCATTTTTTATTCTTGATTTTTCAAAATAGTTCCATATCTTTCTTCTGACAGGTAGAAATGAAAAACAAATAAAACATTAAAAATATTTAAAAATAAGCTGCATGTCTCAGGAGTATTTTAAGACCGAAATTGATGCTGTATCCTGAACCATTTTGAATATATAAGCGTCTTGCTACCCCTACCCCAATTCTTGAAAAATAAAGGAAAAATGCAATTAAATACAAATAATTTTCTGTAAAATTCAGATTCTCTATAAATCACCAGCATCTAACATAATATACGTATGGCTGTCCTCCAATAGTAAAAGGGTTGTATACAGAGATAAATTTAATAGCCTAAAGCCCTGGACACCAAATTTTTGGTACAAAACCCAAAATTTGATTTTGCATTCTCGAATCGTTGTATAGAAAATGTAGAAACAAATCAGGTAATCTATAGACCACCAGCACTTAACAGAAGCTCATATATGCAAGGTAGAAACATATAAATAGAGAAGATGTTAATACCCTGGAGCCCTGGACAACCCATTTTTGGTACAAAAAACATATTTTGATTTCGTGTTCTTGAATCTTTGTATAAAAAATGTAGGAAAAAATCAGGAACTCTAAAAACCACCAGCACTTAACAGAAACTCATATATGCCTCTCCTATAGTATAAACATATAAATATAGCTAATTTTGATATTCTTTAGGCCTGTACAACCGATTTTTTGGTACAAAAAGCAAAATCTGATTTTGCGTTGGTGAATCTTTGTATAGAAAATGGAGATAAAATCAGGTACTCTATAGCACCAGCACAAAACAGAACCATATTTATGCCTGTCCTCCCATACTATAAAAGTTATAGATAGAGATAATCTTAATGTCCATTGATCCCAAATAACACATTTTTGGCACAAAATCAAAATTTGATTTTGCGTTCTTGAATCTTTGCATAGAACATGTAGAGAAAATCAGGTACTCCATAAAGCACCATTACAAACTGAAACACATGTATGCCTATCCTTCCTTTGTATAAAAGTATAAACACAGATCATTTCAATACCCTGAATCTCTGGACAGCCAAATATTTGGTACAAGAACTTAACTTTGCTTTTCAGTTCTCGAATCTTTCCATAGAAATTGTTGAAAATTAGGTAATCTATAAGCAACCAGCAACAAAAAGATACTGATGTTTGCTTGTCCTCGCATATTTAAAAAGCTGTAAATAGGAGATCGTTCGATACCCAGAAACCCTAGACAACTAATATTCTTTGTACAAGAACCTTTTTTTTGAATCCTTGGATAGTAAAATGTTAAAAATCAGGTACTCATTCTGTTGAAAGATAACATTGAAAAATGCAGTTTTTTTTTATTCTTATCACTTTAAAGCAGCATCATGGTGAAAAACAAGACAGGTTACATATTTGTTACCAAGAAACCTATATATATTAAGAAGTTGGCAAAATGTTAAGAAGAAAAGGTTTTTTATGACGCATTGTCAAATTAAGTTTGCTGATTGGGTTGATTTTTTTACCATTTTTCTACCCTGTTTCATCTTACTGACCAGCTCATATATGCCTGTGCTCCTGTAGTATAAACATATAATTAGAGATAATTTTAATATCCTGGAGCCCTGGACAACCCATTTCTTTAGTACAAAAAACAAATTTTGTTTTTGCGTTCTTGAATCTTTGTTTTTTTAAATTTAGAAAAAATCAGGGACTCTATAAACCACCAGCACACAAGAAATCATATATGCCTGTCTTCCTATAGTAAAAACATATAGATAGAGAATATTTTGATATCCCGAAGCACTGGACAACCAAATCTTTGGTACAAAAACAGTATTTGATTTTGCGTTGGTGATTCTTTGTATAAAAAATGTAGAAAAAAATCAGGGACTCTATAACCACTAGTGTTAAAAAGAAACTCATATATGCCTGTCCTCCTGTATTATAAACATATAAATAGAGATAATTTTAATACCCTGAAGATCTAGACAACCCATATTCTGAAAACGTTGATTGACTATATGGACCATTAATATCTGTCCACTGACTATTCTTTATAAAGCGCTTCGAATGTTATATAGGTGGAAGGGGCGCTATATCAAATATCGAATATCATTATTGCAAGAACTTAAATTTGCTTTTTTATTCTTGAAGCTTTGTTTAAACAATGTTGAAAATCAGGTACTCTATAAAGCACCAGCACCAGCACCAAACAGAAACACATGTATACCTGTCCTCCCATAGTATAAAAGTTGTAAATAGTGGTAATGTAATGTCCAGGAACCCTAGGATTTTTGGTATAAGAACCAAAATTTGTTTTTGCCTTCTTGAAAGGTTGTATAGAAAATTGAGAAAAAGCATCCACACTAAACTGAACAATTATATATGCCTGCCCCCTTACTAAAAAGGTTGTAAATGGAGATAGTTTTGATACCCTGAAGCCATGGACAACCTTTTTTTCTCAGGGAAAAGAACCAACGTTTTCTTTTGCGTTAATGACAAATATTGGATGCCAATCCTTGAGAAAGACTTTCAACTGCACTTACAGTTTGCATTAGTAGGTAAAACATTAGAAAACATTTTACTCATACTTTGATTGACTTTGTATTCGCGTTTCAGGAATACAATTGTGGTACATACACAAAAGTGTACACTTTTATTCCTCTACAAATAACCATCATTATCTTTTGGTCATCCATAGGAAATTAGGTTTACGAGTTAGAACAGAGCTCAAATTATATAAAAAGGTACCATTCCCACAATATCAATATTTCCCCATATTTATAAAATTTCCACAGCTGTAGATAGAAACACCATTTAAATTCATCTTTTTTAAGCTCTCACGTCTTGCACCTTGCTGGCAAGGGGTACTTAAAACATTTCACATACTTCCTCAACAGATGATTCATGTGAGTTGGTCAGTAAGATGAAACAGGGTAGAAAAATGAAAATAAAACACAATCAGCAAACTTAATTTGACAATACGTCATAAAAAACTTTTTCATCTTAACATTTTCCCAACTTCTTATATAAGTTTCTTGGAAACAAATATGTAACCTGTCTTGTTTTTCACCATGGTGCTGCTTTAAAGTGGTAAGAATAAAAAAACTGCGTTATTCAATGTTATCCTTCAACAGAATGAGTACCTGAATTTTAACATTTTACTATCCAAGGATTCAAAAAAAAAGGTTTCTGGGTATTGAATGATCTCCCATACATGAGTATCTTTTTGTTGCTGGTTGTTTATAGAGTACCTAATTTTCAACAATTTCTATGAAAAGATTCAAGAACTGAAAAGCAAAGTTAAGTTCTTGTACCAAATATTTGGCTGTCCAGATATTCAGGGTATTGAAATGATCTGTGTTTATACTTTTATACAAAGGAAGGATAGGCATACATGTGTTTCAGTTTGTAATGGTGCTTTATGGAGTACCTGATTTTCTCTACATGTTCTATGCAAAGATTCAAGAACGCAAAATCAAATTTTGATTTTGTACCAAAAATTTGTTATTTGGGATCAATGGACATTAAGATTATCTCTATTTATAACTTCTATAGTATGGGAGGACAGGCATAAATATGGTTCTGTTTTGTGCTGGTGGTATAGAGTACCTGATTTTTTCTCCATTTTCTTTACAAAGATTCACCAACGCAAAATCAAATTTTGTTTTTTGTACCAAAAAATTGGTTGTACAGGCCTAAAGGATATCAAAATTAGCTCTATTTATATGTTTATACAGGCATATATGAGTTTCTGTTTAGTGATGGTGGTTAATAGAGTCCCTAACTATCCTACATTTTTTATACAAAGATTCAAGAACACAAAATCAAAATATGTTTTTGTACCAAAAATGGGTTGTCCAGGGCTCCAGGGTATTAAAATCTTCTCTATTTATATGTTTTACCTTGCATATATGAGCTTCTGTTTAGTGTTGGTGGTCTATAGATTACCTGATTTGTTTCTACATTTTCTATACAACGATTCAAGAATGCAAAATCAAATTTTGGGTTTTGTACCAAAAATTTGGTTGTCCAGGGCTTTAGGCTATTAAATTTATCTCTGTATACAACCTTTTTACTATGGGAGGACAGCCATACGCGTATTATGTTTGGTGCTGGTGATTAATAGAGAATCTGAATTTTACAGAAAATTATTTGTATTTAATTGCATTTTTCCTTGATTTTTCAAGAATGGGGGTAGGGGTAGCAAGACGCTTATATATTCAAAATGGTTCAGAATACAGCATCAATTTTGGTCTTAAAATACTCCTGAGACATGCAGCTTATTTTTAAATATTTTTAATGTTTTATTTGTTTTTCATTTCTACCTGTCAGAAGAAAGATATGGAACTATTTTGAAAAATCAAGAATAAAAAATGCAGATTTCCTCAATCAACCAGCTGCATTTTCTGTAATATATGTAATTTGGACAACCTATCATTTTTTATTTAGTCGTCCATGTCTGTTGAAGCTCAGAATGTAATATTAGGATGCCTAAGTATAATTTACCTATCACTATTGCTTAAAAGATTTTCCTTGTTGGTCAGCAAATTACCCTTCAGGAGACGAGAGGACGCGTCACTAAAAGCTGAATATCTTTGACTAAGCTGCCACCCCTGCATTGCTATCACCCATCAAATTGAAGCTGAGATTATGGGGAATTCTAAAATATTGGTTAGAATTTGCCCCCCAATATGGTACCGACCGACCCTCTGGCTCATGGACTAATTAAATTATTGCGCTCCAGGGACTCAATAGTCTTAACAAAGCTGTATGCGAACATCAGTTTTACAAGGCACCGTGACTATATACATATGGATGCTGCTCCTCCCATTGCTGAGCGGTCTAACTTACTGTGTGCGAACTTCTCGCCTTATCTCAGCGCTGCACAGAAAGCTAAGTGGGCTACAATAGCGCCAGAGACTTGAGGTTAGTGAGTGATTTCCCAGGATACCACAGTTACCTCTACAATCAAATAGTGTCTAGACACAACAATACACAGAGAAGAAAAGGTGATCATAAAATAAAACCCTCTTTTTTCAATTTTCCATCTCGACCCCAGAGAGCATGAATAAAACAAAGGGTATCCTGTAAGGTTCTCGCCAACTATGGATAAACAACATCCATTTGAAAACACTGTTACAATACTTGCGTTACAAAAGGACGTGAAGGGTTATGAAAAAAATGCCAAAAACATGGGCAATATGGCCAAATTGTATACATCCAGTTTTCCATTACCCTGATCAATTTCATATATGCGCCACTATTATCCAGAATTGACAGGATGAGTAAGTTTATCTACAGCAGGCACATCATAGAATAAAACGCATACTTCTTTATGCAAAATGAAGGGGATTGAATTGTATTTGCATAAGGCATGAACTCCTTTTGGAGTTACCAATTTCGAGTCGAGAGGACGAATATTTGTTAGTTTAATATATTGACTTGAGTGTACATAACTTATCAGATATGTAACTAGGGCAACTGACAATATGGCATACTACAAAGCTTTATTGCTAAAATAAGAACGAAGAACTTTTTAAAAGGCAATCCTTTGCTAAACATGTCAATTACTGTGAGAAATACCAGTAACCATGGCATGACTGAATTGTGATATGTTTGATTATTGTTTCTATAAATGTTAAGGAATTTTGAATGGTCAATATGAAAATACATGCGTATACATGTCATAAACTGTATCTCATTAACTTTATATGTTTAAAAAAAGGTTATAAAATCCTGTTGTATATTTTGCAATTTCATAAAAAAGACAAAGCTATTGATACGGGATCAAGATGCTGCAAAACTGACCAAACCAGAGTAGTTTTTAATTGAGTATATGTCTGATATCAACAATTAAAATTCATCTTGTCTGTCCTCTTTAAAATCAGCCATGCATTTATAAAAGTAGAGTTCCAACTTTGTGTTAAAAAGTGCCATTTATATGTTGAATCCATTAAATCTTTTTAAACAATGAAATCAAAACGATATTGTTTTAGATTATTGCAAAACCATCTGACCTTAAGTACATTGTGTAGCTCGATATAGCTAGTTTAGTTATCAAAGTGATATATTTCATAAAACGATTAACTTGACTATTCTCGTGTCCATATACATGTAGAAACAAAAACTGTTCAAATTCTCTTGGCGGTGTAGCTCCCTATCTGACTGAGAAACAGCCAATAGCAAATCAATGGCCTTTGCCATATGTTCCTCTATGTAAATCAGACCCCATTTGCTGTTAAGTCAACGTGTAATTCTAACACGTAATCACCTCTGCTAACAGAGTAGCTCACTTGTCATCCAAAATTCATGAGGAAGACACTCTCGGAGATTAGATGGACTAATTTGATGATTTTGTAGTTCTCAGTGCTACTTTATCGCTTGACGTATGCTATCTCACTGCCTCGCAGAGTTAGACCCAAGGGAGAAAATGATCTGTTGTCGATAACCGAGGTTGCCAGTAACTTAGGGTTGGTCAATAACTTGATCTTAGCATAGTTACTCCGTTATCCTTCCCCCAATGACTACTGGCTATTCATGGTTTTAACCACAACAGCATGAAAGGGATGATAAGCAGAATACAATGTTTATCAGCAACATCATCGAGAAAAGCTATCACCCCGGCTATCACTTTCACCGATATTGTTGTATCCCAGTGGCATAGGAGTATAATGAGTATGTGCGGATGAACAGTACATATGATTTACTACAGAATTTTAAGGGGATTGAAATGAAATATGTTTTCACTTGTATTTTGTATATCAACTTGCGAATAAAAGGTTCCTTCATACTAGACAAACATTTGTTCTCGGTTTCTATCACTAACAGATGAAAGGAAGACGAAGATGTCATGAAAGTCAAAAGGATGTAATATATAAGTCCTTTTTTAAATAGTTGGGTACAATAATCACCCTGTCTCTTCAAGAAGACAGTGCGCATTATATTTTGAGCTGATAGAATAGATGCACTTTGTGATTGGGCTTTGGGTGCCTAAAACAATGGCCTACGGCTCTGTATTGTACTTAGGAATTCTGACCTAGTTTCACTCTGTGCATCGAACCAAAGACTTATTGTACCTACAAAAGGGCACATCAGATTCAGGAATTTATTAAGGTCACATTCCAAACAATACATGATGGCACGAATACGTAAGTACGGTAAGATACACTTTAATGCATCTTTGACGCACTTGCACTCGTTAAGCTGCTTTCCCAATAATACGTTGGGTACACATCTCAAAGTACTCAACGAGAGCTTTATTTGATAACCAACATGACAGGGTTTAGATGGTTTTCAGAATGGACCAAAAGAGCCTCGGCATTGGAAGGTTTAAATGCTGCCAGATTTCATTTTACTTGTTCTAAAACTACTGTGTGCACATACACTTTATTATAGCCTAGTAGCAGTGTAAATATCTATGAAATATTTGAAATCGCTTCCCACATTGAGTATTTGGTAATTGAACCCATATTGGTAATATAATTTTTTAAACTCGTGGTTATCATGCTGTAATATTATGCTACAGAAAATCACTCCACTATATAATGCTTTGATATATTCTTTTTTTTTCGAATTTTCAATTTGAATTTGAAATAATCTAATAATGTTTTCGTTTGTACGAAAATCAAAATGCTATCTAAGTTCTATCCAACTATTACGTGATTAAAGACCAAAGTCATTGCCTTGGCCTTAAGTATAAAAATATCGCGAACACCTGTTCACACTGAAAACATATGGGACTGAAGGTACTATGTGCCATCACTCATGCCCAAGCAGGACATGCGAGGAACAAAACATTCCCGCATCTTCCTTCCGAGGCACGTGCTATTGCCCATCTTATTTATTAACGCAGACTGCCTCAATTGGCGTAATTGGTCGTAATGCGCAATACTAGTATCAATAAAGAACAAGTGAAGGCCAAGGGAAGGCGTGGAAAGTTTCTCGTCGCCTGTCTGGTCATCTAAGGTATTGTGCAACATCCCCATAGTTTGAACGTCTCTGTACATTGACCACTTTGTCATTCCCATCATCTGCCTACCTATCATAAGTAGTATATAAAGTACATACACTGAGCAAAAACGAGCTCTGAGCATTTTAGTTATATATACTTATTTCATAATGTGCCCTGGTGTTGAACATTTCGGATATGCACACCCACCCGGACTTATTTCTATAAGATAATAGGTTATAAAGGGTTAATTGATTGTGTGTGACATATCGGAATAAATAAATGAATGAATGAAGGTTTAAAGGCACATCGGTACACAACAAGTGCCATATAATATTAACGAATTTCTTAACCCTTCCAATGCTGATGCTACGTTCGTCCAAAGCACAGGGATGGAAAGATTTTTGAAAATCATCTAAACCCTGCCATGTTGGTATTCATTGGATAGCTCTCGCTGGGTACTCTCAGATGAGTACCCATGTGCTAGGGTTTCAGTCATTTTTCAGGCTTTTTGCATATTTTTATTGGACAAATTAGCCACCAGGCGCATAAGGGTTAGCCCGTTCATGCCTGTGTGGGGCCAGCAAGACCTGGCTATTTTCGTGATATCTTTCTAATGAAATATCATTTGGGAATATTAAAAGGAGGTATCCACCAACCACTCTCATTCACATGACATATGTTCACAAGTATTCAGGTATTATTCAGGGAACTGGGTAAGCAATGGGTTAAAATGTAATTGATGTACTAGTGAACACGGTCGCCATCTCAAAGCTGCTGGGTGGTGCAGGTCAGCCCTAAAACTGTTGAACCCTTTTATCAACCAATACGAACCACGTGTAAATAACACGTCGTCCGCGAATTCCCCATGAAGGGTCACGCATGCTGTCCACCCTCGATGTATGCGCGCGCAACGTTCGACGAGCTGGGCCGGTTTGATTTATAGGCGCGAACGGATGTGTTCTATCGATAACCCGAGCAGTAGACAACCATCAGTGCCAGAGCGAGCCGCCTTCACCTCATCAGGGATGTTTCCTAGAGTTGTCGTAAATTTACCCCGCCCATACAAAACACATCAACTTTTCTACGCTCACTTTAAGATCGATGAGCAAAAGTTCAGTCACCGGAATATCCTAATTGATATATATTGCTTTGTCGTTTTTTGGTTTATTCTTGCCCAAAACAATGATCCCCTTTACTGCTCTGCCTTTGCCAGTAAGTGGGACAGATAAAACATCACAGGGATCAACACTGTTAACAGGCGAGGTAAAATGAAACTCTTGTTACATTTCTGATGGATTTTGATCTGGAAGAAGCCGGAGTACCCGGCGAAAATCACCGCCTAACGGTACCACAAGTCACTTGCAACTTTCTCACAGGCCCTGGTGGGATTCGAACCCAGACAGTGGTGAGAGATAGCTAGCAGTCAGTGGCAACATATTAGACCACACGGCCATCTTTGATGGACCGACTTTTCGTAAGAAAGTATGTGTCAATCATTCAACCAATCCCTACCTGATACTCACTGTTAATTACATACACCATAACAATAATAACAATAATAATAATAATAATAATAATAATAATAGTGATAATAGTAATAATAAAATAATAATATGGCAAACTCTTGTAATACCAATGACCAGCATGATACGCAGGATTACTTGATGTGCAAGCTTTGCGAATATTAGTTGAGAACGAATGAACGCCTGGGGTAATAGATATAACATAGTCTTTCCTTCTAATTAAATGCATGAACCCATTTTCTTGTTTCGAAAAATAATGTGTTTTACGTTGCTTACATTTATCATCAGCCAAAAAGCTTTTAGAGACTCCAACGTACTGCTGTTAGGTTATCCTTTAACTTTGAACATGACATTCATTGGTTGATAATTGATAGGCACTGAGTTGATTTACTGGAAACACCATACAGTACTGTACATGTGCCAGCCTGAATCTCTCTCGGAATTCTTGTTAAATTTCTGTGGAGACCATGCTTCTTAATAAACTGCTATCGATTCTAGCGAGATGCAAAGCATTCTTCATCTGCATTTATAAACAGGACGTTGCCTAGCAACTTCAAGTGTCAACTGATTATTACGGCAATCCTTCTTGAGTCAGCCACCAATTGAGCCCTGAGCATATTAAGCGATAGCTATATATTCATCCAGGTGACAACTATGTTAGTCTTTTATACTATGCTGGAGATAGACGAAGTCAAAATAGCTCACTACTCACGTTATCCATGAGCATGTTGGGAATATGCAACCCATATATGTGTCATTCTATGTTATGGATGCTTTTAATCCATGATAACAATATCGTTTTAGGTGGATCTCGTGCTCAACTCTTGTATTCAGTATAAAAAAATCATAATCATAACAACTCGACTAACAAAGGCAATTATGAACGTAACAAAACATAAAGGATGAGAAATGGACTGTTCTGATTTAACCCTATATTGCAAAGTCATAAATTCGTGTGAAACAAGTACGTCTCTCACTGCAATAGCCCTACAGTGTTCGTGGACATGTCAGCAGTAAATGGCGAACTGTTATAGTGGGTGTAAGAGCGCTATAAATCACGCCCCTCATTCTTTTGGCATGTTATCCGCGGGTGTTTGTACAATAAACATTGGCAGGCCCCGGTCGACTTGCGCAGATATTGAATATCTGCACTGTATATGGAAAACCAGAATATGCCAAAGGACAGAACCCACGTTGGTTTGATCGCTGTAACTCAATATCACAATAATGGGCCACCGATGCCGGTTATGCAGTTATCGTGTTAGCAGAAATTAGCTTTACGCGAACCGAGTGCCTGACTTATATCAATATCTAAGCTTAAAAGATCGAAGGTCACCGTCGCAGAGCCATTCCAGAATTAGGACATTTCAGAATATCAATAAATGAAAGGTATTCATGTTCAAACCCACCTGTCTATGACCTTTTTTCATGTGCCTTTACTTTGAGTTAGGATAGAAGGAATTCCTTTACTTTGAGATTGCATTAAGTGCAAAGTAATCTATATGGTTCCCTTCACTTTTCTTTTGTCTGATGGGGATTAGTACTATTCAGATGATCAGTCATTTCATCAGAAACTACTAGGAGGAAATTGCCTGCTCAGGATTAGTATCTGGCCTCCCCAGGAGACATCTGGATAGTCCCAGATTATCTTCTGGTATAATGGTATCTTGTGGCACCAGAATATGCTTGCCTGTACAATAACAATACTATTTCCCTTTAATTAGACTTCCATCAATATGGACAATGAGTAAACAACGAAAATAAGTTGCCATACACCATGCAACCTAAGCGTAAATCTGTTGGGTAACTGATGGCATATGAAACTAGTGTATAACAGAAACAGTATACCTTAAGGACTCTCTCTCTCTCTCTCTCTCTCTCTCTCTCTCTCTCTCTCTCTCTCTCTCTCTCTCTCTCTCTCTCTCTCTCTCTTCGCTGTGGTCTCCAAATGTAAAAAGGGTATGGAGGACACGATATTGGATTATTTGGCTCCGCATTGCAAGGAGATGGAGCCCTGTACTACAGCAACATATTTCACCGGGCCTGACAATTCAGTGTTGGAAGTAGTAATATAATGTGTGAGTGGTCCACAGTAATATCTGGGTAAGGGCGCCATAACTCAGGATTCTTCATTGTATAGAGTACTATATGGAAAACCAATATTCCCTGAAGAGCATGATACAGGTACGTTAGCTCGCTGTAACTCGACTTTTACATCAACCTTTATGGAGATGGCTTGCTGAATGAAACATGTCTCTCAGATGTAATAACGTTTGGCAATATTCTTAGAGGATCGACCAATATAAAAGCTCATGGCAAGAAATGTAATACTGAAAGGTTCAGGCAGGGAATAGTGGGTTTGGTATTAATCTAACTCTTGCGCCTGACAGCCCCGCTAAATAATGGTATGTGCATGAAACTAATGTAATGTTTAGATTGAATCAACTTTACCCTCCACGTACTAATTGCAGGATAACGCCCTTATATGTTTTTAAGGCAATATATATATATATATATATATATATATATATATATATATATATATATATATATATATATATATATATATATATATATATATATATATTGATCGTATCCTATGGTAACTTTATTGCCTGTAATTTATCGATTGCAAAATCATTAATAAAAGTACAGTCAAACTTGCGAATAAAGACCGCCCTTGGGAAGTAAAAAAACGGTCTTTGTTCACAGGTGGGCTTTGTTCAGGGGGTTGATTGCTGATGCTATTTTCATAAGGGTGCATGGACTGCATACTATTTGTTCCACTGTTTTATCTGTTTAAAAATAAATCACAAATTGGTGGGTAAAATGTAAAGAAGTCTAAAATGTATCTGATTATTAATATCACATATTATATTTCATAATACCAAAAATAAAGGTAAAGCTAGGAAAACAGTACATGTTTTGGCAGTTATCATTTGAGCATTCAAAATAAGAAAGTTAAACCCATTCAGAATGAGAAAGATGTACATGTACTTGGGAACCTGGGTTTTTCCAACTCCAAAGTCCTCGGCTATCTTACAAGCACTTCTGTTCTTATTGTTGAGCTCTATTACCTTAACTCTTTCTACCAAGGTAGGGAACTTCCTTTGAGGTGGCATCTCTGCATAGGTTATCAACTGTACTGCACAAAATCTCAAAGCAAACTAAAGACATGCGACCTCATTTTTCATCAAGACAAGGGATGACAAAATTGCAATTGAACATTAGCTGGCTTGGGTTAAGTTTAGCTTACACAGGTCCCCACCCAGGCTTGGGTTAAATTGCAATTGTATCCCACTGCTGCATGTGTGTGTGTTGTATGTATCCCTTTAATCCCCTCACAAAAAAGTAATGGTTATGACTTACTGAAAATCAGGCTGAGAAATTTCTCTCAACAAAGAGACTTGGAAATGCCTATTTCTGAAAGGGGTCCTTGTTCACAGGTGAAACTAGTCGTTGGGAACAAAAAAGGCGGTCTCTGGTCTTTGTTGACAAGGGGTCTCTATTCGGAGGGAAAATATAGAGTAATTTCTCTCGGGGGGATTTTGAGCGGTCTTTGTCGGGAGGGGGTCCTTGTTCGGGGGTGGTCTCTCGGTCAGGTTTGACTGTATATAACTTTGTATAACCACTTAGGCTTTATCATTACATTCATATTTGTCTATTATGCCTACTTCCTCTTATTTTTCTCTGTCGCTCTTAAAATACTTTCAAAAAATAAATACACTCGAGAATGTATAGGAAGGTATATATATCTGGTGTGTTTTGAATCGAGGTAAGGCATCTAGATGATGAGGTTCTATGGCGAACCACCATTGGATATCAACAGGTAATCCTTGTCAATCCATTGACACTTGTAGTGTTGCACAACATTTAATTATACTGAATCATACATAAAACCATGAATGTCCTGTTAATTTACATTGTTTTTGAATGAACATAATTGCGACGATATTTACACAAACACTCAATAACTCAACCTGCAAATAGAAGATATGAAAGAAGAAAAAGGACACTTTAAGGTGATGGGTACCATTGCAAGCCAGTTAAAAGCCCTGTCCCAAAACACACCTCAAAGCAGCATAATCCTATAACTAGGTGTATCTCCAGGTTCCTGAGTGTTATCAGGTAGAGAATATCATCGCCACCTGTCATTATTCAATCCATATTCTGTTTTATTTCAAAATTTACAACTTTTTTTTCAAATGACATATTCTCATTAATTACGCAGGTGACGGTTACTGCAGGTTCAGAGTTACTTTAGGGATATCATTGACTATGCCCAATAAAAAGTATTTTTTTGATTTTTTACTGCTGAAGATTTTTACAGACCATAACGTTGAAAATTTTAGTTAGAAATCTACACACCAATTTCACTTGGTGACCTCACGTGCTCATAGCTAGCACCTATTTATAGCATCCTGACCACAAGCCATTGTCTTGAGATCGTCGATGTGTATCTTTGTGCAGCTCTCTTTTGTTTCGAGTGCTCAGGAGTGATCAGCGAGGTATGTCCACTACTATCAAAGGGGTTCCCATGCCTCCACACACGAGATTTCTCACTAGAATTTTCAATGTTATGGCCTGTAAAAATCTTCAGGAGTAAAAAATCAAAAAAATACTTTTTATTGGGCATAGTCAATGACATCCCTAAGGTATCTATGAACCTACAGTAACCATCAACTGCGTAATTAATGAGAATATGTCATTCGAAAAAAAAGTTGTAAATTTTGAAATAAAACAGAATATGGATTGAATAATGACAGGTGGCGATGATATTCTCTACCTGATAACACTCAGGAACCTGGAGATACACCTAGTTATAGGATTATGCTGCTTTGAGGTGTGTTTTGGGACAGGGCATTTAACTGGCTTGCAATGGTACCCATCACCTTAAATTCATAACAGTAAATTGATTGGTAATGCGGGAATTACACTAATGAATTCATGTATCGACAAATCATCAATCAAACTATAGTTTGTCTCTGAGCTTGGATTAATTTATATCAAAGTCTATCAAAACCTATTTGCCCAGCCATGAACTCCTTTGACAATACAAATCACTTAACACTTATACTGCTGATGCCTACTTTTGGGCAATACAAAATGATACAATGATCCTGAAAAATGACTGAAACCCTGGCAAATGGGTACTCATCTGAGAGTACTCAGTGAGAGCTTTCCTATGAATACCAACATGACAGGGTTTAGATGGGGTTTTTTTTAACATTTGCGTTCTTGTGCTTAGGACGAAAGTACCCTCAGCATTGGAATGGTTAGGCGGAGAAGGAGTATTTAAGAGTAATTCTCAAATTGGTATTCGTTTATAAGCATTTTTAGAAAATTGATAATGTGATGAATTTTGGGGTGTTTCTTCATCTGTGTGTATGTGTGTGTGATTGGTATAATCACGATGTCCTCCAATCCTATAACAGGCTGATCATGAAGAAATAATCGTGGCCAAATATCATTTCATCCCATTCAAACTACTGAACCATTCTCACCATTCTCATATTCCGCCCCATGTTTAAACATGAGGCTCATGTGCTAAATTGCACCCAAAATACTCCCATTATTTGCGATAATTGGAGTGAGCATAAAGCTATTGCAGGTTTGAGTGCCCCCACTGGGCCACCTGTTTTACTGTCATAATTACCCATCAGCCCTAGGCATGACAATTAGAATACTACCGTTCGGCTGGCAAAGCACTCAAGTTTTTAGAAACCCTCATGGCATACTAGTCCATCTCTGCGATATGAAGCAGTAGAATCAGTAGCGAGAACTAATTACCAATGATAGGGAGAAAATATAATCCCTTGGCAGCTTGCAACCTCTGAGAAAATATGATAGCACTGTGACTGAAACTGAACGCAAAGCAAATGCAAATGCAAATTCTCTTTGATCAACGTGTGTGTTGAGGGAACCGTCTATGAGTATCCTAGTACCTATGAGGATACTCTGAGAACAAAGCGCATAATTCTGCTTTGTCACCTAGGCTTATTTTTAACTTTTCCTAAAATATTGAGTTTTGCCAGCTCTCATATGTGTTCAGTCTTATCCTGCGTATTTGCAAAGATGCTCTAGTAATACTCAATTATGATTGTGTTTATACACA
Source organism: Maea johnstoni (assembly GCA_963942565.1). Lineage (NCBI taxonomy): Eukaryota > Metazoa > Annelida > Polychaeta > Spionida > Magelonidae > Maea > Maea johnstoni. Next base: position 25,836,199 of record OZ012685.1, read on the forward strand.
AAAATGTTCACGATTATCAAGATTTTGAAATGGTTTCTTTCCTTCACTTCGGACGACTAAAGACTTACAGGAAATCGCTGCACAAGTGTGTAGAAGGTTACCGTATCTTAAAGTGTAACTCCACCTTCAAAATTAAAAAAGATATGTTTTAGAGCTCAGTGTCACCTTTCTCAGGACACCTTGATTACAATTGTACTCCGCAAATTGACTGAGATATTTAAGTTTGTATCTTGAAAAATACAGCAAATTTACTGCCTCAGCTGGTCCATGGAGGCACCATCTTGGAGCTTATCGGAAACAGGAAGTGACGTCATACTGCTACATCCAGGCTGCTCAGGGCCATTCAGAACTGAACACCCTAACACATTCTGTCATTAGTAAATGACTTGCAAAGAGGATAGTGGTGTATCAGACTCAGCGAACAGAGGCACTGTGTCTCAGTGTATACCTATATGGTGCAATTTTATTTTCTAGAGGTATACCAGGTTCTGTGTGGCAAAAGCAACGTGGGAAAAGAGACCTGCAGTAAAAGGGTTATGGATGAGCTTAAGGGCTCTAGAGATTCTACCAGTTTACAAATTAGCCTGGTATTTAGTACTCTTACAATGTCCTGACACTGTTATCTTGTGATGAAAGGAAGTTTACAATTAGTAAGCTGTGTGTATATTGTCATGTAGAGTGTGTCGGCTGCTCAGGAATTGACTGCAATACACATTAATCTCAAAGGAATTGCGTCTGCTCTATAGTCTCATGCTTTAATACCCAGGAGGTCAACTGCAATAAACATCCTCTGGGCACAATTATTTCCAATTGCAGTCAGACTAGTTACTGTTAGGAAAACACAAGTATTTGAAGTACAATTGTGAAACCAGACAGCCTATAAACCATCTTCCAATTATATTGTGATGATGTTTAGTTATATTTAAATAGCTATATATTACTTCTAAACTAATGCCTACAATTTAAACAGAAATACGGCAAATATAACATATTTTTAATTTTGTTATTGTATGACAGAAAACTATTATTATTATTAGTGTATTCTTCCGATAGTTGGAGGGGGAAGTCAGTGAACATCCTTTTCTGGCATTCAGAACTTCCCCCACTTAATCTAAATGTTCCTTGCCTTTAAATGTGGGGCTATCACAGACCATATATTGATTATATTTTTGGCGGTTCAGACCGTATATTGATCATGTTTTCACTGGAACATGCGTTTATTTCGAAAATCTTTGTTGCATCCAAACTGGAAGCTTGACAATTCACCATCTTTGTGCTCAGTTTTTGATATGCCCCTAGATTTTGCTGTGGACTCCCAAGATTTTTCAAACTAGGGGCCCAAAATAGTATGTATCATAACCAGAAATTCAATTATTGGCCAATATTTTTTGTCAAAAGACCTTTTCGGGCCTCTGGCCTCAAATCTAAGTGTCAGACCCTGGCCACTAGAGCTAGCCCCTAAGCTCCCTCACTCTCTCTAGGAAGTGACAGCATGTCATCACACGCATCTAATTAACATCACTAATTAGGTTCCCTCTGAGCAAACATGGCAGCCCCCATAAAGTTACCTTTAAATGGTATTATCTCAGTTTATCTGCTGAGTACAATTGTAATCAAGGTGTCCTATGAAAGGTGAGATTGAGCTCTACAACATATCTTTTTTAATTTTGAAGGTGGAGTTACACTTTAATTACAGGTCTCCAAACCCTAGTTTTAAAAACATGTTGTAGCACTGCGTTAGTTTCCTTATTCCAATAAATGGGATAATAGTACAGGGTAACAACCTGTTCAAGAAATGTTTTATTTGGCATTTACTGAATGCTCATTTTTCATTACTGAGTATATTGTGGACTGATCACTGCTGATCGCCAAATAGTGCCGGCGGTTGTGATTTGTTGTTCTGTATATAGACGGCACGTTCAAAGTCCGACAAAGCCATCAAGACAAGAAAAGATTTGTATAGATCTTTTGACTGACTTTCGATAAGCCTACTTCGTCAAATGAAAAACGTCAAAACCTGAAATTCGTAATTTCTTTCTGCAGGCGAAATTATCTGACGCGAGTTAACAAGAAACAAACACAGTGATTAAATCGTGATAAATACTGAAAACGGGAAAATAGCTAAATAGATATAATCACGTATCCCAGTCAGTAATTATATAGATCTGTCAAGGCCAAGCTCGACAGATCCATGAAACTAAACACCCGTAATAGCAGGATTAACTACAGGTGAACTTGGATATGACGGACTCAATGGGACCAGGAAAATTGGGCCGTCATATGCAAAATCCGTCGTATACATATGACGAATACTTGATATGCATCGGACTGGAACCAAGCATATCGTCTGTCATATGCAAAAATCCGTCGTACAGTGGTCCGTCATAGCCAATTTCACCTGTATACGCCTACGGGATATCAAAACGATTGCCTTAATCATTATGCTGATGGTGGCCAATTTTGCCAATACAAAATTATGCAAAAGAAAGTGAAAACGTATTGAAATTCTGGCACATGGGTACTCATCTGAGAGTACTCAGCGAGAGCAATCCAATTAAAGGTATTCGGGTATTTCAATCCCCAGGGGGATATTCCAGAGCAACTGACAGCATATAGAGCACACGCTTTAAGCACTGCCTTATTTATGCTAGGTACCCATTTTGCAGCTTGGTAGACTGAAGCAATTTGGAATACACTGTCTTGCCAAAGGACGGACCAAAGTGCCCCGGCCGGGAATCGAACCAGCGACCCTCTGATTTCTAGTCCGACACCTAACCAACTGAGCTACTTTGTAATACCAACATGACAGGGTTTAGATGATTTTCAAAAATCTTTGCATTCTTGTGTTTTGGATAATAGTAACCTCAGCATTAGAAGGTTTAATCATTGCCTTCAACATGACTCGATACTTACTCAAGTGCGTGACTTTACTTATCACACTGTTGACCGTAGCATTAATAGTAGCACATTAGGTTTTGCTTGCCAAAGCACTCAAGCCATTATTATACCACGCCATAACTCATTCCCTTGAAGCGAACAATCGCAGCCTACAAAGCACTTTGCAGCGCTGGCTGATGATAAAGTCCTAACGATTTTTATCATCCGAGAAAACCCGGCACTGGAGCGGTGACCGAACAGAGAGAGAGAGAGAGAGAGAGAGAGAGAGAGAGAGAGAGAGAGAGAGAGAGAGAGAGAGAGAGATATGGGAGAGAGAGAGAGAGAGAGAGAGAGAGAGAGAGAGAGAGATAGTCTTCTGTTATGATCCAGATAGCTGTGGGGAAGTTGCATTGGGAGTCAAGTCGCGAAGAGCGCTTAATTATCGCCATAGGCGACCATCTTTCATCATTAAAGGATCAGTCCATCGCTCTGTATGGATTGTATATCATTAGTCTCATGGTATGTCAAATGAAGGTCGTTGAGGAATCGTCGAATGTTATCGAAAGGGTAGGGCATGTCTGATTTCGTCAGGAATCAAAACAGAAAAATAACCAAGAAGTCAAATATATATTTGCGATAAAGTTGGGGTTGTCAACTCAATAATTTTCAGAACGGCCTGAAGTAATTAGATACTAGCATCACTAGCCATCATACTGCAGACATACCACAGCAATGAAACATGACAACTATTACATAACCAACATTTAGTTACATGACTGATAACATATGATAATTAGCGCAACAGCACGATTATCGATAAACTATCGCACCACAATTATACAGGGGAAATAACATTTCAACAAGCATTGAAAAGGGACAATAACCCTTATGCAGCTGGTGACTAATTTGGTTTACACAAAATGATGCAGAAAACCCTTAAAAATGAGGGAAACCCTGGCATATGGATACTCATCTGAGAGTACTTTGCGAGGGCTATCTAATGAATATCAACATGACAGGGTTTTAGATGGTTTTCAAAAAATCTTTGCATCCTCTTGCTTTGGATGAAAGTAGCCTTGCATGTACATGTAGCATGGTAAGGGATAGAATTTGACAAGAACAAATCGGCTTTATAACAGGACAAATTACGTCATAAGAAATTGATGAAGCCCACCAAATACAATAAAGCCTTTAAGTTACATGTATTATGAGGCATCAAACATTGCCAATATCTCATCCGCAGCATAAAGTAGGCTCAAATATTTCATTCAGCACTTAAAGGGGTCAATAGTGTATAAACATGTATCAAGCAAGACCCGTGACGTATGGTCAGGCTTCAAGCGGTGCCAATGTCGTTGTCTTACCTTTTTATTCAGTAAAATCCAGCATATTCATTTATTCCTGCAGAGGCCAAAAACCATCAGACTTTTGCGACAAATGCCCTTGAAGGAAAATGGTAATCACACACTGATCAACAACTTTCCTACAAAATATTTATTTTTCTGAAAATTACGAGGCTGGCATATAAGGCAAACAAGCACTTTTTGAGAAAGAATTGGCCGCAATTACCCACTTCTCATATCTTCAGAGTGATACGTCATATTCCAAAAAAATACATGCTGTTCAGTCATTACTGGCCTATGCAAATACTCATAGACACATCAAACTATGTCATTATTATTCTTTATATTTCCATTATTGTTAATGGTACTTAGTGTGATCATGTGTTTACTTAGATATTGACAAAAATACAACTGTCCACGAATGTCCTCTTCCATAGTTTATATCACTGTGCATTAGCATGTATTAAACGATGTTCATAGTTGACTCCAAGGAAAACAAACAATAAAAATCTGAAGATAGAATTAACTTTCCTGCAAATTCAAGTGTGTCTGAAAATGCCAGGTTTTATTCAAATGGTCACAGCATCCAAGCGATATTTTCATTGTGTTTAAAAGGTGGTCTATAAGAGTATTAAAACACTGGGAAAGATGAATCACCACGCATGTCATAAATTTACAGAACAGTACCTCTCTACCCCCTGAGCCCCCTAAAATGTCCACGTTTTTTGCTTCTAGGCTCTGATCGCCCCTTCAGAGTAGGAGGGGGAGTGTTGGTTTAAACGATTATAGTCCAACCCTGGGGGCATCTATTAATCTCGCCCTTGCCAGTGCAGATTACATCTGTATTAATCATATTTGAGATATAATCGATATGGTATCATGTAAAAATGGACATTCGGTTGCTTAGTTGGTGTATAACATTGGTATGCCTGAGATACCTCTACCAGTTTCTCAGAATATGTCCCTCTTTTCGCTTATATTTCTATTATTCAGTATTCAGAACATGTGTATATGAAAATATGTTATGCGTATGTATTTGCGTAAGCATTCACAAATGCAAATGTGTTTGTATGTATGTATGTATGTATGTATGTATGTATGTAAAATTTCATACATGCATGTATACATACATACATCATACTTAAGTACATAATGTATTACTTTTATGTATATGTATGTATATATGTATGCATGTATGTATTTATGTATGTATGTATGTATGTATTTTATCAAAAATATATATTTTGGAAACTATGTTTGATGTTATGTATTATGTATACACCTTGTACATGTATGCGAGTCTGTGTGTCAATGCGAACACATGCCTCCAATCTCCAGAAGTCTGGGATGCTTCACAAATACACTATTCTCCTACACACGACTTTATCTAAGGCTGGCTTTAATTAAAGTTTTAGTGGTTAGACGATGTTCGTAAATTACTTAAGTGGTCTCTCAGCTGGCGCTACTTAAGGAACAAACCTGTTTACGACAAAGATGTCTGGCGGGCGTGCAGGTGTCCTGGTTATAGAAAACACCCTTAACATGCATAGCATGGAAACGAATGCCATTCCCTACCAAATATGATGGAACAAATAGTTTCTTGCCAAATAGTATATATATATATATATATATACATATATATATATATATATATATATATATATATATATATATATATATATATATATATATATATATATATATATATATATATATATATATATATATATATATATATATATATATATATATATATATA
>OZ012685.1:25842377-25914877 GCA_963942565.1 Maea johnstoni
CTTCGATTTGAAAGATAGAGGGACAATGTTCTGACAGTGAAGAAAAATGACTGCAATTCAATTATTGTTCTTTGTTATTGATAACAAGCGTATATATCCTAAGATCTATGCGCATCGGTATTTAATAATTTTGGTTAAGGCACATGTGGAGCTTACCACAGTTTTCTGGAATGACTTATAGATTTGCGCCGAAAACTTTCCATAAAAGAGAACACACGGAAGAAACCTTAGAAATAGCTTCTGTGCATGTACAGAAGAGTAACACAGCTGGTTTTAAGAGTGTCCTCTTTTAAGATCAATTTTCACAATTGTCTGACAAGCGCCAACTTTTTAAAGTAAATAGTTCAGCATGTAGGCGAAAATTGAGCAAGGTGTTCACCCTTGGGGAAAGTCACCTGATACTCACTCTCATCCTAGTGTTCCATGTAGGAAAATCGTAATACAGAAAACAATTACTAGCCCGCTGCTATACTACGAGGGACTGAAATTACTATCAATCCCTAATCTATACTGTAGCATCAATGACAGGGTGGGTGTGACTCGCTAGTTGTAAGTGTTGGAGAAAGCCAGAGTACCTGGCGAAACCCACCGCCTAACCTCAAGTCATTGGCAACTCTCCCACGTGCCACGGCCGGGTTTTGCACAAGTGGTGAGATATGCATATGGTTGTTGACGAAGCAGCATGCATTCATTTTTTAAAGACTCGATGGATCAATGTACAAGCCTTCACAATATCGTTCCCTCAGAGATCCGCTCAAGGTGTAGAGAAAACTGTTTGGCTAGTGCCAGGTCAGGAGAAAGGATAGATGTTTTCCTGATTGTCCTAGCGAATTTGTTTACCTGTCAAGCAGATGAAAAAAGGCCCCTGATTGTTTTTGGTCAAGCCATTTCTTGTTTTCTTTCACCAATGGAAAAAAAACAAGACGACGATCCTAGTTTTTATGGTTTGGGTTTATTATCATCCCAAACATGCCCAGAACGCCTGGGGATGAGGATAAAAGACGTTCAATATCTTCAAAATACTACCAGATTTATTTGACAACTAGATCTAGTATATGGACCATAAACATCTGTCCACTGACTATTTTTATGAAGCACTTTTTAACATTAAATGTGGAAAGGGCGCTATATCAAGTATCATTAGATTTATTATTATCATTACCAGAGAACAAATTTTTCAAAACGCCGAAATAGCTAAACATTCGTTTGTAGACCGGGAACTAATGTAAATATGCATGATATATTGATAAATAAGATCGCTTTTGTTTTGCTTGCCAATTTTGATCGGTTGATGTATGAGATTATAACCAATTCGAAATACGTGTACATGTAGATGCTCTAACAATATTTTGACAATTTCAATTTTCTATGAACACTATCTCCACATTTGTAACATAACGTTAGTTTCCTGTGTCAGGATCCAATAGAATGTCATACCGCAAACCTTGGGAGGCACTATAAGTACCACATAATAAATCGAGGCATTAGCTGAGATATGTGCAAGGAAGACAAATTTCTATTGCGACCCCTTTTCTACAGGATTACTGAATAGGAAGCAATAGTCATTGCCCTGGGCCACACATTTGTCCGGGCGACACAAACATGCTAGAAATAAGTCATTTGATATCCGAACTCGAATGACACCATCCCCATATCTCCCTGATTACAAATGGCCCTTTTCCATTAGATGTGCATGTAAATAACTTATTCATAGTGTCGCCTGCAACAGCCATGCATCTCCAGTGTCCCCAGTTGACAGAAGTCACTGATGAGTATGATCTTATCGAGACTCTTTCTGCCATCTGAAAGGCTAGGTCAGCCTGTGAGTACAGGGTGTTTTGGGGACACTCGAGTACCCAAGTCACCCCTTTAAGCAGGCAACTTTCGTAAAATAGGGGTCACCATTGTCATTGTGCGTGAGTGGGATTCGCTTGGAAGTTAGACGGATCGGTAACGAGGCACCCCCAGATAAACGGAATCGGAATACTAGGTAGAAAGAGTAGGTACAGTAGAACACTTAGAAAGGTACTGTAGATTCACAAAAGATTGTGTAGAGTAAATTTTGCGAATTTACAGAAAATCTTTTTTCGCGTTTTTTAACTTTGCGAATTGGTCGCAACATGGAGTGCCAGCTATACACTTAAAGTGGCAGCATTAATCATTGCAAATTTTAATTATGCGTCCGAGGCTAAACGCTAAAAAAAGGCAAAAATTAAACTAACGCGATCTTTTCCGAATCCACAGTATTCAACGGAGCTGTTGTTGGTCTGGGGAGGTCGCTACTTATAATCCATCAGTAGATAACCGATTCCATTCATTCCTTCATTTCAGCCATGTGTAGAAGGTGTTCAATTCATAGAGGTGTTCAAGTTGTCAGGATCCTATAAGAACAAATCCACAGACGTACATGTAAACAAATTATATTATCACATCGTGGAGAATTTGTTTTCGACAACTCCGAGAATATCTCGTGTGCTTTGTGGCTTCATAATCCAACTGTAATCAATAGAGATAGAGAAAACATTCTAACACAAGGAAGTGATGAGCAGTTTCCTGAATATCAAACATACATGCTTTTAAGATTCCCGGGTAGGTATCTGTATCTTTGAACACATGCTTTCATATAATGGGTATAGTAGAAATTTAAGAAAATGCATTGCTAAGTTTCCCACGACAGTATTTAGATGCGTATACACTTATTCTTGCATATATAGAATATATCAGAAATTTGAAAAAAGTTGTTTTCTCAGTTCTTAAATTCTCCTACTCATATTTTCCAAAAAATACTTATTGAAAATAGATTACTAAGTTACAATTTTCCCTATGAGAGTATCTAGATGCTCATTATTCTTGCATATATTGAGTATATCGAAATTTGAAGAAGTTGTTTTCTGAGTTCTTAAATCCTCCTATTCATATTTTTCCAAAAGACACTTTTGTTGAAAATACATAAGTTTTCCAGGAGAGTATCTGGATTCTTAAACACTTTGCTTGCAGATATATAGAGTGTATCCGAAATTTGAAGAAGTTGTTTTTTGAATTCTTGAATTCTCGTATTCATATTTTCCCAAAAAACGCTATTTATTGACAATAAATTGCTAAGTTTCCCCCAAGAGAGTATCTGGATGCTCATACACGTATTCTTGCAGATATAAAAACTATATCAGAAATTTGACGAAGTTGCTTTTCCGAGTTCTTAATTAATTCTCTTATCCACATGTTCCAAAAGACACCTGTTGAAAATGCATTGCTAAGTTTCCACAAGAGTATATCTTGATGCTCATACACTTATTCTTGCAAATATATGAGGTATATCAGAAATTTGAAGACGTTATTTTTTAATTCCTGAATTCTCGTATTCATATTTTTCCAAAAGACACTTTTTATTGAAAATACAATGCTAAGTTTTCCATGAGAGTATCGAGATGCTTATACACTTATCTTGCAGATATATAGAGTGTTTCAGGAATTTGAAGAAGTTGTTTTAAGAGTTCTTTAAAAAATCCCCTATATATATTTTCCAAAAGACACGATATGGGGCTACTTTATATTTTCCAAACGACACTTTTATCGGCGATAAGGGCCTACTTTAGCCTAAGTTTTATGGCTCTCTATGGAAGAATACGTCAGCCTTGTTAAGGCGTCGCAGGGACGTAGCTTAATGTCCGGAGGGTAGAGTTATCACCCCTTCCTTCTTGCCAGGCGCTCGCCTAATCCTTATGCACTAACCTAGTAAGAATAATGACCGATTCCTCTGCCATATTGTGACGAGCAGATGCAGGCAATAATCTGGCTCTGGGGACGAGAGGACGTTGTTTCTTGCCCATAAATCATGTGAAGTTTCTAAAAATGGCAGCAACACGATTACCTGGAAGCTTGGGGCTCTTACAGTACACCTTAGATCTTATCGTATCGTAAATTTATTTTCGCACTATAAGATTTGAATAGACACACCTAGGATATGCGTCAAGTTGTTTTATTATCGCACATAAAAGTCGTTGACCATCTGCGGCAGCTTGCAGTAGAGGCTTAGTGACCTTTTGTCAGGGCGTCATGAGTGTTCATTCGAGGCTTGAAATTCTAGCATAGCATCTAGGCCATAGCGTAGCAAGTTTCCACAGGACATGTTGGAAACATGAAGGCAATATGCTGAAAACTCATGATGTATTCAAATTTGATTTTCGTCACTTTCTCTGCCATAAGTATGATGCATTGGCTTACAATCAAAACATATAGGCCTCATCGAAATGTTTGCATAATTTAGGTACAATTGATCACCGTAAGAAGTTATTTTCAGTTAGATTTGAAATAGTGAGCTTCCCTCTTTGCTATCACGTCGTTCAATCACATACATAATACATGCACGAATGTTGGTATTTAATTGAATACCATTTCAAAGCATTTAGTCTAAACCAAAAACAGTGCTGGAGGAAACCGGAGTGCCCGAGGAAAATACTGAAGTTTGCAACGTTCTTACATGCCTCATGCGAGACCTGAAGCCTAGACTTTCTGCATTGATACCACAAAACGAGCAGTACCTGCGCAAGGTATTGGACCGACCGACCATTGAGGCAGTTCTTACGATATATACTAATTATTTCCTTTCCAAATCGCCACTTTACTGTCGAGTGATGACAATGCATTTGTCAGAAAAGGTAAAGATGACCCATATCTATCAATTTCAATTGGTAGCATAATTCATTTACATTGAGGTCTGCTGCATTGGGCATAATCTCTAGTGCGTGGAATTAAGGAAATTAATATTGGTAATTTGCGAAAAGTTCACCGTTTTCTTGTCAGTGCGCCTTGCAGCGAGTAGTATGCTGAATCAACTTGCTTGCTGTGTGCACTCAGCCACCTTTACTCTGGCATTTATATAATTTCAATAATATGTTCCGCGGCAAATGATCTCTCCTGAACACCAACCTGCCCTGAATACACTACTGTATACGGCTTTAAAATGGAGTGCTAAACAGATTTACAACCTTGCTGAAGGGTATTTGTGCTATCTTAAATTCGCGCAATCAAACAATGTATTCATTACTATATAGATATATTTTTGAAAGATGCTATTTTGGCGCTATCATGGGGAGCGCGAAAATTAAATGCTTGTGATACCAGTTATACAGTATATATCTGAAGATTCCTTTTGATTGCAGGGGCTGCCAGTTGCCAATAAAATACAATGTATATAATAACAAAATCTCATCCCGAGATTGACCCCTTACGGTATTGGTATTTTGTTTTGTGAATTTTTGCCTTGTTTATAAATGAATTATATCTTTTTGAATTAATTTCTTGGCATAACTTTCAATTTCGTTCGTAAATGCATTTTATGGCGGAGCTCATGTGAATTTATGCTGTCAACTATAGGATATTGATCATTGTCTTTTCAAATTTGTCCTTAATGACAGGTTTTAAAATCGGATTATTTTGATACCTGTCGGATGACCTGATTACGCTTAGTGTGAAGGGCGGGGTGATACCTCGAGTGATACTATGGGAATACACAGACCAATCAGGCTCCTGCCACAGGGGCCAAAGACCTATGGCTCCACACGCGAGCCTTAGAAAAATGAGTTCTTATTACGTGTTGTGGGGATAAATAATTGATGAAGAATATGATTGAAGAAAGTTGTTCTTCATAAAGAACTGAACACTTCTTTCATCAAATATTTCCTTAACTCACTATTCTAAAGGAGTAGTTTGCGTAATTAGAGTACTTTCTGTTGATGGTAGGAACTAACTGATTACTAGATCTAGTAACTCATTCATGCTTAATTAACACATTCACACTCAGAGATCCTCTAGAAAGTATCGTCTGCTACTTTCATACTTTTCAAAATAACTTGGGAATTAAGCAAAAGTTCACAAAATAGTTGAAGGAGAGTTGTTGTTTAGCTTCTTATCAACATTTCTCCTTCAAAGGTTTTCCAAAAAATTGCTTTTGTTAGAAAAATATTTCCAAAATTGCCAGGCCTGTTTTGGCCGCTCTGAGTGTAAATGGGTTAAAGGTTTCTCTAGAAAATGTCAACTGGATCTATAATATAATTGACGATAACTTGGGAATTTAAAATCATTTGACTAAATATTAAAAATAGGGTTGATGTTGTGCTGATCGACACTTGCTGATTCAAATATTTCCCAGCTATGCTTGTGCAAACTTTTTACTTTTCACGAAAATTGCTTTTGGCAGCTCCGAGCATCGATGGCTTAAGTAACACCTGAAGGATTAGGGAGAAATACAATCCAATCTGCCTTCTGCTAGGCAGGCCAAAAACCTAAGTAGGCATGTTGAACCAGCACGCCAGAGTTTCGGGGATCATTATCTCTTACTTGATAATGAAGAACTATCAATTAAAATATTTGACTAAGAGATGTCTTTCACAGTATATTGAACGATGATTCTTAAAATATTTTATGAACTGCAGGCTTTCGAAGAGATTATTTCGTTGTGTGTCAGAGCTGGCCGTAAAGTTGTTAAACAACACGCCGATCAAAGGCATGGAATAATATAATCTAATCTGCCTCGTGCCGCAGAGGCCGTGCACCTATGAAGGCTCCCTTGCCCCGCACGCCCTCGCCAGGTGAGGGGCCATTTATCATGGCAACCCAATCATGAATAACCCAAGCCCTACATCTAGAATAAAGACAAACACAGTTTTTTGTTTCCCTACACCTGTCTAGGGCGCCCCCATAGATTTGGATTTGGAATTTCGTTTTTCGTCACTTTTTCGTGACGAGCCAATTGTGACTGGGGTGGAAACCAGAGTACCCGGCGAAAACCGCCGCCAAACCCCAAGTCACCATCAACTTACTCATATGCCCCGTAGGGATTTGAACCCGGACAGTGGTGAGAGACAGCTAGCAGTCAGTGGCATTGCCTTAGACCACATGGTCGTCATGAGGAGCAATATAGGGCATGAAAAGACAAAGCCCTTAACCTGGGCTAAGGCCAAATAAAGTGTTCTGTTTCTCAGCGGTGCACCTCTTGTCTTGATTGCCTCTTTGGCTGAGCAGTCTAGGGTAGACAGTCTTATACTTGGAATGAGGCCAAACAAAGTAGTCTGTTTCTCAATGGTGCGTCTCTTGTCTGGATTGCCTCTTCGGTTGAGCAGTCTAGGGTAGACAGTCTTACACGTAGGATAAGGCCAAATAAAGTGTTCTGTTTCTCAAAGATGTACCACTTGTCTGAATTGCCACTTTGTCTGTGCATTCTAGGGCATGTAAGTCTTACACCTAGGATAAGGCCAAACGAAGTGGCCTGTTTCTCAACGGTGCGTTTCTTGTCTGGATTGCCACTTTGACTGAGCAGTCTAGGGCATGTAAGCCTTACACCTAGAATAAGGCCAACGAAAGTGTTCTGTTTCTCAACGGTGTACCCCTTATCTAGATTGCCACTTTGGCTGAGCAGTCTAGGGCATGTAAGTCTTACTCCTAGGATAAGGCCAAAGAATGTGTTCAATTTCGCAACGGTGCGTCTCTTGTCTGGATTGCCTCTTTGGCTGAGCAGTCTAGGGTAGACAGTCTCATACCTGGGCTAAGGACAAACAAAGTGTTCAATTTCTCAATGATGTACCTCTTGTCTTGATTGCCTCTTTGGCTGAGCAGTCTAGGGTAGACAGTCTTATACTTGGAATAAGGACAAACAAAGTGCCCGCTCTGTTTCTCAACAGTGTATCTCTTGTCTGGATTGCCACTTTGGCTGAGCAGTCTAGGGCATGTAAGTCTTACACCTAGGATAAGGTCAACGAAAGTGTTCTATTTCTCAACGGTGTACCTCTTGTCTGAATTGCCTCTTTGGTTGAGAAGTCTAGGGTAGACAGCCTTACACTTAGGATAAGACCAATGAAGTGTTTTGACTGTGAATTCTAGGGCATGTAAGTCTTAAACCTAGAATAAGGCCAAACAAAGGGGTCTGTTTCTCAACGGTGCGTCTATTGTGTGGATTGCCACTTCGGCTGAGCGGTCTAGAGCATGTAAGTCTTACACCTAGAATAAGGCCAGACAAAGTGCTCTGTTTCTCAACGGTGCGCCTAGATTGTCTCTTTAGCTGAGCAATCTAGGGTAGACAGTCTTACACCCAGTATAAGGCCAGACAAAGTGGTATGTTTCAATGGTGCGTCTCTTGTCTGGATTGCCTCTTTGGCTGAGCAGTCTAGGGTAAGAAAGTCTTACACCTGGTCTAAAGACAAACAAAGTGTTCAATTTCTCAATGGTGTACCTCTTGTCTACATTGCCTCTTTGGCTGAGCAGTCTAGGGTAAGAAAGTATTACACATGGGCTAAGGACAAACAAAGTGTTCAATTTCTCAATGGTGTACCTCTTGTCTACATTGCCTCTTTGGCTGAGCAGTCTAGGGTAGACAGTCTTACACCTGGGCTAAGGACAAACAAAGTGTTCAATTTCTCAATGGTGTACCTATTGTCTACATTGCCTCTTTGGCTGAGCAGTCTAGGGTAGACAGTCTTGCACCTGGGCTAAGGACAAACAAAGTGTTCAATTTCTCAATGGTGTACCTCTTGTCTACATTGCCTCTTTGGCTGAGCAGTCTAGGATAGACAGTCTTACACCTAGGCTAAGGACAAACAAAGTGTTCAATTTTTCATTGGTGTACCTCTTGTCTGGATTGCCTCTTTGGCTGAGCAGTCTAGGGTAGACAGTCTTACACCTGGGCTAAGGACAAACAAAGTGTTCAATTTCTCAATGGTGTACCTCTTGCCTAGATTGCCTCGTTGGTTGAGCAATCTAGGGTAGACAGTCTTAAACCTAGTATAAGGCCAGACAAAGTGGTATGTTTCAACGATGCGTCTCTTGTCTGGATTGCCACTTTGGCTGTGCAGTCTAGGGTAGACAGTTTTACACGCAGGATAAGGCTAAACAAAGCGTTCTGTTCCCTAGTGTACTCGGTGTAAAGATTTCTCACTAATATTTTCAATGTTATGGCCTGTAAATGACATTAGCAGTAAGGAATCTGGAATTGTCTTCTTATTGGGCCTAGTCAATGATATCTCTGAGGTTACTCTGAACCTGCAGTGACCATCACCTGTGTATATAATGAAATTGTCATTTGAGTGAAAGACAAAGGACGGTTGGCTATAATATTCTCTATCTGACAACACTCAAGAATCTGGAGATACGCATTGTTATATGAGTATGCTGCTGTGAGGTATATTTTGGGTTGAGGCTTATAGCTAGGTCTCATTTAGTACCGATCACCTTAAATACGTATACAGCTCGCCGCGTTTTGATAGGATACCTTAAATTATGATGGTTAATTCTAAAAATAGAACCGCGCAATTTAAAATGTTCATTTCCTCAGTGAACACTCTTACCTATCCACTAAAAAATCGACCAGTCAAATACAGTATGTAATCTTAGAAGTAGCAGATTTACAACAACGTCGTTTTGATTCGTGGTATAGCAGAATTTATTTTTTTTTAAACCGCTTTGGAAAAACCAGTAACGTGTATACATATGGACTTAATCCAACTCCTGATAAGGGTAGATACATGTACTAGAACTTAAGTCAGTGAATAGTCTCTCAGGCGAATATGAAGAGAAATAAGACTTCTTCAATTTTACATATGAATTATCAAGTGACATGACCAACACTAAATAATATGTTGCTCAACTGATTAACTTCTTGTTAATGTTATCCAATTTATCGAATCAGGATTGCCTCTAAATAATCTGCAGCTGGTGATAAGATGTTTAATTTAAACTTCAGTCTGAAACTTTGATGTATGCATATTTTAGTTGTAATTAATACAAATTATCTAAAACATCTTTACAAAACAAGGTTTTTATCAAAAAATTTACGGATTTTGTTTAACATCGAGTTGGATGTTTTACTAGATTTTTGCAGAATGATCTATCTGTGGAATGTTGTGGGTATTATTTCTAAATGCGTGCTTTGTTATTTCAGTGAAGTTCGGGCGAGGCACCATGGTCATGGAGTCGCTAAGAACAGGAATAAAAGAACCCCGGCAAATAGGGCACGCCTCTATGATTCACTTCTTCAAAACTATAACGTTATCTTGCGTCCAGTCAAAGAAGAACGTGACGTCATCAACGTGACGCATAGCCTCGGTCTCATGCAAATATTGGAATTTGACGTTGTGAAGCAACTCCTCACTTTCACAGCCATGGAGCACTTGGTGAGTTCGTCATATTTTGCCATTTTAAACTGGGTGAAAAACAAAACAAATCCAGGTTCGAATCCCAGCCGGGGCGTGTGAGAAAGGTGCCAGTGACTCGGAAGTTAGGCGGTGGTTTTTGCCCGGTACTCCAGTTTTCTAAATCAGTTACAACTGGCTAGTCACGACTTAGCCGCACTATGGCAGAAGTGATGAAAAACGAAATTCCAAATTCCAACAAATCCACATCCATGCTTCTTACATGTCACACGTGGGTGTCGAACCCTGGTGGGTCAATAGAGATGAGAGAGAAACAGCTAGAGGTCAGTGCACAATGCATTAGACCATTTCTCCGTGAAAAGTGGCACACTATTACTGTATTAAGGCCTGAATGGCTCAGCTAGTAAGCTTACAGAGAACTGTGTATTCGATGATATGGAGGCGTGTTGGTGTATCCTTGCGTAACACAGTTTATATCCGGCTGTGCAATAGGTTACTTGTGGTATATGCATCCTGTGTTCAGCGTCACAAAAAAAGTGTCAAAGTGATTGAATAGGTCGCATGCTATCCAAAATGTCAATGACCCAATTTAATTCGAAAATTTCCATTCTTCTCTAAATTCTATTAATATTTCAAGCTTTCAATTACTGTATATGGTATAATAATAACAACATGTAGTTCAGATCTATATATATATATATATATATATATATATATATATATATATATATATATATATATATATATATATATATATATATATATATATATATATATATATATATATATATATATATATATATATATATATATATATATATATATATATATATATATATATATATATATATATATATATATATATATATATATATATATATATATATATATATATATATATATATGTGTAATCTATGTTTCATTTCTTTCAGAGATGGGATGACAGTAACTTGCAATGGTCGCCCAATGAGTTTGGAGATGTTAAGGAAATACTGATAATGCCCAAGGACATTTGGAGCCCAGGAGTCGTCTTAACACAGGCGTACGTTGATATTTATATTGATAAATAAGTCAGTAAATAAGAGCCAAGTAAAACCTATGTTAAAACTTGCAAGAGGTTGCTTAATGTTTATAATAGTCAAAACCGGCGATCATTACAGTAACCCATTACAAAAAAGTTACCAGCCAAATATTTTCAATTGATTTGGTTTTGGCTTTATCAGTATTTACAGTATAAAAGTACTGTGTTGTCAGATATTGTTTATTTACCTTCTAAAGGAAAGACCTTTTGAGACTTGGCCTTCTAGTGATTCACAATATCAGGCAAGTGGTTGAATATAACGTAAAAAAGAAACCAACCGACCAAACGAATACTAGTAAACTAACAAACAAACAAACTAATACTAAGTATTCAAGATGGCTCTGTGTGTGCATGTGTGTATCTTAATTGTATGGACATTTTAATAGGCAAAAATATAAATCATGCTAAAAACAGATTACACAATTAGCAAAGCAAAAGTATGAATTACAAATAAACTGAGTTGAGATTGAAACAGTATCAAGGGAAAGTGATTATTAAGAAAATGCAATATGCTTTTTTGCAGTGCCGAGCCTGCGGTTATCATTCATGATGTACCTCTGAAGGTCACCAACATGGGCAACATTACCTACAAGGTCACGAAGAAGTACGTGGCCACGTGTCGGCCGCTCTTCAAGAGGACGGAGGGCTACAGCGAGTACAACTGCTCCCTGCAATTCCGCCCTTGGAGTTACGATGGCAACAAGGTCGAGATCCGACCACAGTTTTACAACATCGATACCACCGAGTACACACCGAGCACGCTATGGGATCTTCGATACTCCGACGCCAAGCAGAATCGTAGATTCTACCCCTGCTGCGTGGAGCCCTATCCGGATGTGACCTATACCCTATCATTGCGCATGCGTAGCCACGACGACGTACCCGTTTTCGCCCAGGACAAACCTCCAAGGGGATCAAGCATACATCATGTTCCATCTATATGGATAGTAGCATTGCTATCTACAATGATTTTCTTTATGTAAAACATGCTATCAACTGTAACGCAAGAAAAATGCTTTGTTGCACGCAATCTCCATCAGATGGTGATTGGAAAGAGTAAAAATTAAGATCTATTCACCACAAAAAAAAATACATTTTATAATGTGTGCGTTATTTTCCATGAATAATAATAAAACTCAGAAATTTCGATTTTGTGCCATGTTGCAGATTTGACAGAATTTCATATAGACCGGAATATGTTTCTGTTGTCTGTATGTTTTTTGGATTGTTTAGCTCTTCAGATTTAAATTTGTACAATGGAACTCCATATTCATATGAAAGAACAGGTTTTAATACATTTTAGATGGGATGTCAGTTTGGAAATCTTCTTGAGAAATGCATTTTAAAGTTCAATCAGTGCAACGACATTTTTTGTTTCCTTGAAAGTGTTGAAGCCACCGACGCATTTCCTGATAGCTGCAAAAAAACAAAATGTTTGGACCGTTTAATTTACTTTACATAACAAATTTGATAACCGGCAAAAATGTCTTTAGTGTATCTGCATTAAGATGTAATACATCCTTTGACTACATATTAAAACTGTTCAGGCCATAGTACCCTATGATCTAAATGAAAAAAATTGACTACATATTATATTTTGGAGCCTTGTATTCTGAATGACAAAAAAAGTCATGTCGAGAAATGTGCATGTAATCGTGTTTAATGCCAATTTCCCAATATAAGTATGTATCTCTATTGACTACAGCTCCCGCCGTAAAATAGTTCATACAAAAGGCGACATTCTATGCAGTAAGGCATTAAGAAAATGGTTCTATAATCCAAATTGTAGCCTAAATTTGTCATCTCTTTAAGGGAAACTCCGGGTTCAAATTGGCTAAGGTTTTAAAACACTCTTTAGGTGCGTGTTCCCCCATTTATAACTTGACCTAGTGTGTCTGTCAGACTCAGTCCTTTTATGATTGTTATTTTCATAAAAAGGTTAGGGTGAGTGGTCCCTTTGTGGCATAAAAATAGAATAAACACTTCTAAGTAGAAACGAATGATGTTAAATAAGTACCTTCTCCGAAACCACTTCCAAGATTATTCGAACTTTTGACACTCCTCATCTGAATCAAAATTGGCTGCTTGCTGAAAAGGGTTCAATAAATGTTGAAACATTGCCCAATCCAATCCTGCAATTCTACCATTATTCCACGGCCCTCGGGCTAGGAAAAGCTTAAATCTTAACGCCTGTGTTAAACATATAGAAGTTTCTGAAATACAGTCAATAAAAATTGGTAGTAAGGCAAAGTTTATCTGACCATCAACCAGTTTGAATCCGAGGTATTCTTTCAACACAAAAATGAGTTATCAACGATTCGTCTCTAATTACGTTACTAACTTCCAAAATGTGTTATGCTGAATATGCTAATTGCGATAGTTTACAGGGTATATTTGGCAAAACATTATCACAGTTACTCTGGATTACGATGATTGTTGAATACCATGCCATTTCGATGGCCACTGATCATTTCCGATCATGCGCAAACACTGCCACACATACAGTGCCGGCATTTAATTCCTGAATTAAATGATTGGGCAGCCCAGACATAATACATGACAGCACGCCCGATTGCCACCCGGTTTCCTGGTCATGGATGCGACCACAGGTCCCTGACCTCACAACTGACCGTAGCTGTGATTCGCAAGCTACAATGGTTATTGGTGTGATTGATTTATTTTTTGACTTGTTATCCATGGGTGACTGTACAACCAGGCACTGGCAGACGTTTGGTCGCTTGGTGCGGGAATTAAATGTCTGTACTGTAGATGACTAGTTTTTTGTATTAAGTGTTGAAGTGGTTTATATAAATGGTCGTATGGGGTGAATGTATTCTAACGCATCTGAGTGTCTAATGACATGAATCGTAACCTATTTGTACTCACAGTTTCCCTTGAAAATATTCTATGGAAGCTCAACAACAAAATAACTTATGTTGAGCTAGAAATGTCCTCTAGCAGGGGGCTTTCTGCAAATTGAATACCCGGTCATAGCATGTACATCCTGACTACGAACTGGACAATCCGAATGAGACCGTATCCACTGAAATTGCTTTGCGATTACTTGCTCGAAACCAGTTGAAACTACACTAAAAGTCTTACCTTTTTCCTGTGTAACACCAGAGGCTTTATGGAGAGTTATATTCAAATACTAGTAAACCGACTCTGCTTGGGGTGGTCACTTAACCCTTATGTTGTTGATGGCTAATTTTTGCCAATACAAAATGATGCAAAATGATCGAATCCCTGGCACATTATGAGGTACTCATCTGAGAGTATACTCAGCGAGAGCTATCCAGTGTATACCAACATGACAGGGTTTAGAGAGTTTTCAAAAATGTTTGCATCCTTGTGTTTTGGACGAAAGTAGTCTCATCATTGGAGGGTTAAGCAGGTTTGACTCATTCATTTTTGAATAACAGATTTGCAATGAATCGGTATATGTAACTTGTTCATGTCCGAGTTGTTCCTGCGCAAATTTTAAGTGCACATGAAGAAATATATGGGCCAATTTCATTAAGGTGAGATAAACCCACCCTACTTAGACTAGGTGTCAACTCTGATACCTGGTTCGGCTGTTACCTAGTCTAGAAGTTAAACCAGCCTAACTTTAGTCCAATTTCATCAAATGAGTTAGTACCAGGTAACAACCAAACCTAGTCTCAACTATCTAGGCCTTGGTTTTCGCTCTATTTTGGGCATTGGCAAGGGCTTGTGGTCAGAATAACAAAGGCTATGAGTAGAGGACCCCATGTTGAGAGAATAGAAACCTTCACTCCCTCAACAAAGCCTATTGCATCTATAGTGGATGACCAGTATAGGGTATTATTTCTTTGGAATGAAAAATACATGTATTAAGTATTGTATGCAATTATGATGTAGAATGCTAATTAAAACTATGGAATATAAAACAAAGTTGATATATGCAATATTTATCATTGTCAATTTTAATTGATTTGATATTTATTCTGACTTATGAGTCAGATGCCTCAATGCTGCACTCTGCAATTCAAGACATGTATCAACACCACTCAAACTATTTATGAATATCAAAATGTAAATATAGAAGCAAGATATCTTTGAAATGCAAATGCCAGTGGTTTATTCTACTACTAAGACAAGTTTCTTAGTTTGCTTCCAAACTGTGTTATTTTTTTTCTTTTTATTTGAGAGATTTTTCAAAGAGAGCGGTACCTGACATTTTTGTTGACAAATCTATGACAAAAAGCATTTTTTGAGAAACGTGACAAATGCCATCAGCATTAAGGTGTGTTAGATTTGTCTGCATCACATAATATATGCAAATTTACAAGCATGTTCTTTTCTTTCTGAAAAAAACGTGTTTTAGTTATGATTGTACCAGAATAATCATAAAATGGCTATGTTTATTCTAAGTCTAGTTTATATACTCAAAAATAGCCTTTATATCAGCCATATGAATATTTAGACCAGGCCCTACTAGGATATAAACCACCCCTCCCCTGGTCTAAAGTTAGTCCCATATTTGTGACCTGGTTCAACTTTAGACCAGGTACTAAATGCTTAATGAAATTGGCCTAACTTTGAGACCTAGTCTATCTTCAAGTTGTGACCTGGTCTAACTTTAAACCAGGTATCAAGTGGCTTAATGAAATTGGCCCTATATGTCTACATCGCAGTAAACAACCAGCAACGCTTCTCCTTGAACAGAATTTTATAAGATCAATACTTGTAAACACTTATGTATTCAACATATTTACAATGTAACTAGGCCGATTAGCGTTTGCCCCACCTGAAATGAAACAGCCGGTTTTGCAGTAAAAAAATATCGTGGTATCTTATAGAGACACCTTGCAACACCGCTAGACGTGCGTGCGCAAATTCTTTGATTGTTGCGGCTCGGCCGCTACCTCAGCTTTCTCTTCTGGGCTTCTTTTCTTCCTGTTTTGGATACTTAGATAAGTTTTTGGATGTCGCCACTGCTCGGATAGGGCAACGTGGTAACGGGTATAGACTTGGCTCCTAGTCCCTAAAGAGGAGGCATTCTCTTCTGTGTTGACCAAGCAGCGTGCACTCACCACACATAGATCACGCTACGCATAGTAGTCGTGTAGCAATCCTGCTGAAGACGGGATCGCTGTGTTGCAGATTGAGCAGCGTACTGTATGTAGTAACAGGTATGGTAGATAGATGGCACCAACTTATCCTCCCATCTCCAGAGGTTGTAGGTGGTCTAGGCTGTCATACTTAAACTGAGTCTTCTGTTCCCCTGATGAGATAAGTGAAAACTAAAATGGCCTGTATGGCTGAGCCAATCAGCGGAGATGAATGGCAAGAGAGGTGCATGTACCATACTATTGTACTATTGATTTGTAGCTATATATCGATCTGTAACACCATGGAAAATGAAAAAAAATCCAATCTCTATACTATTGAATGAATGGTGTATTGTGACGCACAGGCAAGTCATTTTCCATCGTAATTGCCAGTATGCGGACGGTGGTAGATTTTAGAAGTACAGTTGTGCTCAGTGCAGTGTAATAGTGACTATGTAAAACACATAAATAACCAGCATAATCGGCACATGTACAATTGTAGAAGAAACATGTTCAGTAAAATCAGAACGCGGGTGCAGGTGATATAGACAACAAAAATAGTCGCAATAGCATTTACCCAGCATATCATGCACATAAAATAAAACATTTAACATGTACATTATATCAACGTATTACTGTCAGTTGTACTTTGCAATACAACAAGAATCACTAAATATCACAGATTCGAATGATCAATGGTGATGTGTTTTCCTGTAAGATCTTATCTTAGCTAGGCGTATTTATCAAAAAAATAAATGTTGAATGTTTCTCTGTCTGTAGACTTTTAACTTACCCACTTAGAGAGTTCAACTATACATGTTTGATAGTATTTGTACCAATGTATAAGTGGACATATAGAATTATGACAATGATAACCACATTCTTTATTATCTCACAGTAAAATGAAGATAAATTAGGTAAGCATATGTGTATTCATCTACCATTATTCAAGACATGCACATGCAACGGAATGTTAATGTCTCAAGCATCCGAAAGGTGGCGTTGTAGAAAATGTGCTGCAAGAGGTGAGCATGATTGGATACCTGCATATAAGACAGATTCCCATTGATCTTCAAATTCCGAAAAGGGCAGTAAGCATAACTAGATAACGCTAGGTTTGAAGATGGCGGGCGAAATGCAAGTGAGGCTTTTGGCAGTTTTGTTATATTGGATATAAGAAAAGTATATAATTGATCAAATGATTGGAATTTGGAAGAGTTGAAATAATAATGTGTTACTGCTCTATACAAAAAGAAGAAAAGTATGTACAGATGGTTACGGTCGGAAATGAATTAATCCAACGTTCTATCGGTTTAACTTTTTAATGGGCACATAGGCCAAAAACAGGCTGGTATTATTTGTAAAAGCTTTAGGGCGAAAGCATAATAGTGAAAATATTTAAAAGAAAATGTAGGTTTATCATAACAATACCAAAAGCTCCTTGTCCCATGTTTTGTAAGATAATTTTGAATTCACAAGTTAAGTCAAAAGTACATGTATTACAGATTCTGATCGTAATTTCTCGAGGATTTCCGAAGAATATTGTCAGCGCAGCGCCACCGTGGTTGTGTGTCCTAAACTGCGTTCATAGTTTCACATCTACATTTGTACCATCAATTTTCTCCTTTAATACTCACCGATTATATTAAAATTGAATTACAAAAAAATGTTGTGTGTGAATAGTTAGTAGTATATCTGTATCAAATACAGCCCTTCTTAATGTATAAGGTTTAGATAGATGCATCTTTGTATACTCATCCATGTATTTTATAAGTACATATTATTTTACTATTGCTTGTTCCGAAAAAGGCTGAAGATTCGCTACTACTTAGAGTGTAGTCTCATGCACATTTTGAAGTAGCGCATGATTTGTATTTGTATTTCAAAGCAAATGTTCATCTGGTCGTGTGAAGTACTGTGTCATTTTGCACTACAGTATATCGTAGCTGTCTGTGAACGATTGTAAGTTTTGATAACTGATTTTATAAGAGTAGAGACTGGGCTAATCGTATGTTGTATTGCTGATATGTACGTTGCAATCCAATAGATATAATAAACAATTGCCTTCTTGCTTGTGAGTTAGGCTTTACTTTTTGTATGCTCTACTCCCTGTGTGTGCGAGTGTGTGGTTACCGTCGCTTTTTCTGCCATTTAATCACATGATGAGACCACTTTGCCACTTACTAAGGGGTTAGTCGGTGGTTTCATCCTGCCATTACAAGGTTTCCTCCTAATTAACGATATCAATGGCCCGTCATGATCTAATCTTAAGATTCAATGAAATTGGCGATAAGCAAAAGTTCACTGAATTCTACCCCAATCAATTCCCCTGCTTTTAACCCTTCAATGCTGAGCCTTATTTCGTCGGAATCACTAAGATGCAAACATTTATGAAAACCCTCTAAACCCTGTCATGTTAGTATACATTGAATAGCTCTCACTGAGCAATCTCAGATGAGTACCCATGTGACAGTGTTCGAGGCATTTTTTAGGGCTTTTGCATAATTTTGTAGGCGCATGGGTAAAATGCTGTCCATTGTGAAGGGGACCAACGGAACGAGTCACATCATGACACAAGAAAATAGTTTTTAAGTTTTTAAAGAAATTTTGCCAAATTCTCTAAAACACATAACCATATTAAACCGTTGACAGCGTCCAACAACGGTGCATGTTCACATAGCGATTAAGCTGAGATATTTGCAGTAGGTCTGATTATATGTGTACGTATACACGTGTAATTTGCTCGTAGTTCATACCTGAACAAGATGCCGAAAGCAAACATGATATCTCATACAAAGAAATAAACATACAGTCTACAATCAAGTGCGTCAGAAAATCGCATATCACCCACAAAATGGAGAACAACGGATTTACTGTACATGTTTATATTTCATGAATAGCGTTTATGGTAGTGAATAGTCAAAATGCAAAATTGTCAGGAAAACCGATTTTAAACATTTCGTTGAATAAGGAAGAATGGTATTATCTATGATTATGTTATTTTGTTCCATTATAGTATAAAGTGACTCACGGCTGCGAGACATTTTTTCTGCATGTATTTGATTCTTACTTGTCAAATAGGTGTCAGCACAAGTTGCATGGTTCCCTTTAGTTATTAAGCTTGCCAAAAGAGGACGCCGCAATTTGTAACCAGCCACTGAAAGTAAGAGTTTTACCAAAGAGGAGTTCGTACAGCGAGTTAGTAAGCTATCTGAGAACAACTGATTACGCCGGCAAATAAAACATGGTGCTGTTAATGTTCATGGACAGGATGCATATACTTCGTAAGCTAATTTATGAGTTGTTTCTGAACTCGTAAAATATGTGTTTATTTTTCAAGCATATTTGGCCATATTCATTTTTCTAGTTAACGATGCCTTTTTGACTTTATCGAGAAACTACTTCGTTTCTCCCTAACAACAATAAGGGGGTAAAACGACATTTTCTATCAATATTCAACAACGCTGGTCAATTGCAAGCATAGAAACATAATATCATGAAACAAATGAATAATCAATTACTACCAGGCCCCCTTGCTCGCCATGGGTTTGGATTCTCAGTCATACTCAATCATGCGCAGGAAGTTAAGAAGCAGAGAATAACACTAATCACAATTAAACTACCTTAACCACTTAAAACAGTATAACCCCTACTGAATCATTTTCATCGCATGGTTAAATGAATGATCTTAAGGTTCGCTGGCTATGAATGGGTTAATAAACCAAGCGGTTCGCTACTGCTGGTATTTGGATGTTTAAGTTCATATTGCCCATAATAACGAGTTTTTTTCTTTCCGTGATATATTAATGTGAGGTCGGTGAGTTCTTCCAGAAAAAACATTGATGTGCGATAAATTAGTTGGTGTTCGTTGACAGGAAAATGAGCCAAGCAAACAGTCGTTGCTCGAAATATATCTACCTTCCTTCTGTAGAGGGAGGATAAATAAAGTTTAATTTACCCTACCTTTAGAGTGGTCGTAGAAAAAAGTTTTATTTTCTCTCTCCCCCCCCCCCCTAAAAAATGGTCATGAAATTGAGAAGTTCTTTACTTTCTCTTCCCAAAGAACGGCCGTGAAAATAAAGTTTTTTATTTTCTCTTTCATATGGTCGGGAAAAATAAAGTTTTATTTAACCTCCCTCTAGAATAGTCGGGAAAAAATGAGTTTGATTTTTTTTTCGGAAAAAAAGCGGTCGTAAAAATAAAAAGTATCTTATTTGGCCTTTTACATTTGGTCCTACGTAGTTTAATAAGGAAGAATGGTATTATCTATGATTATGTTATTCTATAGTTTAAAGTGACTCACGGCTGCGAGACATTTTTCTGCATGTATTTGATTCTAACTTGTCAAGTAGGTGTCAGCACAAGTTACATGGTTCCCTTTAGTTATTAAGCTTGCCAAAATAGGACGCCGCAATTTGTAACCAGCCACTGAAAGTAAGAGTTTACCAAAGAGGAGTTCGTACGGTTAGTAGAGGGAGGATAAATAAAGTTTAATTTACCCTCCCTCCCCCCCCCCCCCCCCCCCCCCAAAAAAAAAAAATGTTATCATGAAATGGAAAAGTTCTTTACTTTCTCTCCCCAAAAGACGGCCGTGAAAATTTTCTCTTTCATATGGTCGGGAAAAATAAAGTTTTATTTAACCTCCCTCTAGAATGGTCGGTAAAAAATGAGTTTTATTTTTTCTCCCAAAAGAAAGCGGTCGTAAAAATAAAAAGTATCTTATTTGGTCTTTTACACTTGTTCCTGCGTAGTTTAATCAAAGGGTTCCAGCTTTTTGGTATGGACATTCCTTGACGTCACCCTAGCTGGAAAATGCTTTGGCCAACCCACACTCAGAGTTCCTTGAAAGTCTCTTCAACAGGGAAATTATTTATACTACAATGTAAAATTTATATAGGATGAGTAGGTCTGAAAAGTGTCAGACCAAATACATGCACTTTAATCATTGGTGTTTCCTGGAACACTGAAGTACTGCAAATGGCTTTTGTTTGGCGGCTTATAAGAGTTCTACATATATCCATTATTCACCTTACAGAGGTTTTCAAGCAGCAAGGATTCCCTGCTCGTTGGCTTAAACATATAGGAATACTTTAATAACTATTGCTTTTGCAAAAATCTACCCCCAAAACCCCGAAAAAAAAATCTAAAATCTAGTAAATAAACAAAAAACCAAAACCACACGATGTTTTGACCGGTTTGTCATTTCACCTTAAATAAATCGCAGAGCATTCCAAAGTGAAATGGTTGTCTAATCGTGTTTTGTCTTAAAATTGTAAAATCTGAGACGATACAAAACGTATTTCATCAGTGTATAAACCAAACAGGATGAAAATGATTTGCTTTGGTAATTGGAAGTTTTGCTGATGACCAAAGAGTGTTTATTCTGAGACTAGAAATAATGGCTTATTTTCCACTTGTGAGTGTATAAAGAGGGCTTACGTTTGCTAATTTGTTATTGATTGATTAATAAAGGTATGGTTTTCAGCATGAAGTAGAGGTCTTGACCAAACACTAGTTCTTCCGATATACCACGTTTCCTATGAAAGGATCAAAACGGCAAATTTTATAATGTGACTTTTCATCAATGTGACTTTTCATCAATGAATCTCCGAATGTATCCTGTATGCACAGTATTTATGTAGACATAGAAATTAGTTATGTTTTGTAGCGGCCAAGAGTATTGTCATTTCCGAAAAATAACGCAGGCTTAGTGTTTTTTTTTTTGTTTTTGTTCGCCAAGCTCTGATAGCCAGTTCGTTTGGATAGCCTGTGACGTCATGCTGTACTGTTTCCGAGGGGATAACTGGATGTCTTCCCAAATGATGCTGTACTATTTGCGGATCGTGTACAGCACGAGGGCTATATTGTGAACCCACACAGAAACCCTACACAATACCCTACCTACATAACATACCTGTGCGTAGTAGGGCGTGGCTCCGCAGGCGAGCGTCGTGACGTCACAGAGTTCAAAGGTCAGTACGAGCACAAGATGAGGAGGAACTCGTACAGGTGTTAGAAGTGAGATAGGCGCCGAGCAAGAAAGTACACAAGATATCTGATTATCGGCGCGATTTTTGAGTAGCAGGTCCAGATACACGCGGAGTCAACTCTGTACCAAACACAAAGCTAAAATGAGGACTACAAATTCATTATTATCAGGACTTACTGGAGGCCTTAGTCCGGCCGTTTTTATAGTGTTAGTTATAGGTGTCTTAACAAATGTGGTGTCTACAGCCGATAATTCCACAGGCAACGGAGGGGATACTAAGCCTAAAACAGCCATGGAAAAAGGGCTGGAGCCAGTTTATGTGATGACCAACTACTTTATGGACTTGGTTCAGCCGGACAACCCGGCGAGTTCGCCCATTATAGGTGAGTACACAACTAGTCGTAGTTTACGAAGCCAACTACTCTGGTTTCAAGATGGCGGCATCCAGTCACGCCTCAGACTCGAAGTAAATATTGGTAGACAGGAGTGAAAAGAGTGTGTTTTGTGACGTTGTAGGTCTGACAGAGAGAAGTCCCCAAACGGCCATTCCTGAATCATTGTTCGCACGTTGTTTTAGGGTCGAGAAGGAAACAAAGCATCGCGTCTGTCAAATCGATCCACTTCGTCATATTCGCATTGTGTACACTTCGTGTTTTAACCATTTCACTACAGATCCGAGTCGGATACCGGAAGTAATATGACAGCAGAATGCCTTGAGTTTTCAGAGAAAAGGGGGTGGTAACATTTTAAGTACCACTCATCGGCTTTAAGCTACACCATGAAAAGTATTGCTTTTGGACTAAAGTTTAGACTCAGAGTAATCCTCGATTTTGACAGCTACATGTAGATACAAAGCGTACTATTTAGCTTGCAAGCCTTGCATAGCTCGAACTTGACCAAGCCAAGTTCTTGGAGCGAACTTGACGCTAACAAATGAGGAAAATAGGAAATAAATGAATAGTGTATGCTGCATGAGCAGGTTCGGGCCCCAACATTATGTACGCCACAATTTTTATGGAGGAAACTTGTAGTATCGCAAGTAGCATGTCCTATGACAGGAACAGTCTACACTGCTCTGAATGAAGTCAAACCTGAACCTTAGATACGTGTGGAGATAGCTTTGTTGTAGCACTTGTAGGTTTATTCTATGGTAAACAAGTATGTAAACCATACTTGGTTGTTAAGTCACAGGTGCCACCATCCCACTGACTTAAGCTCATCTGTTTCTGGCTACCTGGGGATTCATATGAATTTGCAGCATTTGCAAGTCAGTCTGAATACAATGAACAGCATATGGTACCTTACTCAATCTGCTTGAGGTTTTGAGACCAGGTTGCAGGCCACACAGTGGTGCTTCCAAAAGGTTAATTCTAAATGGTTCTCACATACTGAGACAATCACTGCTAGTTTGCCTTGGAATTTAGTTGAATATCAATAGCATATAACTATTCAACCTTTTAAGAAATTCAGACTCAGAATGTCACTTCCTGGCTGTTGCGAATTAGCCCATAAATATTGTATCAATGATTAATATATAATATATATATATATTATATACACTGTATATAGTTATGTTTATATACAATTTGATTCCAAAGTCATTACTCAAGGTGTTGTAGGTCCAGGCGACACATGTCTAGGATATTTAAGGCATGAATAGGTTATTTAATAGAGTTACTAAGCATGAAGCTGAAGGTGGTGAATGACGTAGGTGTTACCCAAAGGTAACCCAGCATTTATAAGTGATGACTCAGCCAGGAGGGTGTTCTATTTTTAACCCAGCTGACTGGCAGGATAAATGTAGGGTAACCACCAGGTACATGGAAGGGACATGGCCAAGTAACTCTCCATTCCATGATTAAGCTCAAACCCGCTACAGGATAGCCATTAAGATCCACCACTTAGCATTGGTGCAGGTTTATAGCCTCGCTGAGGTGTTTGTTGCAAAGCTTTGGCCTTTGCATCCTCAGCTTCGGCAACAAACACCTACGTCTTGGCTATAAATGTGCACCAATGCTCAGCTTCGGATCTGAATCCCTATAGCATCATCTCAGCCAGAAGGACTCCCAAACCCTTAAAAGGCACCCCTCAGGACACCCAAATATTTTGTGAGGAATTTCTTAAAATGTCAATCTTAAGCATATATTTGAACTTTTCCATCCCCATATAATTCCAATGACATTGTATAAGGATATCATGCCTTATTTTGATGAATTTATACATTTGTATGCTTATGGTTGAAATCTGAGTATATTGTGGTCCCCCTGGCCTTAAAAATTTGGATGCCCAAAAATGTTTGATTTGCCAATTTTGGGCACCGAGTTCCTAAATCCTGGCTAAGACTCTTCCCTTTAGTTGTGAACACCTTACGTGACATAATGATATCCCAGTGGGTTAATTGCACTTTGTAGATCTATCTGGAATATACAAAGTATGCGGGCGTGCACACACACACACACACACATAATTTACAAAAGATTAGAACTCAAGCACAAAGAATCCTTTTTGATTTAGCATCTGAATGGCTCTAGTACCATGTTGACAATATTTTTTCTTCAGTTTATTTTAGTGGTAGTCAAACAAACAGTATGACTAGCCAGAATTTAGTTGCAGGCTTAGTGTACACTTGGAGGTTTTGAACTTGATGACACTTGACAAAACCTATGAGTCATGTTTGTATATGCTGGAGTATGTTTTCTTAAAGATAAATGTTCTTTTAAAAGCAGGCTTTTATACAGTAAGGACCTATTTCAGCAAGGAGTATGTGGGTTGCATGTTTTTTCCTACTTGATAGATAAAATAGCTTGCCAGCTGAATAATCTTACTCTCTTTACATAAATTGAGAGGCTTCAGACCTATAATAATATAGGATTCTTACTCAGACATATAAGTGAACAGTGTCAAATCTTTTCAGAAATTGTTACTTTGCTCCTAATTAATATACATACTAGTTAAATTGTAATAAACTCTTGATTTCAAGATACATTGTTTCAGGTTATTGAAAGAAAAAGGCTAATTTTGTAACCAATTTTTAAAAAATGAGTCACAAGTATGTTTTGAATAATACTTACACCATAATTAAAGATTGGTGGGCTCCTAAGTTCACAAAAGTTATGTAGTCTAGGTTTTAGGCTATTATTGACGTAAGTCTTCTTTTATATTGTACCCTGCCCTTGCAGCAAGTACCTTGGGTTGTCAGGATAGTTTCTCACTTGAAATTGTCGTTATAAATATAAATACAGCTTTATCTGAATAAAACAAACTAATGAATTGAATAAAAGAGGACCATATGGTCATCAACTACTACTGCTTGTTCATCCTATATAAGAAAGGTTTTCAGGGCTCAGTATTAAGTTCATTTTCAGGGAGCCAAATTGTATCTTCAAACGTTAATTAAAGGTGTGTATAGAAACCAGTACCTTTTTGGGCTCCCTTCAGAAATTTGAGAGAGCTGCAGGACGGCAGGAGAATTCATGGGAGCCTGTGGCTTCCGGCGCCAGATAGTTTCGAGCCCTGACTTTAAATCTATTTCAGGGGCTATGAACCTAGTCTCCTGAGATCTATATGCTGGAAGTAGGCCATGTATTTTTTCTCCCCTAAGGATGCCGTGACATCCGTCATATGCATTACCAGCAGGTTAATCAATTGTGGTAAACTATACATGTATCTACGTATGTAGGGAATGATTTAGTTTGTGCAGGATACCAAACTATTTAGTCTAGATATTAGTCATGTACACATATGTGTCTGAAATGATGCTACTAGTTAGTAACACATGTATGTGTGCTGGTATTGATTACCTTCAATAGGATAATACATACTAGTGAGACAATTACTGTAATTCATAGCAAAACAATGTTTCTCTGGGTGCCTGGTAAGCCTGCCAATTAAGTGTGACAGAATGCTAGCATCAGAAATCTGAGAGAGCTGAAGGAGAATTCAAGGGAGCCCTTGGTTCCCAACTCCAGCTAATTTCGAGCCCTGCATTATCTTCAGGATTCTTGGCATAAAACGTAAAAGGGCTCGATCAAGCTGTGACGGAGTCACAAAATTGCAGTTGTCATGAATTTTCCCAATTAAGCCATACAGCTAGCCAATCATACTAAACATCATTATAAAGGTCTCCACTTGTACTTTTATATTATAGAAAAGATAATTTTACTTAAAAAGTTTTTAATACCAAAAAGTGGAAATTTGTTGCCTGTGACGGAGTCACGGGAAATTAGCACCTGATTTTAGCCCTTTAATTCAAAACCCCATAACATGCTGTTCTTTTCAGAATTTTCAAAGTTTTATTAGATGGTATGTTTTGAAATATTGTTTTCTATGAGAAAACTAAATATTTAGTAAAAATGATCTCCAGTAATGATTTTATTGAGCAAAATGTCAGACAAAGTCTTGTGACGGAGTCACATCTGCCCACTGTGACGGAGTCACACTGATAGTGCAAATAATGGGTTTTCTTCTAATTTGCCATTAATTATCATTTTTTTTGGAAATTTATGTGTCTCATTGAAATTTAAAGTTTGAATAAACATTAACACTCAACAAAGATGAAACACATTTTGAAAAACGCAACAATATAGATAGTATATTCTCTGAACAGTTTAGGTATTTTGCCATAGAAATTCTTTCCGTCTTGAGTGAGTTACATTGACAGAGGGTGAGAGGTTTGATTTCTACTGATAGCCCCCTTACATCTTCTCACTTCCTTAAATACATAACTGAGAAACAAAAGCAGTGGAAGCAGTGTGGCATGTGTTTATTGGGTTGATATCCTGTACTAATAACTGAGGCTCCAGAGTGAGACAGGGATGTACTTACTGGTCAGAAGCCAGACGGCCCAGACCAGGGGATTGCAATTAGACAGTTATATCCTGTACTGCCCCTGAAAGGTGTGGCACTGGAGTAAAGGCAGTCCACATCACTAGATTAAGACAATACAATGAGACAGGAAAATATCATGTTTTGTCACTGCATCATGTCTGAAGCTATGGACCTGTGTAACCATGGAATAAACTGACTAAAAGAACTTCGCTACATTAAGCCAATGCCACGAGTTAGGAGAATATCATGTATTTTGGGACAACAAAGCTATGGTACTGTAAAGAACTGAAGAATAGGATAATTTAGAGCTATAGGTTAAGACAATGGGGTATGGATTTTGGAACTATGCTGTTGTAAGTTATGAAGATGTGAAAAACTGGGGAACTGAATTATTTACAGAAATGTACTAGGTTTATTAAGGCAATGCAAGGAAACACATAACTATTAAGAGTTTTGGATTAACATCTTTTCTCAACCTATTCATACTTGTGACAACTAAAATGATTTGCCAACTTTTTGATATTTACATGTACTTTTATTTTTGAAAAAAATCAAGAAATCTTTTTTTATAGCCATTAATACAAAACCAACAGCTTTCTTTCAGTGATTTTCGAATGTTTTGTAGTTCCAGACAACACTTTTCAATGAAAAATCTATTGAAGCTATGGTACTGTATATGTATATACATTTGAGAAATAGTCTTATTTACTGAGCACTATCATCTTGAAAATGCATAGGGCAAGTCTCCTGTCTATTGGAACTGTCATCTTAATGCTATGGTATGGTACGGACCTCAGAGAAAGGTCATTTCCAGAGCTACTAACACAGAAAAGAGATGCATTTTAAGAAATAAATTGATACCATATCTCATCCTACTTGCTTATAAAGGGTCAAGCTATGAAAGAGTAACTACTTCACTCAGATCACATCTTCATGACAGCTATATATCAGGTATGAAGTGATGTATATATATCAAGAGTACATCAGTACCTAGAAACACTTGCTCCCACTGAGAAGACCATTTTTGAGTCAAAGTAATGATCTCTATACTAGTAAATAACATCTTAGTAACTTAAAATTGTTATCATCAAACCATTAGAAGCCTTTTTATTGCAGAGGTTGATGTTTCCCTCATTTATTCTTCCTAATATTCTGCATGACATAAGCTGTGACTCCGTCACGTGACGGAGTCACTGATTTTTACCTAGTTCAAAAACTACCATAATAATGAAATTTTTCCAAAATGGCTATTTCATCATTCATCACATCCAATTTACCTGTTTTTATTGAGTTTTGAGCATTTTAGTCCAATTTTCTATTTGAGAAAAATTAAAAAAACATGTTTTTTGTGTGACGGAATCACATGTGACGGAGTCACAAGTATCCCAATTTTCAACTTCCACAAAAAACACTTTTCAAGTTTCCAAATACAATTTTTTGTCAAGTGATTAGAGGAGGACTTCCAAAAACCTAGTTTAAACCTAAATTTGAGTTGATTTTATCATTCAAAGGAAAGTATGGTGTTAGTGAATTAGATAGCTAAAATGAATGCCGATGTCTCATTTTGATAAAACATGGACACCATTAACTCAAACATCCATAACTTTTTTATTTGCGGACACAAACAAACAAAACAA
The DNA here is from genome assembly GCA_963942565.1 of Maea johnstoni. Classification (NCBI taxonomy): domain Eukaryota; kingdom Metazoa; phylum Annelida; class Polychaeta; order Spionida; family Magelonidae; genus Maea; species Maea johnstoni. The sequence continues at coordinate 25,871,126 of OZ012685.1, forward strand.
AGATATTCTGAAACTAGAAATAACCAGCTTTCTAGCAATATAAGGCATGATGTCTTACGAATAAAAAAGATATTTTGGCTTAGATGCTAACATGTGCTTGATCGAGCCCAAAACCCCAAGAGGAACAGAAGTCAAGCTTCAGCAGTTCAGCCTGCAAATTCCATGTATGTATCAGCTACTCTATGCACATTCCCTTCAGGAGTGAGTGAGTCAAAGAAGTCTCTCTGTGTCTGGTCTGATGGGAGGCCTACATTCCATATGGCACCACCGATGAGGAAGTCCTACTACTCAGTCTAAAACACTCCATCCCACTTTGTTTGAATTACCCAGATAGCTCCTTTTAAAATACACAAAATAACCAAGAACATGAGAGCCCTGGAGAAGTCCTCCTCCTACCAGTTGTTTCAATTTCCCCCAGGCTACCCTAAGTACTTCAGAACCTGGTACCACCCCTTATTGACATGTGCTGGGGAGCCCTCAGGACATTAGATATTCACAAAAACAAGCCATTTATACATGTGGTATATTTTCCCCCTAAATTAACGAGTATGAGTTTTTACATGGAATGGTCAAAGTAACTTTTCAGTAAAATGTTTGGTTTCTAGCTTTGCCAGGCTACATGTATATTAAAGTCAGTGCAATTTAATGTCTATGCTTGGGGGCAGCAGGACAGTTGCAATGTGGATAGCAGGCCCAAGTGGAAACCCTATATAACATATATTCTATGAAGATTAAACCTTAAGGAAACCCTACCTAAATTTGGCTTCTTCGAATTTCTAAATTGTAGCTATCTTTGATAGTTTAACTTTTTACTGAGAAAGCATGGTAGTCAAAACAATTAATGTAAACATACTGTATTAATCATTATGTGAGGTACTGATTGAAATTGGACCTCATAATCAAGGTATTTCCTAAGATCTTGATAGCTAGCAGGCTAGCAGCGTGCAATATAACCACTTGCCATGTTGCAAGTGAATTCGCCAAAAAATGGCAATCAGGCAAGCAGAATAAAACCATAACATGCCCCGCTTGCAGCTTGGCAAGTAATGTTTTGGGCAGTCCTCACAATGTAACTCACCTTTGTTTGATAGAATGACGGGGCAAGTAAGCTTCAGGAGCAGCTTGCCCTGCTCAGCAAGTAATGTTTTGAAACTTATGTTGCACCCTGACTATGTGGAGTTTTGGGTTTATAACAGGATTTAAGTGGTTACAGTTACCCCCTGGAATAGAATTGGACAAATGCCAGGGCAGAGCTTCCTTTTTCCTTTGAACCCGGAAGCACTACTCAGCAAATAATCTTTCTGTATGCTTGATAGCATCTGAATAGCTACCAGTTGTGAATTTCTGATTCATAGTCTACAGTATGTAGACTTAACCTACTTGTGCTTAGAGTTACCCTTAGAAGATGTGTTATTTAGATATATAACCATGTAGAATATAGAACATCACCGTGGTGTGATATAAGATATTTGTAAGGATTGGGAATTTATATAAGAGAGAACCTCTAGTATGGCCTTAGCTTAAGATCTGTGATACCTCTAATAATGATTATTTCATTTATGAAGCACTGAGATCACACATTGTTTGAAGGAAAAGTAGTCTGGGATCTGATGGAAATTTTTCCTGAAAATATTTTTTTGCAAAAGATTTATCGGTGTGATGTTAAGAAATTGAAAAACAATTAGAAACAAATTGGAATTTTATTTTTTCCTGGCCCTAGAATTTGTGTAGACACTGAAAAAGCTTTAGTCTGAGTGTCTGGCTAAATGAGGCCAGAAATAGCTGCACAAGACAGCCAGCGAAAAACATCTTAGTTAATGTTAGACTTGCAGCCAGGATATATTCACCCCTCTCATTTTCCCTCTGTTCAGAATAACATGAAGCCACTTACTCTTAGGAAAACTTTCTAGCTCTCGCCCTTATAACATATTTCATGATTAGAATATCCTCACACCACCTAAGTACAATTACTCACAGACTGGACATGATTGTTGAACATGTTATCAAAACTTAGAAAATGTTGGTATCAGATCATATTATGAATATTTTTAGTACCATCCCTACTGAATTCATTTGCCAGAGCTGAAAATTCTCACCAGGAATATCAAAGGAGTCAGTGCAGTTTTAAACTAAAAGTTGGCCATTTTACCTAGACTCTCTTATATACATTTTCTCAATAAGCTAATAAACCTTTATGATTATCTTTTCAAATCTATTTTGGTCTCTCTAGAAAAATAGGACACTCAAAATCAAAAAGTTTAATGCTAGTCAAGAAGAATAATTCCTGCACATTTTTGTCAGAACTCTAGTTTCAGATTTCTTGTCAAGGCCTTGTTCTAGTCAAAAAGTTATGTACTGATTTCACAACCTGTTTCTTTAATCGGCAGTGGGCACCCCAGTATTGCCCCAAACATCACAATCAACATGAATCAGATATTTTCAAAAGAATTCACCACCACTGTGCATTATAATCAGGCCCTAGGGGTTAGTCTGATAAAGAGTTAGATGTTGGTTATCTGTCAAAGAAATGTTAAGTCTACGTGTTCATGGTGATATCCTATCTTTAGAAATACAGCTCAGAGCATTTGCTCCTGGTCGGAGATGTAACTGTTTATGTAATCAGCAATCAGTGCAACTTGTAGACTCTCCTTACCATAACTAGCCCTATTTGATACCCCTCCCACTGCCCCTCTACTAGGCACCAGCACAGTATTATCACTTGCCCTACAAAGTAGTTTACTGACCATTATTGTAGAATCAGTATTAACTCAGGAGTCAGAGCATTATTTGGTCCTTTGGCCCCATGCCCCTTAGAAGATGTGGTCTTTGACATACAATTATTATGGCATGGAGCTTCGCTAGCACACTCTCTAACCTAAAGCTGTTAGCATCTCTACTGTTCTTTGTGTTTATATGGTACATGGTACACATTGTAAAGGCTAGTGGCTAGGCCTAACATGCTAAGCACACTCTCCAACCCTATGTATCTCTCCTGTCCTGTATATGTTTTGGGATGGTTCACATTTTAAAAGCTAGTAGCTAGGATGCCACACTCTTCACCTTAAAGGGCAAATGCACCATCAGAATGATTTAGGTTCAAAATGAGCGTATACATGTCACCTTTCAAATAAGACCTCCCCTGAACCTGTCCTCTTGAGCACTTCTCAGTTATGGCTTACAGAAGTTCAGCAAGCAACAGTCCTGAGGCAGCTATACAGGGCCTCCATGCATCCCAAGATGCATTCTGTTTTTGACACCTTCTAAGCACCTGCCTGTGTCACTAGTGCTTCAGAGATAGCAGTAATAGGGGGCTGGGCTCCCCTTTCCTGCTTAGATTTTCATTACTGGCTTTCAATAAGTTGTCACAATTCCCAAAGATTGAACTTCTTCAATTTCCTATTGTATATTCCAACAATCCTTGGAAGTTATACTATGTGGCTTGTCTTTGATTTGTAGCTTATTGTTGGGTAGAAACCATTACTTCCTAATTGCTATGAAATCAGTTTGTGCTAATCACTTACAGGAAATTGCAACACTTGTGTCACTTAGCAGTTACTCATGGGAAAAGTGTAGGACTTATTAGTATGTGTATTCCTTCACTTCCTGTTATCAAGATGCTATCTTTGAGTAAAGAACCTGGCACCATTGAGTAAAGGATCATGTGGGTCTAAGGGAGAAGTTCCCTAGGTGAGTCAGATATTTCTATTCCTCCAAATTCCTGAATTGCTCAATTCTGCCATACTATGTAAGTTTTACTTCTTGAAGTTTTATTTGCTTCCAAAAATTGTGATCAGGGATGAGTCAGGAATAAAGATTAGCAAGTAAGGGAAATCCATGCAGGCTTCTCTGCTACTGCTATCTCTGAAGTACTAGTGACACAGGCTGGTGCTTAGAAGGTGTCAAAAACAGAGTGCATCTTGGGATGCATGGAGGCCCTGTATAGCTGCCTCAGGACTGTTGCTTGTTGAACTTCTGTAAGCTATAACTGAGTAGTGCTGAAGAGGACAAGTTCGGGGGAGGTCTTATTTGAAAGGTGACATGTAAAAGATCATTTTGAACCTAAATCTTTCTGATGGTGCATTTGCCCTTTAAGCAGGCATCTACAGTGTCCTGTGTGTATATGTATATAGGATGGTACACATTTAAAAAGGCTAGTAGCTAGGCTAACACACTCGCTAACCCCATGCATTTCCTCTGTCCTGTGTGTAATCACCCAGAACAGAGCAACATGGCTGCTATCTATCACAGAGTTATCTAGGAACCGTTTAGTGGCACACTGCTAGACGGGACCTGCTCTGATCCTGCCAGTAGAGCCATAAGCCACATGGTGTTAGATTAGGGACGGTTTATTTAGGCGTCTGGGTCGATGCGCTCCTGTTTTACACATCGGGACAGTTTGTTTAGAGCTGAAGTGAGTAAGGAACCAGGACAGAGTGTGTGCTGTCAGTTAGCAAAATCTATATACTAGTATCCTGTTACAAGAATATATTATAGCTTTAGATTAATGTTATTTTTCTCTCTCTCTCAGAAAAAAATGTTTTGAAAATAGTCTACATGGATTTCTAATATACATATTTTCCTATAGAGTTTCAACAATGGTTTACATAACGAATTTAATACATTTGCCTTGTGGTTGTTAAATTTTTAACAAAAACCTTAAGTACTGCCCAACCTATTTCCCCCCTGAACATCCAGTTAGCCTTATGCTAACATCAATATTCCTAGGGCTACTGATTATTTATAACTAGTATACCCACTCAATGTAGGTTCCCTGGTTATGTTTAGAAGGACTACATGTAGTATCTCCAGAGCCCTCATTCCCCAACTTTGCCAAGACAGTGTTTCCCACCGTCATGTTCTTAAAGAGGGTAAATGATATATGTTCTTGTCTATGGGGCCAAGATAATGATTGTCTTAATGTCTGCATGATGATCCCCTAATCCCTCTATTAACCCTTAGGCTTCAGGTGGCCAATACATATGATGCAAAAAAAAAATCTGAAAATGACTGAAATCCTTGCAAATGGGTACTCATATATGAGAGTACTCAGCGAGAGCTATCCAATGGATACCAACATGGCAGGGTTTAGATGGTTTTTCTTTGCATCCTTGTGCTTGGATGGAAAGTAGCCTCAACATCAGAAGGTTTAACACTTTTCATACATTCATTGTGCAGTGGCCGCTTGGTGTAGACCTATCACCACTGCCAAAGCTCACAGATCGAGTTCGGTCAAGATGCGAAAAAGTGACCAGTGACTCATGCTTGATGGTTTTCTCAAGTAACTGATAAAATCTCAATTTTGTCATTTTTCTTGGTCTTCATTGATGTTAATGCATTCACACCTGGAGTGCTCAATGAATATGTCTGATATTCAACATTTTTTCAGAAAGTTTATCTTGTTGGATTGAGCAATCCCTTTTCTATTTTTTTTTTTCAAAATAGTAAATCTAACCATTACGGTATGTTTGATGGTTTAAGTTGTCAGACTTAGTATTCACTTGAGATTTATGTGGTTCAAATGATACATTTTGACCAGGAAGTAGTATGCCTCACGCTTGATTTTTCACATAAATTTGTAATCACATTGTCTTTATTTCCTTATAGCATGACAACCATGTCCTTATAAGGGGGTGAATAGTTTTTCTAGGTAAACATGTGACGTGTGTACAGTTGACTGCACAGAGTCATGTAGCCTGATTCACTCACAAAGGATCCACGATGTAAGATGTCGTTCCTCATGTGTGTCTGTGTGTGTGTCCGTCTGTGCATGCAGAAGTGTGTGACTAACAGTGAAATGCACACATGAAATCATGACATACAGCTCAGGAAGGAAACCAATGGAAATCAGGACACAGGGGGGCACACTTGGGATGACTTATTCATGGGGTTGGGTGAAAACAGGGACTGATTCTCTACAAGAGTAGTTTTGGTCTTATTGTACATCTGGTGGGAAGGATTTCAATGGGGTTTAAATTCCACAATGGCCACATGATAGATATTGATCACTGTAATGGATCGGCCACTTCAAAAAATTATACCATATCATTTTGCATAATTTGTCATTTTGAGAAAGATTTAAAACCAACTCTCTCTCCCCCCCCCCCCCCCAAAAAAAAAGAATAAGAAACAAATATTTTGTTGTTTGTTGTGGTGATGTTGAATTACTATATAGGGATTTTTTTTAATGATTTTAGTCTTTTTAGATAAAGGGTTATCAGAGAGAAGCATACATTAATTTGGCCTGATGTTCGTTTCAAAAAGATTTTAAGATATTGAATACAGGAACACGATAGAAATCACAATGATAGGCCAGATACTTTAATAATAACATATCTTATTCCTGATCAAATGAATTTTCACTATGGGAAGGATTAATGGAAGTATAGAACTAAAGCCATAAGATGAATGCCATTTTCATGTATCATTAATTTCGCATGCATTAAGGAAAAGGCTATTTATATTGAAGGGCTCCTATCAAAACAGATTTTTTGCAGGAATGGATGACGTGCTAACTGTTAGTGCTTTAACCTGTTAGTGCTTTAATAACGGCTGCTTCCATGATGGGAAATGTGATTTGTGGCCTGAAGTTTGGTTATTTATTGAGAAAGGATTTAGCTGGTAACAGCATGCTATTTCTATAACCACTAAGAATTATATTCGTGCTCTACCCGCTTTATGGGACTGGGATTAGGCCTAAGAAAAGTTGTTTGTTTCCTGTAAAGTTGTTTGTTTCCTGTAACCCTACCCTAACAAGTTTTTACTCCAAAGAATCTCTACCCCAAACTTTTTTCTGCCCTTCCAACACCCAATTAACATAAACATGCATGCATTTTTTCTTAAAAAAATATTAATCCAAAAAAAGTTTTTTACCTTCCTTCCTACCCTATTTTTTTCAGACCGTCACGGGGAAGCAACTAATTTCATTTTAGGCCTTACATCAGTTCTGTCAATTAAACCAACTTCTACGGGGATATTGAGGGATTACTCTGATATCAGTTTCCTTTCATCTGTAAGCTTAGTAAATAAACTGTGTTATTGTTATTCCTAGTTAAGCCACTCTTTTGTTATTGCAGGCAAAGTATTGTGCCGAGATTTAAAATCAAGGTTAATAACACAGCACTAATGAAGAGGGCTTTAAACCTTATGGGATTGTTCAGTATTTATTGATTATCAGGAAATGACAATTATGTCACTTTAATCTGGTAGCTACCAGGATTGTGTTTGATGAAGGTTATTATTGCTTGGTAGCTGTATTCACATGTTTGCCATAACAACATGCGTAGCTCACCAAGGGTCCGACATAAGTACTAGCCCGCTTGCCCCGGCAACTGAATTTTTGAAAAAATGGCTTTGAGAATATGGCAACAATAACCAGATATAAAACCCTCAATATGTTTGAACAGCTACTCTAGGGTTCTCACTTCCCTTGTAACACATTCAAAGCCAGAATCCCATTGGCTAGGTGCTGGCTTGACCACCTAAAGGCAGCGGGCTCTTTAATCAGATCTCCTATCAGAAACGCTCATAGTTCTATTAACCCTTATGCTGGTGGTGGCTAGTTTTGCCATTACAAAATGATGCAAGAAACCTGAAAAATGTCTGAAACCCTGGCAACTGGGTACTCATCCGATAGTACTCAGCATGAGCTATCCAATGGATACCAACATGGAAGGGTTTAGATGTTTATCAGAAATATTTGCGTCCTTGCAGAGAGGTCTATTTAATCAACGTCTCTGGTCCTTGTCCTTGTCCTTCTGCTTTGGACGAAAGTAGCATTAGCAATGGAATGGTTAAAGTTAGAGTTTACACTTCCTGGTAGCTGATTTGCTCCAGGTAAGTAAGTTGGTGCACGTACACCACGGCCGCCGATCGTGAGCGCTATAATTCATGTGTGTTTGATGGGAGCGCCAGCCAGGGGAGGATGTTCTTGTCCTGAAGAAGCACTGTGCTTGTCAGGAGGTGCGCTTACTGTTTTCATGCCAGGTGATAAATTCACTCTAATTCACTATGTACACCAAGTGCTAAACTTCTGCGGCACCATCACTGAGCATTGTGCTCGTCTAACTGCGCCATTTTATTCAATTTTGTTCTTAGCAGCAAATAAAAAGTGACCCTATTTTACCCAATGGCAAATTCAATACGATAGAGCCTAGAGGTAAAAAGCATACCCAAAAACTGCTGCTTCATGTAGTAAATGGCTTGGCAAATTCAGTGTTCACTATACAAAGTATTCAACATAGAGTCAAATAATTTCATTTTGATAGAATGTGACCATTCATGTTATGGTAAAAATGTATCAATTTTGTTATATGTTGTATCATACTATAAATGACCCATATGTCACATTAATAATAGGTTATTTCAAGAAGATCAATAAGAAAGCTTTCAAGTGGGTCGTAAATAATGGATGTGATAAACAACATTATGAAAGTCTCTTATGACTAGATGGGAAAGAATAAGGTAGCATTTTTTTTGGTAGCAACATAGAAAGTTACTTGAAGAAATATACTTGATTACAGCACGCACAATTTAGAGTATGACCGACCTGAAACAGACTATTTAGGAGGTAGAATATTGCTCATCATGGTAGAATGTCACAACCCCCCCCCCCCCCCCCATCTCTCTCTCTCTCTCTCTCTAGTCTCTCTCTCTCTCTCTCTCTCTCTCTCTCTCTCTCTCTCTCTCTCTCTCTCTCTCTCTCTCTCTCTCTCTCTCTCTCTCTCTCTCTCTCTCTCGCTCGCTCGCTCGCTCGCTCTCTCTCCACTTACACAGGCATGTGGACATGTGTAAGCTTTTATGCAAATATTCAAATTTGAATAACAATTTTATCAAATCCGAGAGTAATTTTAGTGTAAGGATCATTTTCGAAAGGAACTTTACACAAAATATCACTGGGAAGTTTATCAATATTGTACTTATCCCTAGAAATGCTTGGAATATTTGTTCTTCATCAATACGAATACTGCCTTCTCTGTTTCTGTATTAATCTAGTGCAGGCATGAACCATGAGATTGCCAATATGGCATACTGATCCTGCCTCTTTGGGAGAGTCACTGCTTATGAGGCATGGAGGAATTATTGGCTAATATTCACAATACTGGGCTCCATCTCCAATGAACCCAAGGCATATTAATTGTATTCTGCTTAATAAAGGTTATCTAATTAATTTCATGGTGTGTGTGTGTGTGTTTGTCGTATATTGCTTATGATCAAGTCAAAATGTTTCGTGCAAGAAGAAATTAAAAAGTGTGTTTCATTCAATAGAATTGGTTTGTTAAAATTTTCAATTAGGGAACATTTTACCCCGAAAAATATCAGATTGGTCATACCTGTCTCATTTTGATGTGGCCACCATGCACGAAGAATATGATTTCTAATAGGTTTATAGTGTTGAGCCTGAAGTAACCTCAGTAACAAGGATGATTTTATTCAGAATCTCCTAAGTACAGGAAGTTGATGGTAGTCATGTGCACATATTAAGGCACACCTGATGCGTTGTACCTTTTCAATTAGGCTGTGGGTGCACTTTGCAATATTATGTTATCTAAACACTAATCTCATAACAAATCATCTAAGTAGTCAAGGCTGGGAGCAGTCGGAGCAATAGTAGTAGCGTCAGCAGCAGTTTTAGCAGTAGCAGCAGCAGCAGTTATATAGCAGTAGCAGCAGCAGTTTTAGCAGTACTTAACTGCTTTAGCAGTTTTAGCAGCAGTTGCAGCAGCAGCAATAGCAGTAAAAGCAGCAGTAAAAGCAACAGCAATAGCAGCAGCAGTTTTAGCAGTAGTAGCAGCAGCAGCAATAGCAGTATCAGCAGCAGTTATAGCAGTAGGAGCAGCAGTTTTAGCAGTAACAGCAGCAGTAGCAGTACCAGCAGCAGCAATAGCAGTAGCATCAGCATAGTTAATTTCCACCTGGCACAAAATGAGTCATGAACACTCCTCCACCTGTACTGTTCACCATGGATACAGGTGCTGGACCAACATGATAGATCCACTCTGCTAGCTGGCTGCTGCTGCTGCTGCTGGTGATAATAGCAGGCAATCTCAAGGTTATAACAGTCACGGCTAATACTTTCTACATGACGAATGGGAGAGTGGTGACAGCCTGATTATTAGGAACAAAGCCTTATTGATGTGGTTTCATCACCAAATGGCAGTGGTAGATTCCATGTATAGTTGGCTTCTTTGGCCAGCCACTGTTCAAACAGAGACATGTTCTTGTCTAGGTTTATGTGTAAACCTGTATCTCTTCTTTAACCAGAAACATCTTCAGTAGATGTCTCTGCCTTAGCCAGGGAGTCTCTGCTTTAACTAAATACATGTCTCAATAAACTCAAAAGGCAGGGACTTAGCAGGGATATTTAAGTTGGGTGTCCAAAAAAAAGAGCATCACCAAGGTTTGGGTTGTCATTTCTTGAGGGAATCTCTTATAGTTTCAGAAAAGAGATCATTCATCACTTATCAATTATATATGCATGGTTTCTTAAATTATAGTGGGTAATGATATTATAGTTATAAAGTGCCCATCTCTATAATTTATGAGTTGACATCAAAATCAGTTAATTGTTTTTTATCAAAAGGAACTGCAATAGCAAATCTAAGGCTTCAGCCTTTCATAACTAATAGTTAAGTGGTTGAATCATACCTATTAAACCAAAAGAAATCAGAGACTTAGCCAGTACCCATCATGCATGCAGCCATATAGTATTAGTCAACAGGGTGTCTGGGCGTCCTTTGGACACCCATTAAACCTCAAAAATCACCCCTAAGGACACCCAAATATTTTGGAGAGTAATTTCTTAAAATGTCAATTTCAAGCATAAAATTGAGGTTTTGCCACCTCAATATACTTACCATGACATTGTGTAAGGACTTAATGCCTAATTTCAATGAGTCAATACCAGTTTAAAATACTGTTTTACTTTCAATATATAGTGTTCTCCCTTGAAAAATAGGACGCCCTAAAATTTTACAATTGCGCAAAATTCAGGCACCCAGTCTCTAAATCCTGGCTAGGACCCTGCCTCACGCCCTGTCTTTTGGACAGGCAGTTCCTTGAAATCATCCATTATGGACAGGCAAAAAATTCTATAAGGAATTTTCAATTTTCACTTTTAGAGGGTAATAACCAAGTATTTTCCTAACAAACCATCCTCTCAGACATAGCTGTACATAGTGAAATTCGCCTTTTTGATGCAATAGGCTTTTAAATGAGGTTAGTATAAGGATGTCAAGTAGTTGAGTAGCTAAATCTGGACGGGCTTAAATTCTGCAAAATTGTTGTTTTGGACAGACATATTTGAAATCCTAGTGAAGATCCGGTGTTCAAAGCAGGCTAGCAGTATGATATCATAGCATCTCTAGCTTAGTCAGCAGCGTGCAGTGCCAGACCCGATTGCCACGCCCGAGTGGCCAAGTTTTCTCCAGGTGTGCACTCACCTGCTCAGGTAGGGTTAATGAGGAAAGATCTGAATAATTAATGGCATCGTGTCAAGAAGTGATGGGGGCTCATATGAGGGTGACTTGTGTGGTTAGTCAGACCAGACAGCAATTAGCTTTGCATGATAGCGAGTCTGTAAAACCCTAATATTTCTTAGCAATTGGCATATATACATATATATATATATATATATATATATATATATATATATATATATATATATATATATATATATATATATATATATATATATATATATATAGATAGATAGATAGATATATATATATATATATATGTATACAGGAAGGTTTCATGGGATTTGAGGAATTCCCATTTACAGTTTATCACTATGTTGATTTGCTTGCTATGAATTGCCACTCCTTAAAATTTTACTTTTGAAAAATTAATGAAATAGATTTACCCCTCTGATAAAACTAATCCCTTAATACAAAATGGACCCCTTTCACTAACATACATGATCCACCCCTGATGCTTATGAATATCCTTCTGCTTGCCTGATGGACTAGCTATTCCCTAGAGTATAAGGGGGCGCATCTTTGCATGCATTTCAAAATTTAGAGTGAAAGAACTTGATCCTCTACTTGTAGCATTTTAGAGTGGGTGGAGAAAAAATAGATTATTTGAAGATGATACATTGTCCAGCTAGTAAGTAGCTGCCGAGCAATGAAGTATATGGTTTTAGCATCCATTGGCTAGAGCTCAAAAGGTGGGTTTTGGTTGTAGAAAAAATAGATTTTTTGAAGATGATACATTATCCAGCTAGGAACTAACTGCCGAGCACTGAAGGTTATGATTTTAGCATCCTTTGGCGAGACATCAAAAGGTGGGTTTTGGGTGACCAGGCCTGACCATGAGCCATGGGAGTGGCAAGTGGGTGGGGACTGGGCAGGAAACACGCAATTGTGGTGATGACTGATCATCCAGCTTAAAACCATTTTGGGTATAAGAATTGTCTGTTATTCTTTATAATTAAGGTAGAGGCGTGTACTGATTGCCAAACGACCCCTTCAATCCCAAATGCTTGGTTTATATTATTCAGTTATATTCTGCTTTTAAGAAGGTTTACTGTGTAAGGTATAATTATCAGTCATCTCTTTTGTAACTTGGAGAATATCCTTTGGCCAATACTAGCCTAAAGGGGGCCAGGACAGATACAGGAGAAAAGAGAAATGTTTTTGAAAGGATGGAAGTTCATGTTTTTGTCCAAAATCAAAGAAAAGATGCAACTTAGATCTATAAAACCTTAATTTTGATATTCAAATAGAGGTTTTCTAATTTCCAAATGAAATTTTTAACAATTCCAATTCTAAGGCTACTTTTGTCCACACAAGGACAGAGAGATTTTTGAAAATCATTTAACCCTCTTGCTGCTAGGACAATGTATGGTACTATATGGGCACTAGCTACACTATAGCACGTCATGAGAAAGATACGACTGAAAGGCTGATGTGCCATGTTCTTTAAGTGCTGCTTCCGCAATAAAATAAACATCCGGCCATATAAAATTTAGATTGCTAGCACAATCAGAACCCCCTCAATCGCCACATGTATTTTTATAATTTATAACCACCATTTTGTGCCGAAAATCATCAACTCAACACCAGAAATACAGTTTAGAACTGTGGCGGCCATTTTAGATAATCGCATATGACTTGGATTTTTTTTGCATCAAGTTATGTTATGAAGCCATTTCCCATCGAAATAAACAACCTTATTTTTTTAAATTACAAATGGTGTTTACTTACCTTCATATCTACCAGAAAATGTTTTCTTTTCTCTGTTATACCATGTGTGAGATCGATTTCTGAGACCTCAATTCAACATGGTTTGGACATATTCTTCGCGAGTTTACGCTCGTTCAATTCATTTGTCCATGAGCCGTAAAATCATGTAACCCTAACTAAATTAATTGACAACAGGAAATCGGTGGCGAAAATAAATAATGAAATTATATTACCAAAACAAGCTGATTCTCAGCTTTCTGAAAATGTTTATTTTATAGATATCAAGCCTGTGGGATATCTGTTGTCAGTGAATGAAGTGAAATTATCGCTCGGCGGCGAGACCGCTTCGCGGCCGCCATTTTGAAAACGTATATTTGACACCGTCTGCAGAGCCAACTCCACCCACTTCGATCGATAAATAGACGGTCAAATCTTTAAAATAACTTAAATATGTAATGATATTATTGTTCCTGAACATCTAATTGACTTAGTTGTTAAATAAAATAAAACAAAAAGGCGAAAGAATAAAGGAAATAGATCGCTGAGAACAACGGCCGCATTCGTAAAATAGTGTTCAGTTCGTTTTTGCCGTGGTCGCGCACTTGTCAAATCAATCATGATATCGATTTGTTCAATGTATGTTAGTATTTCTTTAATAAGATAACTTTACTTTTCATTTACATATTAAAATAATACTGTGTGAACAGGTGGGAACATTGTTTCACCTACTCAGTTTTAATTTTGAAAAAATTCGGCGTATTTATCGTATACGGCCAACCGGAAGTTAGAGGCCGTACACGACAATGGCGAGCATTGAGTTACCGCTAATTGGCGTATTTACTCGCCAACCGCTACAGAGACAACGTAGCGTAGGGCGATTGAGATCGCCCACCGCAGCGAGGAGGTTAAACCCAGGGTTTCAGTCATTTTTGAGGTTTTTTGCATCATTGTGTATTGGCCAAATTAGCCACCAGCAGCATAAGGGTTAAGAGGAAAGAGCACACAAAAAAAGTGTATGCATATTTTGCTGTCTGGCTGGAGCCTAGGTAAGGTCAAGACGGCTTTAGTGAAGGCCAGTATTGTGCAGAGGAGTCATTGGCATTTTCGCTGTAAGGCCCAGACTAATTAATGGTAGCAATTACCTCAGATTACTGAGGGCATGCATATTCATTTGGGGCTAATTCTCCTGGCCTGCATTCAAGGCTGCTGCCAACTATTGTAAAAGATAACTCACCCGGAAAAGAAGATACCTTCAATGTTTTTGGTTTTTCGAATTTAGAATTTAAGGTTTTAGACTTTAATTGTGAATGAAGAAATATTGCAATGATAAAATGAATAATGTTCTTTGTCTTCACTTTTTAGGTACATATCCTTCTAAACACATATCCATAGTTGGATTAGATTCCTGATCATTCCATATTATAAGAAATAATCCTATTCTGAATTTGCAAATGGTCAGTTTTTGAAATATCACAAAATTTTAATATTATCTGTTCCCGGGAAAGTTTGCAATGTAAATGAAAACCTAATTTTAGCAACACAAGATGTGTGTAACACAAGCACACATTTATTTAATTTTCATCAGTTTCATGAATTCCTTTTCTAATCTTCAATCTAATACTGTAAAGTTTGAAATATTAGCGAGATTAAATTTACCGAATCGATCCATTTTTCCATAATAGCGAATCGTAATATTTGCGTGTGAACCATCTAGAAAAACGTCATCTGCCGACAGATATTCAAACTAATTTTTGGTTTATTCAGATCAGCAAATTTACCCCTTAAATGGACAAACCAGACATCTGCCCCATTCTGAAAGCTAGGGGCTACACCACAATGCACACACCAGACTTATTTATTCCACTCTAAATTAGGGATAGAAGAGACCTGCCGGGGTAGATTGTAATTGATACAGACGCGGTTGTTGACTTCACTCGTCAAGACCCAAGGTAAGAGGCGACACTGACTAGTGTTAACTCAATCCCTGCTATACATTTTCAAGTATTGTAATACTTACCATGATGGTCCTGGTATGAATAAAAGGGCTGTTAGCTTTGTTATACGGCTAGCTTCGCCGTCCATCTTACAGGGCTCTGTTCATTTCATAGGGCAAGGCATAATAGCGCCACCAAACGATAGAGATACCGACTTCTTCACTTGCCAAGTGAATTCAACACTCCGCCTACTCAGTGTCAGTATCAATCTCAACCCATCCTCCCTATCCCATGTAATCACCTAATTGTAATTAAATACAGGTAGATATGCCGCCGTTTAATCTGTCCTTCTGGGGGTAACCTAAAAGTGTTTTGGATGTTTTGGACTACTAGGCGACGGAGATATTACAGAATATAGAAAAATGGAACAAATATGAACGGATTGTAATATTAGCGAATCTGGCCCACTCGTTAAAGTCGCCAATAATAGTTACATGTTCATATTTCGAACTTTACAGTATTGTTTCTAAATATTATTGCTATCATGAAGATGTTAGCCCTTCTTTTAATTTTTAGAGGCAGGATCAGTATGCCATATTGGCAATCTCATGGTTCATGCCTGCACTAGATTAATACAGAAACAGAGAAGGCAGTATTCGTATTGATGAAGAACAAATATTCCAAGCATTTCTAGGGATAAGTACAATATTGATAAACTTCCCAGTGATATTTTGTGTAAAGTTCCTTTCGAAAATGATCCTTACACTAAAATTACTCTCGGATTTGATAAAATTGTTATTCAAATTTGAATATTTGCATAAAAGCTTACACATGTCCACATGCCTGTGTAAGTGGAGAGAGAGCGAGCGAGCGAGCGAGAGAGAGAGAGAGAGAGAGAGAGAGAGAGAGAGAGAGAGAGAGAGAGAGAGAGAGAGAGAGAGAGAGAGAGAGAGAGAGAGAGAGAGATGCATTCTTCTCCCATCCCACACATGCTTCATTTCATGGAATCCATTTATAATCTTGGCCCTGGTCCAATTCCTATACATCAGATATATATCAAATAAATATGCATCACTCTACTATATAGTATATAGATATTGACACTCATTCAGTGCTGTTCAATGCATTAGGGCACTGATATCTACTGGTATCTGGTTACCATTGTATGAGGAACTGGTTTATCTAATTTTCCTACTAGTCCTGGTCACAGCTGCTCGCCCGAACAATGATCGCATATTGCCAGCCTTTTCAAAATGGACTCCGGTGCCACACTACATGTAACTAATCTATGCCCTCAGAACGCCTTATGTGGGGATCTGTTTTACCTCAGAAAATATTACATATAGTGGGACCTCCTGATATCTATCTGATACCCTCTCAAAATGATTTTGTTTGAATATTTTATCAAAAGCAAGTTTCCAATGGAGATAACCTTCTTTTTGGAAACTGAAATGTTCATCGACTCATTGACTCATCTATTTTGTTTGTATTGCTCACTAAATGCCATGTTTTTGCTGCAATGTTTGACGGAAAACTTGTTTCCAGAGAGAATACCCTGTTTAAATACTGAAATATTGGATGATTGAATGCTTTTTGTTTGCATTTATCTTGAAGGAACTCAGTGTCTGTGGTTATGAATATAGTATAACCAGGGTTTTAGCTAGGATTTCAAAAATGCCTTTCCAAAACAGCAATCTCTGCCCATCCAGAAATTTTTGCCTGGCTGAAAAGTGTTTTTCAGGAAACTGCCCGTTCAAAGGACAGGCTGGACAGGTCCTGGCTAAGTCCCTGTCTTGTAGGAACTCTGTCTCAGTGGTTGTGGTTAGTTCATAGTACAACCATGGTTGGACAGCTCAGGACAAGATGTTGGCTGGTATGCAAAGTGAGCTACTACCCATGTGGAAAGTGTCAGTACTAGTGTCCCGTCAGAGGAGGCTGAGAATCCTGTGGTCACTCTGTGGTGTTGTTATTACTGCGGGCTACATGTTCCACCATGTAACCGCCCCCTGATCCCCTGATCTGATGATCCTCTAACTGTTCCTCCTCTCGCCCGCTGCTTGGATCTGTCTACGATCCACCAAGCCGCCGAGCTGGAGGCTGCTTACGTAATTGTTAGCTTGACAAGTAGCCAGCTAACCTGGAACTGGCACCTTAGCTCTAGCAGAGAGCTGTGACTTGGTGCAGGAGTTAACTTGCATGGTACAACATGAAGATTTAGCGTTGGAGCTGTAACTAGACTCTGCTAGCCAGATTTCCTATACAACACACAGCTATTGCTGCTGCTGCTGCTTTGAACATGTATGGAATATGAAATGATATTATTATTGCTGTTACTACTACTACTACTACTACTACTACTACTACTACTACTACTACTACTACTACTACTACTACGACTACTACAACTACTACTACTACTACTACTACTACTACTACTACTACTACTACTACTACTACTACTACTTCTACTACTACTACTACTTCTACTACTACTACTACTTCTACTACTACTACTACTACCACTACTACTACTACTACTACTACAACGACTACTACTACTACTACTACTACTACTACTACTACTACTACCACTACTACTACTGCTGCTGCTGCTGCTGCTGTTACTTCTCTAGCAGAGAGCTGTGACTTGGTGCAAGAGATATCTTGATTGGTACAACACTCAGTTTTGTGCAAAGTAATTCAAGCGACCCCCAGATTACAGTACTTAGCAATTCCATCTGAGTTTTCATCAGCTCCTAGTTGTATACGGAGGCCACCAGCATCTCCGGTACAGATCAGATTATAAGCAGACAGGGACTAGTCAGGAACAAGAGATAATGTCAGTGTTGTTAATATGGGGCCCTTCTGGGGGTCATCACTTGTCTCCCACTCTAGAAATCCTCTGTGTGAGGTTTTCCACCTACTGTGCATGGGAAGGTTTCTCTTGACCTTTTCTAAAGCTGTTATATTTATTTCTACCTCATTGGCATTCTCTGGCCTTCATCTGAACTTGTGGGATGGCCTAATTGTTTAGTGGTTCCTAACAACAATCAGGAAACATTAAGAATAACCTTCTCTCAGTGCATTTATATATTTTACCCA
The DNA here is from genome assembly GCA_963942565.1 of Maea johnstoni. Taxonomy (NCBI): domain Eukaryota; kingdom Metazoa; phylum Annelida; class Polychaeta; order Spionida; family Magelonidae; genus Maea; species Maea johnstoni. Next base: position 25,889,346 of record OZ012685.1, read on the forward strand.
TCTTTTTATTAAGCTTTGGTATATATATATATATATATATATATATATATATATATATATATATATATATATATATATATATATATATATATATATATATATATATATATTTATATATATATATATATATATATATATATATATATTTATATATTATGCACTTTACAGGGTGCAACATCTAGGTTCCCAAACATTACTTGCTGAGTGGGGCAAGCGACCCCTATAATTTACTTGCCATGCCGACACTTTCACTTGTTCCGCCATTCTATTATAAACAAAGGTGAGTTACATTGCGAGGTCCAAAACATTACATACTGAGCAGGGTTAGTTTGGTCCTTGTTCTGCTTACCAGATTGTCAATTTTTGCAGAATTCACTTGCAACGGGGCAAGCGGTTATGTTGCACTCTGCTTTATGTGATACAATGTAGTTGGAGACATATCATAGTTATATCTCTAGGGCTGTTGACTTATTACTATCCTTGAGTGCATGTTCCCCTAAGGGAACTGTTAACCAATTAGTGTTCATGAATGCTGCTGATGGTAACTAATGTAAAATCTGCCCCAGGTCATAGGCAGAATAATACCGACATGTTTAAGTATGGTGAACTCCTATTATAAGGTCAGCCTGCTCAAGGAAACAAACAGATTAATTGGAAAACAATGAATTGTGACCTAGTTATTTAGTACATGTATGTTATGCATTTATGGCCCATTGTCAACATATGTCGCAGCTAGTATAGTGGTGAACGTGTACGTGCCATTAGTGTATGCTGCCTATATATTTGCTGCTTGCTTTTAACATATCCTTGCTCAAAGTTCCCTTGACAATATTGCCATCAGGCCTTGCGATACCTACATAACAATAGTTTGAGAATAAAGCACATGTATGTATGTTTTCAAGATGCTTGAAGTGTTTTGATTGATAAAATCTCAATGCATTTAAAGAGAGTTTTAGTTTTGGTTCCGATTTATAATACTACCCCTTAAAATGATTTTCCTGGAATAGTTCTTCCCCAAACGATATTGACACAAATAGACAGTGTGTGTTTTTAGTGAATAATGACATGAATTGGTCAATTATAACAGTGGTGTTTCTATACTATAAGCCTCAATTGCCCTTGAATTATTTTCCTGAAATAGTTCTGTCCCAAACGATATCACACAAAATGAAATAGGCAGTGTGTTTATAGGCAATACAGACATGAATTGGTCAATTCTAACAGTGTTTCTGTATTATAAGCCTGAATTACCCTTATCAGTCTCCGACTGTCTGAAAAGTTGATATGACATTCTGGCTGCCGCCTTGCTTTGGTGATGGGCCGACATGATGTCTTTGTGTCGGCTCGGAGGGTGGCAGAGCGAGAGCCTCATTGTGGCGGGATGGCTGGGAGGTCGGTGTAGATAAAGCTCAAACAACCCCCACTGCCCAGCGCCTGAGTGATAAAACATGTCATAAATTCTCCCCGAGAACCGCGCACACTGACAGGACAATTACAATAAATGCCGGGAGTAATTCATGTGTTCTGCAGGTCTCGGGCAATAATCGCGGGCACCAATCTAGCGTGCCTATGGACAACATGAGTTCGCTCCTTTTCCAGCAAGAATCACTCATTGACAAGCAAGAATCGTTGAACGACAAGCGAAAATCACTTATCGACAGAGAAACTAGTGACCAATTTAGCCACTTACGAACAATTGCTGCTTAATAAAGTCTGCCTGCTCCTTAAAGCTTTTATCCAGATGCAAGGAATTGAAGATTACTCTGAATGGTCCAAAATATCGCAGGCATGGTCTTAGGCAGCAGGGCCTCTGGGTTTCATTTGGACACCCAAACCCTCAAAAATCACCCTCCAAGACACCCCAAAAAATTGGTGAGGAATTTCTTAAAGTGTCAATTTCAAGCATATAGTTGTATTTTTACAGCTCAATATAATTCCTATGGCATTACATATTGACATTATGTTTTATTTCATTATGTAAATATATGTTTATGGTAGAAATTTGAACATATTGGGGTCTTCCTCCAAAAAATGGAAGCCCCAAAATTTCACAAAATTTTGCCAATTGTGGCCACCTAGTTTCTAAAACCTGGCTAAGTTCCTAAAATTTGTAAGACATTTTGTATAAATTCTAACTGTGCTCTGACTGGCACTAAGCATAGTATGCTTGTCCACCACTGATATAAGCCTCATCCCTTCCAGAGTATTTGACCTTTAGGTTCCAGGACACAGCTCTTTAAATAAACACAGTAATTGTGCAATGGGAAGGGGGCCAGTATCTCCAGTATGAGGTGATAACCTGTGAAGGGCTGCATGGCTCAGAAGTACTTAATGGAATTGAAAATGAACACCAATGTAGGCTTAGATTTGCAAAAAAAGAAGTGAAAAAAAATATTTTGGTATGTCTATCAAAGGTAGATGTACATATGTATATTTGTCACCTTATGCCCTCTATATCCTAAAATGATGTTGTTGATGATGATGATGTTGATGATGATCAAGGTGGGTTAAATAAATGATTAGGATGATAGAGCTCTACAACCCTTCAACACAATGACTATGATTGAAATGATAGTAATCGGATATGTTGTGTAAAATGTGAAACCAAGAATTAGCTGAACTACATGCCAGAATTAAGCTTCAAACTAGATTCTCTTTTCGTTGTTTTATTCTGATGGTTCTGTCACTACGATCAATATTCTCACCACAGACCCGGACCTCTCGAAATTGACAACTCGTGCCAATTAATGGCTGCCACTTTGAACGGATTAAATCCCGATGGGATCTTTGCTGTCAAACGGGTTTGTACGTCAATGCCTATGATTGGAGCAAATCCAAGCGTACACTGCAGCAGGGACTTAGCCAGGATTTTCATAACAGGGTGTCCAAATTGGGATTTCAAGAATTTAGGGTGTCCAAAATCCCTGATTGAAAAAGTGAAAATCATTGCACTGATCATGAACATTAACAAATAAAGTAATCATATGCTTAATTCTTCAAGGAATGTCTTTGTTATTACTTTGAAGTTAAACTTTTTAGAAATTTAACTTGGAATTAGTACTTATAAAGTACACATACCAAAATCTAGAGTGTCTTTTTACCTAAAATCAGGTATTTTCCAAGAACCAGGAAGTCTTAAAGACACCCAGACAACCTACTGGCTAAGACCTTTCATTGCAGTGGTATTGGTGAGGATAAGGAAAAGGGGGAGGAGGAGTTTGATAATGGAGATTTTAATGTATTTTTATGTATTAGGATAGCGGTGCTGGAGAAAAATTATGATAGTTATCATGCATTGGCAGATAGTAGCCTGAGAAGCCCAGTCTAGTATATAAAAAGGTGACTGTGATTATTATAATCACAGTCACCTTTTTATGTACTCTCCCTTTAAAAGAGGTCACCCCAAAATTTCACAATTGCCAATTTTGGGCACCCAATTTTTTCAAATCCTGGCTCAGACACTGGTTTTCAGCAATATCATAGCACCCAAAGGACACTTTTTCGTTATAATCTCTGAGCATGAATGGGTTAAGGTGAGACAATGAGAATAACATGTCTCCACAGTATGATGGATGAGAGTGGATAGGTTATAGGGGGCACTGCATGAGTCCCACCATGACAGCGAGCTCACCAGCATCGCCTATTACAGCAAACTCCTTCCCCCGCTTCCACTGGTAACTGAGATGTTTGATTAATCTGCCCATGATTAATGGTAGGACGATGCCTCCACTGTGCTCGATATGAAGATCTCGATCAATAAACTTACGAGCAAGTGCTTGTTTCCTACTTCATGAAATAGAGGAGTTGGGGAATATTTGTACTAAGGAGCAGGGACTTAGCTATAGTTCTACCTGTCTTTAGGACAGGCAGTATCCTGAAAATTCCTTTTTGGGCAGGCAAAGATTTATAAAGAATTTTCAATTTCGACTTTTTGGGGGTAATAACCAAATATTTTGCTAACAAACTATCTTATAGGACATAGCTGAAGTGTGAATTGCCTTTTTGACACAATAGGCTTATAAATGTAGTAGGTGTAAAGGATTTGAAGTAGACTAGTAGTACTTAGCTTAATCTGGAAGGGCAGAACTTTTGGAATTGCTGTTTTGGACAGGCATTTTTGAAATCCTGGCTAAGACCCTAGCTGCTAAGGAGAGAGGGAGATCAAACTGTTTTTATTTTGCACTTGGACAAACAGCTTAACATTCGATCCTCAAGAGGACTTTGCTTAGAGATTCATAGACCCTTAGATCTTTTACTTCTATGTTGTAAGAATTGTGTATAATGATAAGCGATCACTTTTTCAATCGATGAATGAAGAGTAAAGACAAGCAATTCCAATAAATCACAATAAAGGCATCAGTGATCAAAAAGGTGCTATTGGACCTAGTGGTTCTTTTCATATTTATTTATCGAAGACATATTTTCAATCTTGCCTAATCCCTGAAAAGTGCTGTGATGTTTTAAGTGCCATATTTACTTTGCATATCAGACTTGCAATTTAAGTGAAGAGGTTGTTTAAGGATTTTATTTTTTGAATTGCTGAAAAAGCTTAAGGGTACGCACATATGCCTGCAGGTAACAACTGAATAGTCCCAAATCTCTGTACCTAGAGGACTTACCGTAAATTTTCGAAAATTTAGACCACCCTAGGAATTTGGGCCACTATGATTATTTTGAAAATGAATAATGGGAAATACAGGCAACCCCTTGCTGATTCAACATAAATGTATTTTCAGAAAACATGGGCCACCCTGAACACATACAACTTGTAATTGTTAAAAAAAAAGTGTTCCAAAATACTGAGAATTTACGGTACCTTTAAATTAGCTTTGATGAATGCTTCTCCTGGCAGGTAGCGACTGGATAATCCCCAAATCTCATTACCACCTTGCAAATCTATTAATCCTCTATGATTAGAGGTGATTTATGCTGTCACGAGCCATGCACACACCCTTTATAATCAAACTAATTACGGACTGCCAGTTTCCCTTAATACGACTTCCCTTTTCATGTGATACGGGGAGAAATCGATGGTGTGATAATGATAAGTCTCATTGGCTCAGTGTTTGTTGCGGGTGGTCTGCAGGGAGGAGTTATAGAGACCGGCATGACTGTTCTGCTCCAGAGACAGCTAATTACTTCCCCTCCCACCATGCATTGCTACTACCAGCCTTACTGCCTGCCGACTTGATGCTCTAGAACCTGACTGCTACCGACCAGGCACCGACATCATTTTCAGAACTAACTTGCCATGCCGGGCAAGTAGTTAATAATTTTGACTTGCCCGACATAACTTTTGACTTGCCTGAAATAAGTGCTGGAAAGGCGTGTATTGTTTATCATGGGTTTAAAGATTTGAAAACCATTTTCTTTTCAGTTTTGTTGCATTGTTTGCATATTTCTGGGTATTTGGGCCATTTACTATAATATAATGTGTTTAATGTTACGATTCGGGCAAGTGAAAACTAAAACGTACTTGCCCGAAAGCCCTTTTTTCAAATATTCACTTGCCGGGACAAGCGGGCTAGTACTTACGTCGATGCCTGAGTCTGCTAATGAAATGACAATCGTAGACCTCTACGCTAACTCAAAATGTTACTGGCCTTGTAGGATTTGTAGTTTGACCCAATTGTATTTTAGACACCCAAACCCTCAAAAACAACCCCTCAAGAAACCCAAAAGGTTTTGGGGAGTATTCTTATTAAGATGTCACTTTCAAGCTTAAAATTGATTTTTTCCAGTAAATACATGTTTGTGGTTGTTATCTCAATGTATTTTGGTCTCCCTTGAAAGATTGGATGCCGAAAGATTTTTCAATTGCCAATTTTGGGCACCCAGTCTCTAAACCCTGGCTATGACCCTGGCACAGATTGCTTGTGCAAACTTGATATGTGTAAATATAACATGTAAATTGATTTTTCCACTCCTGAAAAGCAAGTACACATATTATAGGGCAATCCATTTTAGGGTCAGCTCGCCCTTAAGGAATGCAGTGTAAGTGAAGCATACAGTTCTATAAAACAATTATAAAACAGATAATTCATTGTGTATATATCTTAATCCAGCTCCCTTGTAACAGCCATAAAGGGTTGGCTGTGGATACAATTTGCTCTTGGCAGACAATTATAAGAAGATTTGCTAATATTACTGGTGTTTTATGTAAGTGATCTGTTGATACTGAAATATCACAATTTTGTGCTATGCACAACTTCTCCTACTAAAAACTCCAATTCATGCCAAACAAATGAAATACTTTCTATAGAATACAAAAAGATGTCTACCTTCCCCCTCTTTTTTGCAGTTTTGCAAGGACCGAATACTTCTTAAGTCCTAATGTATATATATTGGATATGTCTTCTTGCTTATTATATGTTTAATCATCTTTATTTGCTTTAAGGGGTGTTTGTTTGTTTGCTTACTTACAGTTAGCTAAAGTAGACACAGCTAGTATAGGATTTTATAATTGTATAGTATTGGAAATCAGGTTTTTGCCCGAAGTGATATTTACAGGCACTACTAAATTCTCTATTTGCACTTTCAGTTTGGTCTATTGCCATGATAAACATTGTATAAAGGCCTCCCGAAAGGAATGCTGCTTGTTGGGAGGGGATGGAAATATACTGATTTAAGGATTACCCTTAACCTTTATACTGCTGGTGGCTAATTTGGACAATACAAAAAGATGCAAAAACCCTGAAAAATGACTGAAACCCTGGCACATGGGTACTCATATAAGCATTCTCAGTGAGAGCTATCCAATGAATACCAACATGACAGGTTTTAGATGGTTTTGGAAAATCTTTGTGTTCTTGTGAGCTTTGGACGAAAATAGCCTCAGTATTGGAAGGGTTAAATAGTTTGTGGTATTTTTCTTTGCCTGGCTTCCTTGGGATTTTTCCACAAATATTGATGTCCATCCCTGGTGATTTCTATGATGACCCTAAAACATCACATGGATACCATGTAAAAGATAAAGACCAGAAAAGAATCAGGATTTTGTGATATCAGAGAACAGGAGCTTAACCCTTATGCTGCTGGTAACTAATGTGGCCTATACAGAAAGATGTAAAAAAAAACAGAAAATAACTGAAACCCTGGCAAATGGGTACTCATATGATAGTACTCAGCGAGGGCTTTCAAATGAATACCAACATGACATGGTTTAGATAATTGCTAAAAATATTTTTACGATATTGTGCCTAGGACAAAAAATAGACTCAGCATTACAAGGGTTAATATAAGAAATAACTCCTGATACATGTAGATCTTTACAGGCAGAGCTAGAGGAGGGCTTAAAGCTATCTCACCAGTCTTAATGAAGATGTATGAGGATTACCTAGTACACCACGGAACCTAGTCACTACTACATCATTTTGAAGTACTTAAGATGTACTTGGGACATGCGACATCTATGTTTAGTTGTTTACCCCTAGAAACTTAGATCTGGGCATGAAGTGAAATAGATAGATCAACATATGAGAAAAAAAGGGTTTGATCATTCCAAATTGACTTGAATCTTGTCTACCTATTATTGGCTTAAAGCAATGTAATATATAAGACTAGGTAATGACTGCTGTGGATTGTAAGTGTATTATGTGAGGACAAGCACAGGGCTTTGGATACAGTCCCAGATGTTGCTTGTTGCGTAGAGAGTATAGCCTGTTCTTATGTCTACCTTTTGCGGCCATTACCTCTTATCCATCCTGACAGCCAGGCTGTAAGAAAACAGGTTCCTGGCTCAGACAGGGCCTAGCATGCTTAGCTCCTACATTCATGTTATCATCACCCACTTAACTAGTAGTACCACAATCTTGTCATGGGCTAGCCCTGCCTTAATAGGCAATAAAGTTACTGACTCCCACCTTCCAGTCAAGGTCCTATCAAATGGGTTACAGGGCTCGAAATTAAGTTTTTTATCCAGGGAGTCCAACTGCACATGTACCTTCAAAGGCTACTTTAAAGTGTTGTGTATAGAAATCAGTACATCTTTTGGGTCCTTGCAGAAATTTGAGAATGCCACAGGAGGATTCAAGGGAGCCTTGCATAAGAACCCTACTCCATCTAATTTTGAGCCCTTGGTTATATATATATCTGTACTTAACCTCCCCCGTCTTTGATCAGGTTAAATGTTGATATATATGTGTTTATTAACCATACCCCTCAACATCCTGCTGTGGCCTGATTTAACTGTTTTTGATATCTCCCTCCTTCCATTCAGGTTGCAAGGATGTTTCTTTATGTTCTAATCAGCACCCAGCCTCCTTGGCATCCTGCTGTGGTCAAGCTGACATGTGTACGTCTCTACTTAACTCTGAACACCCATATTCAGGTGAACTGTTTGTATTTGTTCTATAGCCACCGCCCCTCCCACTTATCATCCTGTATCAGCCAAGAGAACTGATGTACATTTTAATCCCTTGCATCCCCCTTCTCACCAGTTCAGGTTAGGTCATCACTCATCAGGTATATCTGTACTTAACTCTAAACCCCATACTACGGTTTAAAACTGTTTGTATCTGTTCTTATAGCTACGCCTCTCCCACCTATCATCCTGTATTGGCCAAGACAACTGATGTACATCTTTACCCCTTGAATCCCCCACCACATCAGTTCAGGTTTAATAGGTCACCAGATGTATATCTGTAGTTACGTACTCTTAAACCCACATACTTCAGCCTGACTGTTTGCATCTGTTCTTATGGCTATGCCCCTCCCCCTTAACCCTTCCAATGCTGAGGCTAGTTTCATCCAAAGCACAAGGATGCAAAGATTTTTGAAAACCATTTAAACACTGTCATGTTGGTATTGATTGGATAGCTCTCGATGAGTACTCTCAGATGAGTACCCACATGCCAGGGTTTCAGCCATTTTACAGGTTATTTTGCATCATTTTGTATTGGTCAAATTTAGCCACCACCAGTATAAGGTTTTAACATCCTGTATCAGCCAAGAGAACTGATGTACATCTTAAACACTGTTGGGTTATCACTTATCATGTGTATATCTGTAGTTAAACACTCTAAACCCCCATATTCATGTTAACTAATGTTTATCTATGTTCCTTTCTTCCCTCCCTCCACATTTAGTTTAGGTCCAGACGCTTGGTTTCTATCTGTACAAACCCCTTTGCCCCCTCCTACATAAGGTTAAGGTCTACTGTTGACTGATTTACATCTGTGTGTAACCTTCCTTGCCTGTTCAATGTCTGCTGTTAGCTCACAATGCATAATGTGTCTTAAGCAAGATTGGTAGGTGGCCATAGTTGGCATAGTTTAAACAGGGTCAATGATTGCAATGGTACTTGCATGTCCTGTTGATTCTCAGTGTAATCACACAATGTTCACCATAAATTATCGGATATTTGGACCACCCTAAGAATTTGGGCCACTATAATTATTATGCATGATAATTTAAGGAAACTCTGGGCCATGCTGGTCGTCATTAAGGGAATTCTGTGCATGGCCACTATTACTCTGCTTTGTCTAGATATTTTCAGAAAACATGAGCCACCCTCACCCCATAACAATTGTCATTGTTAAGAAGTGTCCCAAATAACTGAGAATTTGCGGTAATTAAAATATTGCCACACACATGCCAGTTGACGAAGAACTATATATTTATGAAAGAGTCTGTTATTGCTGTCAAGGAAATGTGGGCAAGAGGGCTATAGGTGGACAATTACTGAGTATAATGTAAGGATGAAATGATTTTGAGGAGGAAAATGAAGTTTATATCTATCAAGCTCGAGGAATGTAATCTGAAATTGCCATTTCCTTTGCTGAACATGCCACCAGCTAGACTAGATTCTGTGCTGACCAAGCAGTGTGGTGTAGACTAGTACCAGGAATATATGGTAGATAGATGGCACCACCTGACCCTCCTATCTCAAGAGATTTAAAGGCAGTCTTAAGTTTAATCCTTCATACCCCTTGTGAGATAATTGTAAACTAAATTGACCACTTTGGCCTATTTGGTGCCTGCTAACAGAAAAAAACAAGACAGAAAAATACATATGACAGCCTAGAAATCTAGGCTAGCTACAAACAAGAAGAGCCTGATTGGCTCTTGACAATCTATGTATGTGACAGGGGTCAATTAGTGTGGCTCCCTCCCACTGGCCTGTGATATGTCCAGCTTGCCAGCTCTTGAGCCCCCCTGACAGCATTGCTTGCAGTCACCAGATCTGCAAAGAGGTGGAAAATCAGATTTGTTGAACCTGTCCTAGTATGGTTAACAGAGGCTGTGAGGGGGGGGGGGGGGGGGGGGGTCAACATGCCCCCACTGAATAGTGTATACGGCTTTAATTTGGAGTGCTAATTTCAAGCATTCAAACTATATATTTATTTATTTATTTGTTTGAAATCTGAGTATATTGTGGTCGGCCCTTTGAAAATTTTGACGCCCAAAAATTTTACAATTGCCAGTTTCTAAATCCTGGCTAAGACCCTGATGTAATTCTGCATGCACACCACAAGGTATCTACATAGCTGTTTAGTTCATGTGTGAAATGGCAGGAAATTAATCTGAAGACCCCCCTCAAGGAGGATCTTCCCCAGCTCTCAGGGCTGCCTCGCTGCTTCTCGCTACTCCCCTCTCAAATCAATCTCATCCTCGCCTCCAGCAAACTAATCAGGTGTGTTCTTTCATTATGTGGAAAATATAGCATTGTATGACATAAGTGGTAGCACACTTTTCTGCTAGGGTTTGTAAGACTGATGGAAAGGGACTGTATTAGGGCCTATAGAATGTCACCCTTGTACTCGTAACAGGCATTTAGAAAATAAGTGGGAAATGTAGTAAAAACATAACATAAATGACTGAAATAAATTAACCAACAGCATTAACCCTTATGATGCTGGTGGCTAATTTGGCCAATACAAAATCATGCAAAAAAACCTGAAATATTAACTGAAACCCTGGCACATGGGTGCTCATCTAAGAGTACTCTGTGAGAGCTATCCAATGAATACCAACATGACAGGGTTTAGATGTTTTTCAAAAATCATTGCATCCTTGTGCTTTGGGCGAATGTAGCCTAGGCATTGGAAGGGTTAAAGTCGCCAGTTCATCCATTTAATCAAGTGATGCCATTCACATTTTATTGCTTAGTTGTTTACTGCATGTTTTGTAATTTGTTGTCCAGTTAATGGGTTGGGTGTCTGAGTTTGGCCAGCAGATAGTAGAAGCTTCTAGCCCTATCAGGTCATTGTTCCTCTTAACTATGTATGATTAAATCACTTCATGATTACTGTCCTTTTTGTGTTCACAAGCTGCCATTAGATTGAGTGCATTGCAAGTCAATTACTGTCAATTACCCAGGAATTACAGTATAATAGTTCTTTATGTTTGCCAATTACTTATCACTTCATTTATCTATAATGTTTTTACCATTTGCTTACTACCTATAAACTATAAACTGCAAAGTGCACTGAATTACATGTCAAGGCTATTTATTATGCGCACAAGTCTTTTTGGTGGAAGACATGCAACTATCACCGAGCCCAAAATGGAGGAACATGCAAACACTAGAAATTTTCAGTGACAGTGAAACTGTGATTTCAAGTAAAAAAAGGGAAGAAATTTTCATGAATTTGTGAGCTCTTGAGTTGAATTGCTGGTACGTGAGCTCAGCTCGAGTGAACAGTTATCTATTTCAGAATTCAGGGTCTTAGCCATGATTTCAAAAATGCCTGTCCAAAACTGCAATTCCAGAATTTCTTCCCATCCTGATTTTGCTACTAAATCTACTTTAAATATATGTATAACAACTACAGTATATTTAATAGCCTACTGTGTCAAAATATATATAGATGGATAGATAATCTTTATTTCAAGTCGGTGGCTCTTGGCAGACTACAAAAGGGCAATTTGCACTTCAGTTGTGTCCTAGATGATGGTTTGTTAGTTAAATATTTCGTAATTACCCCCAAAAAGTCTATATTGAAAAATTCTTTATAGAAATTCTTGCCTGTCCAAAAAGGAAGTTTTCAGGATCTGCCCGTCCAAAAGACAGAAAGGGTGGGTCCTGGCTAAGTCCCTGTTTCAGATGTGTACTCTCAGATGTAAGGGTCTTAAATGCCACTTTGCTATTCAGAACATGTTGTCTGTGGTATATGGAGCTTGTTGTGATACATTTCCACATTCCTCTCTTGATCTTCCTCCCGATCCGTTACTCTGAGGAAACTGGAGATCAGGAATGGCCCACCCTCTCCTCAGGAGTGGCAACTGCAACTATGTTATACACCTTGGATCTTCTTCCAATTCACTTATTGAAAAAAATTGCACCATCAAGAGATTCATCTCCCAGAGTAATGTAAAATAATGACTTTTTGATGACAAGAACCTTTCAGACTAACTATAGTGGCAGTAACTTAGCCAAGTCTTAATCAATTATCTGGCCAATACAAAATGATGCAAAAATCCTGAAAAATGACTAATACCCTAGCACATGGTTACTAATCTGAGAGGACTCAGCGAACTAGAGCTTTTCAATGAATATACCAACACGGCAGGGTCATGATGATTTTCAAAAATATTTGCATCCTTGTGCTCTGGATCAAAGTAGCCTCAGCATTGGTAGGGCTAAGGCAGCCCCAATCTAGCGTTCCCTTCCCCCTTCCCCCCATGGGTGCTCCTGTGCTCAGTCATTATCAGCTAATGGGTGCTGATCAGGCAGCTGATGTACCTTAAAGAGGGCAGCCGTTTCTTAAAGCAGGACTCATAGATCACAGCCAGGAATCTCCCATCTCAGCAGCTGCTCTCTGATTGGCCAATAGCTAGGACGGCAGGCTGGTATGTGGGGAGATGCAAGGGGGTAACCATTAACATCATGCCCAGATGTCATCTAGAGAGAGAGAGAGAGAGAGAGAGAGAGAGAGAGAGAGAGAGAGAGAGAGAGAGAGAGAGAGAGAGAGAGAGAGAGAGAGAGAGAGAGAGAGAAAGAGATTGAAAATATATTCTATTAATCCCCTCTTATTTTTCTCGTAAGTCAGACCTTTTTTGGCCAGGGCAGAGATCAACAGTTAAGAAATGTATGATTTCTTGATATCAAAATAGCAATACTGAGCAAACTATCATGTTATTCAGAAAGAAAAAAAGTTGGAATGATAATTAGCATTGTAATGAATGGCAAGGCACAACAAAAGGTTTCCTGCCTTGAATAGAGAGTTTCTCGGGTAATTGGTACTGCAAGGAGGGCCAGGCATTGGAAGATAAAGTGCCTTGGAGCGAACAGGCAATTACAGCACCCTAGTCACTTCAAAGATTTTTTGCAGGCAGGATTTGTGGTGAGAGCCGGAGGGAAATTGGCTAACTGTGCTTATTGTATCAGTTCAATAGTTTTCTTGTCGAGTCTTATGATATACAGTAAGTTATGGCTGTCTGGCCCAGGGAATCTATAGCCAAGACGTAGGTCTCAGAGTCCTCTTGCAACTTGTCTCAGTTGACCATGAAAATAGGGGATGGAGAAAAATTAATCACAATATATTATGTAACCCATCCATCCCTTCAGCAGCCTCAAAAGCCAAGATTATTATATTAATAATATCATCAAAACATTATTTCAAAATATATCTAAAAGTGTAATCTGAAACCAACCAACAATTCTCCTAATATTTTGCCAATTTAAGCTAAATTTCCATGATATTTTAAAAAGTATAGTAGCGCCTACTTAAATTAACTGCTTCCTAAGGAATCGGTTAAGGCTGTCCCAAGAACCAGCTTCAAGAAATATGACTTTGCGCAATGGTGTGTTGATTAAAAATCAGGCATGCGGAGTAAAATGAAGTATGTAGTCTGGGATCTGCGTTTGTCAAGTTAAATGCCAAACGAGATGTACTCAGCTTTTAGGTCTTAAGAAATACTGGCAGTGGCTGGAGTTGATTAAAGATATTGGTGATGTAGAGGAAAAGAGATGAGTAATGAAATATGATTTATGACCATCGTAGATTTGCACCAAAGAAATGGTGCCCACGTTACTGTAGGGAATGTGACCTGAGTCTTGATTAAAGCATCCGTCATATGGAACAAGAGATCAGTTCAAACCAGTATGGCGATATTCAATTTTATGGTTCAATTTAATGAATGTATCTGCGATTACTTCCTTTTGTTAGAAATATTTTGTGTGTATTGTAAGTTGCCTGTAATGAATAAATGTCTTTGTTGCCGTTTTTGATCAAATGCGTAATATGTTTTCTAACCACTTGTATGTTTTTGTCCATTCCAGGTTACATCCAAAAATCCGGTGTAGAAACGTTAATCAATAATTTGCAGTCAGACTGGCAAACAGTAAGTATCTCACTTTCTTACTTCCTGCAAGTAATATCCTAAGTACAGAATGTAAAAAAATAGACAAATGCTTGAGCCATAATTTCCAACTGGCAAGCTGGTGTTATTTTTCAGCCATGATAATGTTCACAGGTGAATGATAAGATTTGCCCTTGACTATCATCTTTATAGGCAATATAAATATCTTTCCCCTGTGTATCCTGAAGCCAACTATGTGTTGATTAAAGAAATTCTCTATTGGAATTCAATTATAGAGTACTCATTAGCTTTGCTGTACTCGTAGCCCCTAACTCAGCTGTCAGCTGTAAGCCATGAGGTTCCCTTTCTCTACTATACTAGCACCCTGAAAGCTGCCTTCTCTGATGCCCACATATGCAGAGCTTCTGCTTGTCAATGTTGTCATTTGCACTAAACCACAAGGGCAATTAAGGCATTAAGGCATTTTTTATTGATTGCAGTGCTTATGATTTCTTATGAGCACACTATGGAGTTCTGACATCTTAGTAATTTTAAATGAAATACATGAGAGAAGTCATGAATCTGATTTAAATTTACCTGATATTGTTTCTTGTCCACAACAGTTTGCAGACCAGGTAGACCCTTTTGCTTTTGCATTAGGATTGTGTTTGATTGCTACCAGTCAGTGCATTTATAGCAGGGCTTGACTTCAAAGCGTGTAATCGGTCTAGAACTTGAAGACAATTATTGTAATATGATATTTGGTCATCCAAAAGGCACACTAAGCACTATAATTGGCATGCAATATAGATTAGAAGAAGTTCCTTACCTTTGTTTTACTCAGTATTTGGTTTAGTTATCACAATATCCTAACTTTTACAATTAAGTAATAGATTATATCATAACTACAACTTCAAACTGAGTGCCAGACAAACAAACAAATACTGTAGTCACCAAACAGATTTAATCAGTTTCAAAACCTTTTAAAGTCAAGCCCATAGTTGGATTATGTATTGTCTAGCAAATAGTTTGACGAAATTGGTGAAATAATATGTGGCTTCAAGTTAATTTTTGTCAGTTTTGTTTTTAGTGTTTTAGCTATCAGTTGGAAGTGAAGTCTGCTCATTCGTTATGCATACCTGTTAGTTTGATATACTGTTAAATTGATTTTAGCCTGTATGTCATTGAATTGTAAAATGTAGAATTAGAATACTGCTTTATACTATCAAGAATACTGCTTATTAGTGAAGGTTAAACAGGGACTAGAAACCACCTGTCAATTAAGATCATTCCACCTGTTTATGAAGACTCTAAAGAGGTCCATAGGTGAAGCAATATTTTACCTCTCTGAATAAAGACAACCCCTTCAGTCAACACTTTTAAGTCACAATAGCTGATTTGACTGCATTAAGATAAAGGATATGTTTGATTTTACTTCTGATTAAAGAACACCCCTTCAATTGACACTTTTAAGTCACATTAGCTGCTTTGACTGCATTAAGATGTATATGTATATGTTTGACAGGGTTTTGTTAGCACTAAGTTACTGACCATACTTTACCTACTAGAAAACATATATTAGCTCTAATTCACTTGAAATTGATGATATTTTTATTCTAGTGAATTTATATGAATATGTCATATTTGGCTCCTTGGGAAATGCTGCTTGTATTGTAGTTATGCATCTTTGATTAGTGGTCGCTTTAAACCAGTGGGAAGAAATTGCTGTCATATGTGGACGCTATCAGTATCTGTTGTTGTACATAGTGTCAGATTGTGAGCATGCATGTTACGTTTCCATGATCAAGGTATTGCCCAGAGCTAATGGTTGGTTTTAAAATCAGCTAAAAGCATGCTGTACTAATAGAAATATTCTATAATGTAGATATACCATGTTGCAGGATTTGACAACATTTCTAATCAACATATCTGTGCAGGAAAATTTTACATACCCTCCCAATCATTTATTACATTCTGAATGGTGATAAATAAATACACTATATGTTTCTCTTGCCAAAAATTTACTTGCAAGCTGACACATACATTTCGGAATAGAAATATAATATAAGTAATGGAACAGTACAGCCCTGTTATGGTACAGGGAAAGTGGAATCCCTGTTCAAGTTTAACCCTGCATTCATGGTGATATTCTTGAACCGTTTCACTCAACAGAGTACAACAGAGTACTGGCATTTCATTCCGGCACTAAATCAGGGGTGTCCAACTGTCACATTGTCTCACCAATGTGCGACAGAGGCCTCAAAACGTTTGACAGGTCAAATCCATCAAGTACTGTTTAAGGTGATGGATACCCTGCAAGCTAGATAAAAGGGCCGTCCAAAAACACACCTCATTGTAGCATAATCATAAAACAAGGTGTATCTCCAGGTTCCCGATTGTTATCAGGTATAGAGTATCATAGCCAACCGTCTTTATTCAACCCATATTCTATTTCATTTCAATATTTACAACTTTTCACTCAAATGACATAATCTCATTACTTACGCAGGTGCACATATACCTTAGGGATGTCATTGACTATGCCCAATAAGAAGTAAATTTTTGATTCTTTACTGCTGAAGATTTTTACTGGCCATAACATTTGAAACAGAATATGGATTGAATAATGACAGTTGGCGATGATATTCTCTACCTTATAACACTCATGAACCTGGAGATACACCTAGTTATAGGATTATGCTGCTTCAAGGTGTGTTTTGGGATGAGGCTTTGAACTAGCTTGCAATGGTACTCATCATCTTAACTCAGCAAATTAACAGACAGAATGGCCAGTAGAGCCTTTTGTATATTCTCAAATGTATTATTTTATACATATATTTCTTTAAACTATTTAACTCCATCATTTTAATGGTGTTTTTATCTATTGATCTATAGAGGTCTCCATTATGGATAAAACAAGGCTAATATTATTGTGCCAATAAACTGTTGAAATTTTGTGAACGCTTTTTTCGCTCTAAAACATCTGTGCTCCAGGACTTTTATACATGGGCACCCCTGTAAATGTGTGGGTAAACCAATTGCACCAAATCTTTACCGGATTGCCTTGGAGTGATAATGACCAATACCTTTAACCCTTATGCTGCTGGTGGCTAATTTGACCAATCCAAAGTGATGAAAAAATGCTGAGAAATGACTGAAACCCTGGCAAATGGGTACTCATCTGAAAGTACTCAGCGAGAGCTTTCCGATGAGATCCAACATGACAGGGTTCAGATGACTTTCAAAAATCTTTGCGTCATTGTGCTTTGGGTGAAAGTAGCCTTAGCATTGGAAGGGATAAGACCCTGAGCTATTTTGATCTTGAATGTATGAGCCTAGTTATCTGGCTGCCGCAGACGTTCATGTTACTATTCGACCAGGCCTCCTGCACTGTGATTGGTTGACTGGTACTCTGATGAAATGTCAGCCCTGTTTACAACGTACTGTTTGCACTTCACTAACTGTACACTATTTTCTCTATGTAGCGTATGCTTTTTCCAGACAGTTTAAATAAGGTAACACAAACAATGCAAAATATAAATTCTCTTTTATTCATTCATTGCATCTGTCTTATTCTCGTGTATTGATAAGACCCATCCAAGTAGTCCCAGAATGTTTTGTAATCTTTTTCATTGTATATGTATGTATTCACAGCTGGAATAAAGACAATTTTTACTTGGCAGGGGAAGATGATGTCATTTTTAGCATGTGTTTGCCTGCATGTTGAACCAATTCCTACGTTTAGACTGTAGTGGTAATAAAATCAGTTGATGATATCTTTTTAACCCAATTGTGTCTGAAGATCTACTTGACCAATGATGTCTGGACCTTTAGTTTGGCAATTTTGGCTGTTATAGGAATGAATGGGTTAATTGAGGCCTTCTTCAGAAAATATTAGTTCACGCAAATGCCACATGAGGGGGTTGTAATGTTAGTAAATATTTCCAACTACCATCCTAGTATTCCGCAGTGCCATCTATTCAGAAGGAATGACATCTAAATATGGCCTCGGAGGCAGGCTAGTTATGAACCCTACATGGTAACCTTTATTTCTCAAAATGGATGCTTGGCTTACCTGGCCGCAATCCCTGGCCCAGGTCTGAGGTTGGCAGTTTCAAACCTGGGGGTCCCTGCCCTTAATGGACCCTGCTTGGTAACCTTTATTTCTGGAATTGGATGCCTTGTTCACCTGGTCCTTGGCCCAGGCCTGAGGTTGGTCGTTTCAAGCCTGGGGGTCCATGCCCCTAATGGACCCTGCTCGGTAAACTTTATTTCTTAAAGTGGATGCTTGGCTCACCTGGTCGCGATCCCTGGCATAGGTCTGAGCTAGGTTGGCCATTCCAAGCCTAGGGGTCCATGCCCTTAATGGACTGCTGGGTTATTGCACATTTGGCTCGTCTCTTTATTGCCTGTCATTCCACATTCATAGGGCTATTTGTCAAGCGATCTTGGTCGCTCGCCCCGCAGAATAGGAACTGCTCTAATGGATTTAGTCTCCATAGCCCAGTACTCCAGCCTAATTGAAACTCCTCTTGTGTCGGGCCAAGAACTACGCCGCGGCAATCGTATTAGGACATTGCTGTGTAACACACACTGGTGATATGTTCAGCATACAGCAGCAATTGGGTTACCAGTAATCGGATATCATGCCATTGTCTATTGAGCTCTCTGCCATAACTGCTACTTTCAAAGATTGGCAGTCTTATATATAGATAGATAATAGATAGATAGATTATCTTTAATTCAGGTTGGTAATAGTTTTACATATAGTAAAATATACAAACTGGCAGGGCTTTTGGCTGACTAAAACAACAAATAAAGTATAACATACAGGGTGTTACAGCAATATAGATGATAAGTAGATCAAAAGTAGTGGAATTTTGCAAATGGACTAGATCTGTATTATCTACTTGTCAAAGATTCCTCTGGGGAAATAAGTTGTCATATATTAATTGACAATGATTAATATCTGTTATATTATGTTTTGTCAATCTGAGAGCCATACAGATAAAAAGCAAATGGGATGTATGGAGATATTCCCCCAAGCTTTCAGAGGTACTTGTGTCTGACAATAGCTAATTTCCTAGGGACCTGCAGCTATTAAATATTTCACACTCTCCTCATGTGTGGAATTTTAGGTGCTAGTTTATGTGGCCTCCTGAGCATAAGAAGTGAAAAGAGTGGGGAACATAGAGTTAGGATAGGCAGAATCTGGCAGTAGCCAGTCTGCAGGACTCTCACGAAAAAGTAAATCTCTGGTATTTCTTTTAGCTTTAGCCCCGAAAGATGTTAGCATCAAGGTTTGGTTACTGTTTTACTGGTATTTTTACAGGCATTTGATTTTTGCTATTTTATCAGTCCCCATGATAGCGCCAAAATAACATCCTTCAAATAAATATCCTGCTTTGTATCTGTTTTGTTTGAGTGCTTGAATGCACAAATCTTAAGTAGCACAAATATACCCTCCAGCAGGGCTGTAAGGCTGTATACAGTATTAAAAGTGCTTCCTAAGTTCTGATTAAGTGTTAAGTGCTTGATCTGTAAGATTATGTCAGACTACATATTTCTGATGAGATGGCGTAGATACATAGATATCTCTACGTGATAATGATGGGCTAGCTGTTATCCCAGCATACTTGTAGCCAACAGCTGCATGTCCTAGTTTAACAATAACAATTCAGTCGCAACTGCATCTCAACAGCCAACGCAAACTGATGTCATACCTCACTTGCTTGGGCTACCCTAGCCTGGTTTTCTAAGCTGTCATATTTATTTTCTATCGTGTTTTTTTCTGTTACCAGGCACCGAACAGTCTAGGTGGCCATAGTGGTCAATTTAGTTCACACTTATCTCACCAGGGGAATAGAGGATTCCTAAAACCTCTAGAGATAGGAGGATCATGTGGTGCCATCTATCTACCAAACCTGGTACTACACCACACTGCTTGGTCAACACAGTAGGGAATGTCAATCTTTTAGGGGCTAGGATCCTAGTCTAGAGCTACCCCCATAGCCAGCTAAACATCTAGTGCAGTGTGCAACCATTGTGTTTGCCTTGTCTCTTTGTTCTACAGGGTTGGGTTTGACTCCAGCCTAACCCTTATGCTGCTAGTAACTAAAATGACCAATACAAAAGTATGCAAAATCCCAGAAAAATCACTGAAACCCTGGCATATGGGTACTCATCTGAGGGTATTCAGCAAGAGCTATCCAATGAATACAGACATGACAAGGTTTAAATGGTATTCAAAAATCTTAGCGTTCTTGTGCTTTGGATGAAGGTAGCCTAAGCATTGGGAGAGTAAATGCCTGTGGTCAATTTGTCAGCTACTCATGGTCATAGTTTTTCATGGGTGATCTATTTTTCTTCATCAATGATATTTGGCTTTTGACAGAGTCATAGTCTGAATTGGTATCTGTACCAGTTCTTTTCCATTGACCCTATACATGCCATATTATTTTTCCTGGCGTTCAGACTGTTTGTGAAGAATGGAGGTGGTCCGCCGAATGAATCCAAATGGGATCTGTATCTTCCTGCAAACCCTCCATTTTTCAAGCTTCAAGCATGTTGACATTGTTCCTACTATAATGCATTATCAGATGTTTATTATGAGCATTAGCTTCATGTGTACCGATGTGATAGCCATAGATTCATATAAACTCTTTTTATATTCAATTTTAACTTTGGGCATGCAAATATATCATATCACGTCTAATTGTCAGTTATTTGATGAATATACGTTGATCTGTGTTCCTGCATATTATTGGTATTGTCATATTATCCCCTTTTATCTCCAGCGCCAAGCATGCTGTAAACAAGTTATCCTTATATCTGTTGTAGTTGGTTTCATAAGGAATGAACCCCTCCCTATGAATAACTAACTCCATACCTTTAAAGATAAACCCATATCTTCAGTAAACATCTCATTGTGAACTCCCCGGGGATGTGAACACTTCCTAATGTGAACACTTTTTTTCCGGTCCATTATGAAAAGACCTCTTGGATGTGAAAACCCCCTAATGTGAATTATTTTGCCCTGGTCCCAAGGAGTTCACATTTCCGATGTTTCACTGTACTTCTGAACCATTTTTATCTTTCATTTCCAGCTCAGAGCATGTTGGCGTGTTGTCTTTCTCAACTCATTTACATCTGAAGTGTGCACACATTTTCTAGCACTTTCAAAAATATCTTGATAAAAATCTCTATTTTGAGAAATATTTAATTGAGCTAGGGAATAGCTCTTGTGACGTCTATTATATAATTACTCTATTTGATTAGTTGTGTTTAAAGTGTCAAATCATGTGTGTGTGCACTCCAGTAGCAAATATGTTAGGCCTAGAATTAAATAAGTTGTTTGTTTAAGGTGACGCTACCCTAACAAGTTTTTCTTCACAAGTTTCCAATCAACATAAAACATGCATAAAACACATATTCTTGAACAAAAAGATAACCAAAAATATTTTTTTACTGACCTACCTATGCAATTTTTTTTCGGACCATTTAATACAGGAAACAAACACTTTTTTTTCTAGGCCTTATGTATGTAGTAGTTTCTCTGACCAAATCTGTTCGTAAGATTATCAGGTATTAGTCCTAATTTTGATATGTGTTATTGTCTTTCAGTATACCAAGTACTATATAGGGTACACAGCATGTATCGCGGTGGGGATCATCTTCATCATACTGATGCCCATCATCGGCTGCTGCGTCTGCTGCTGTCGCTGTTGCTGTGGCAACTGTGGGGGCGGCAACAGGGAGGAGGATGAGATGGACGGGAAACACGCTAAGTGCGGCCGCTGGACGTTTGGTACCATTCTCCTAATACTGACCACTGTCATGCTGTAAGTATAATGTCTTCACATACATTGAACCCATTTATATTATGCCTGAAGTGACCACACAATAGCCTAAACAATTTGGCAATAACTCTGAGAATATTTTGAAAATCATATGAAGGAGTATTTTTCATCTGAACTCAATCTATAACCCTCCTTTTAATAAGTGATATGTTTTCATTATTATTGATGTATACACAAAATTTAAAATAAAAGGGTAATACTAACCAAGTCCTGACAAGTGTCAAGTAAACTAATGATACTTTTATTACTCTTTAAAATGATGTAAAGTAATAATTCATCATTCTTAAAATTCTTAAAATATCTTAGGCAGTGTGATGGTCAAGATTTCTCCAGATATAAAAAAAAAGATGTGCCCGTCGAAAGTGGTAGTCAGGACCAGGAAGTATCAGGGTGCTAAGCAGCCATGCAAAAGAAGGTTGACCTAGTGGGATTGTGGTTAAATTACTCCCTTGAATTTATTACTCTCTCTCTCTCTGTCTCTCTCTGTCTCTCTCTGTCTCTCTCTCTCTCTGTCTCTCTGTCTCAGTCTCTCTCTCTCTGTCTCTCTGTCTCTCTCTCTCTCTGTCTCTCTCTCTCTCTGTCTGTCTCTCTCTCTCTCTCTCTCTCTCTCTCTCTCTCTCTCTCTCTCTCTCCCTCCCTCCCTCCCTCCCTCCCTCCCTCCCTCCCTCCCTCCCTCCCTCCCTCTCTCTCTCCCTCCCTCCCTCCCCCCCTCTCTCTCTCTCTCCCCCCCTTTTGTGGAGATCTCTGGGGATGAATGAATCAGGAGGCACTCACAATCACCATTCACATGGAAACTCCTTTCAATTCGTATAATTTTCTCCTTGTATCTCCTTTCAAGAATAGCAAAGCCACAAAGTCACTTCAATGAATCCGCTTGATCCCTGACCTTGTAATGATCTCCCTCAGCTGAAGGAATAAAACCCTGCTCCCAGGGCAGCTTCTTGGTAATAAGGGCATAGTGCGAACAGGATGTACTTCTATTCCCCCGGAAGGAAAGTTGTTGCTGGGCATCATTAGAAAGTGATAGATCCTGGCTTACAGTATAGGTATTTGATCGCTTTTGATGGCATGCCATGGAGATAGATATCCTGATATAGCATGTGCCTATTCTGGGGACCGTGAAAGAGTAGCTTTCTATGTTTCTTGCTTAATTTTCTTAAATTTTGTGGATGAATCATAGTTACACACGAAAATAAAAACTTGGCAATATATGTCTCTTTTTAGATGAGAAGTGCAGACAAAAATACCTTTTCATTTTTACATTTCATGTGTTTTGAGAAAGATGATGATGTTTCCAACCCAATCATATCGCTAGCACCCAATACGATGATTGACTAATTTGGGAATATCTTTTAAAGACATATGATATTCATAGAAGATTTTTTCACCAGAACTCAAACTTCAAATCTCCTCCAAATATATTTTGGATATTGTCATATTTCCAAAAGTACATATATCTTAACAATGCTGTTTTTGGGACTAACACATGTATGTGTTATGGTTATATTTGGTCTGAGTTATATTTGAAAAATATTTGAAGAGGCATTGTTATTCAATTAACAGGAATCACAACTTTAAGTCAACCCTTTCCAAATATTTTTTGGATATTATATGTCATATTGTCATATTGTCTTAACGATGCTGTTTTTGGGACTAACACATGTATGTATTATGGTTATATTTGGTCTGAGTTATATTTGAAAAATATTTGAAGAGGCATTGTTATTCAATTAACAGGAATCGCAACTTTAAGTCAACCCTTTCCAAATATGTTTTGGATATTATATGTCATATTGTCAAAAGTAAAATTTATATCTTAACGATGCTGTTTTTGGGACTGATGCATGCATGTATTATGGTTATAGTTGGTCTGAGTATTTATAGAGGTATTGTTATTCAATTAACTGGAATCACAACTTTAAGTCAAACCTTTCCTAAGGTAGTGCTGTTATTATACTTTCATCTTTATCAGACCATGTGCACCCCCACAGTCCCCCAGACATGGAAAGGTTAATCTGAAGCGCTGTTGGAGGAAGGTTATAATGATTGAAACCCCAAACCCATCAAGGTCACTCACTGCAGATTGGGTTGGTGCCAAAATGGAAGAGCCTTCAACCATTTCCACATCAATCAATCCTTATGCTGCAGGTGGCTAATTTGGCCAATACAAATTGATGCAAAAAAGCTGAAAAATGATTGAAACCCTGGCACATGGGTACTCATCTGAGAGTACTCAGCAAGGGCTATCTAATGAATACCAACATGACAGGGTTTAGATGGTTTTCATAACATTTTGCATTCTTGTTCTTTGGACGAAAGTAGCCTCAGCATTTGAAGGGCTAATACATTTGGAGTATTCTCCATGAAGGTGTGGAAGATGCATATGGGCTGCAATGGCATTTTGCTGTGAAGGAGTATGTTTGTTATGTAACTGCAGTGCATTGCTCCTGGAAGAAATTGATATGTAGTTGTGTTAATAGCATAGCCAGACACATCCTGTTTCCTTGTTAGTTTATTTCCCTAGCTCTGTACTAGGCTAAGGTTTGGTAGCCTATTTTTACTTCAAGCCTGGATGTCAGTTGCCAGGGATTAAAGGTATTCGGTTTATAGTCTTGTATCCACCGAAATGTTCACACCCTAGCTATTATCTTTTTCTTGTCTATCTCAGCCTTTACTTTAATAGGTTTTCAATGGATAAAACTAGATGATCATGCACATTTTGACATGATGTAGTATGATAACTAAGTGGCGGAAGGGTGCCAAGCCAGACAAGCTACCAATAACAACTGGTTTCTACATTCTCCCAGCTAAAAATGCACTAAATATGTCACCTTTAAGTCAAGACCACCTGCTTCTAAAGACTTAATGTGCCCTGTCAGTGTTTACCTAAGCAGATGTGACCTTAACTAAAATTAAGTCTCCTGTCTATCTCAGGGTAAGTATATAATAGGCTTTCAATGGATAAAACTAGAGGATCACATTTTGCTGAAATGAATATGGTAATCTGGAAAGCTAAAAAAAAATATTTATTTTTAACTAGACTAAAGTTGATTTAGTATGAAGTTTAAAAAGTATATGTTTTAAAGAAGTAGGATAGTGCAAGAGGAGACTATTTATGCGAAAAAAAATCCATGACATGACACTTCACAGGCATAGTAACTGTGGATAAGGAGAAATGAACCGTTCCCTTACAATAGGGAGGAGTAATTAACCCTTATGCTGTTGGTTGCTGGGTAATTTTGCCATTACAAAATTATGCAAAAAACCTGAAAAAATATTAAAACTCTGGTACAGGGGTACTCATCTGAGAGTACTCAGTATGAGCTATCCATTGAATACCAACTTGACAGAGTTAAAATGGTTTTCAAATCAAATCTTTGCGTCCTTGTGCTTTGGACGAAAGTATAGCGTCTGAGCATTAGAAGGGTC
>OZ012685.1:25919877-25984375 GCA_963942565.1 Maea johnstoni
TCCTTTATTCCCAAGTTATTTTCAAAAGTATGAAAGTAGCAGACGATACTTTCTAGAGAAACTCTGAGTGTGAATGGGTTAAACTTGATTTCCATGGCTCGTTACAGGGAAGTACACTATAACAGTTTACACACACCATAACAAGAGTTCCCACAATAAAAGAGACTACTCTTACTGGAAACCCATAGTGAAACACTTGGAGTTGTTAGACGATTTTTGCATTTTGCTTTGGATTTGAAAATGAGTAAGAGTGCATCTATTCAGTTCAAATCAATAAGGTTTTACAGTAGTAAAAATGAAATCTAAAGATTGTATAACTAAAGCTGTACACAGTAACATATAGTGGCCAAAGGGGTGACATCTTACTTAGCCTTTGGTAAAGTGTTTCTCTTCTATGTACATTTTGCTGTAACAAGTCATTTCTCTTTGCTATTTCAGGTTGATGATGTGACTAATCAAATTAGCAATATACAGAATGTTCTTCAGGATGATATTGTCAAGAGAGTGCAGCAGGTAAACTAGAAATACGATATCTCTGGTGTATGTTTTGGTTAAGATTTTTGAGGCATTATGAGCAGGTTTTGTAAGAAATAATAACATTCAGGTTGTTTCTGAACCAAAAAATGAGCTCTACGCAAGGGTCAACTACTACTGTATTACTGGTTAATTTGGCGTGTACTTAAGTTGGCGTTTTTTTTCAAAAAAGTATTTTCCCTGTATTTATATTGGTGTCTGGAGCAGTCAGAACAACGCCATCTTTATGTAGACATATTTTTATGCGATCTTTAATTTGGCGTTGATGGGCATTCGCCAAAAAACGCCAAATTAAAAACCACGCCAAATTAACGAGTTATACAGTATCGCTTTTACACATAGGCTTGCTAACGAACAATTTGGAGTTTTGAATCTGAATATTGTTTTTTCGTTACATTTATGCCATATTGTGGCTAATTTGTGACTTGCCAGTTGTAAGTAGTGGAGGAAACCGGAGTACTCGGCGAAAACCACCGCCTAACCCCAAGTCACTGTATAGATTTATGTATTGATAGTAAAAAATGAAAATGTGTAAGTACACATATACTTGTATGTATGTAAATAAGTATGTATCTAAGTTTTGTTTGAAATTACACTCCAGTCTTATAATATGTTTCAATATTTTCTTCCCTAGGGGTATGCTTCTTATCAGAGTATTGCCACTGATATATCTAATGATGTCAAAACAAAGATAAACGGTAAGTTTAAGATCAGAGTAAATCTAGCACATGTTTTGAATGTTCCAGTACTATTATGAATGCTTAGAATTCACCTTAAAGTGTTTCAAGGATTTCATGATACTTATAAAGATACTTGTCTCCAACATTTTTAAAAAAATGTTTTCTTAGTTTAGTCTAGCTTTTTGAGGTGCTGCAGAGATGTTCATATATGAAATCATTGATTTTGAATTCACATTACTGTTCAAGACAAAATAACTAGATATTTTTGGAAAAGAGTGATTGTCATAACTCCCTGTAGTTGGGAACAATCAGCATCAGTACTGGGTAACAATAGTATTGCTGATTATTGATACAATCTTCAATATCAAGTGGATCGCTAAAAAGTAGCACCATTTTTCTTTAGCGTCACTGTTTTGTTTTATAAAAATATTACAATATAACCGAAAGTTAACACTTTATGCAATACACAAAAATTAAAATGCATATTTTAACAAACTGAAATGTTTTCATGAGGAAAAAGCTTGCATGACTTAGTATTTTATCCAAAAAAATGAATAAACATATGCATTTCAGTATTTAGTGCTGCAGTTTTCCCATTGTTTTCAAATGTTTTTCCAATATTGCAGATGCCAAGACACAAGCAAATGATATTAGGTCCAAAATAGAATCGAACATTGACGATTCTGTTATTCCAGCTATAAGGGTAAGTGGTCTCTCATTGTAAGAATATTCATTCCATTTTGGCATCATTCTGAGAATGATCCTATTTGAATTACTGCCTGGATGCTATGATACTACTGAAAATAATTCAGGAATAGAAATAAATATTGAAAAATTTGAAGGGGAGTTTAGAGTTTTGCCTGCAGCCAGTCAGAGTTCAGTTAAAGATTCCCTTTCAACCAATAAGATGTTAGATCCCCCCTAGGCAATCAGAAGTTGATTAGATTCCCCTTTCAACCAATCAGATGTCAGATAGAATCCCCCTCCTACTAATCAGAAGTAAATAAATTTAAATTGCCCTAGTCATTCAGTAGCTCAGAAGTTAGATCCCCTTTTAGCCAATCAGAAGTTAATTAGATTCCCCTTTAACCAATCAGATGTTAGATAGAATCCCCCTTCTGCTAACCAGAATTATATTTGATTCCCTTTAGCCAATCAGAAGTCCAGCAGTTAGTTAGATTCCACATCAGCTTTAATCAGACATTGGTTAGATAACCCTTTCAGACAATCAGAAGTCAGCTTTTTAGCCCATCACATCACTCATGGGCTTACTAATAATAATGACATGTGTGTTTTGTGTGTGTTTCAGAACTTGAGTCTGTCAGACAGTATTGAGGGCTCCCTGAAGGAAGTCTTTCACTTGTGGGTGTTCTAGTAGTAATGACATGTGTGTGTTTTGTGTGTGTTTCAGAACTTGAGTCTGTCAGACAGTATTGAGGGCTCCCTGAAGGAAGTCTTTCACTTGTGGGTGTTCTAGTAGTAATGACATGTGTGTGTTTTGTGTGTGTTTCAGAACTTGAGTCTGTCAGACAGTATTGAGGGCTCCCTGAAGGAAGTCTTTCACTTGTGGGTGTTCTAGTAGTAATGACATGTGTGTGTTTTGTGTGTGTTTCAGAACTTGAGTCTGTCAGACAGTATTGAGGGCTCCCTGAAGGAAGCCAAGCCTGTGGTGGAGCAGTATGGGGACTATAGGTGGTACGCCGGCCTGGGAATCTCCTATTCTAATAGTAATGACATGTGTGTGTTTTGTGTGTGTTTCAGAACTTGAGCCTGTCAGACAGTATTGAGGGCTCCCTGAAGGAAGCCAAGCCTGTGGTGGAGCAGTATGGGGACTATAGGTGGTACGCCGGCCTGGGAATCTCCTATTCTAATAGTAATGACATGTGTGTGTTTTGTGTGTGTTTCAGAACTTGAGCCTGTCAGACAGTATTGAGGGCTCCCTGAAGGAAGCCAAGCCTGTGGTGGAGCAGTATGGGGACTATAGGTGGTACGCCGGCCTGGGAATCTCCTATTCTAATAGTAATGACATGTGTGTGTTTTGTGTGTGTTTCAGAACTTGAGCCTGTCAGACAGTATTGAGGGCTCCCTGAAGGAAGCCAAGCCTGTGGTGGAGCAGTATGGGGACTATAGGTGGTACGCCGGCCTGGGAATCTCCTATTCTAATAGTAATGACATGTGTGTGTTCTGTATGTGTTTCAGAACTTGAGTCTGTCAGACAGTATTGAGGGCTCCCTGAAGGAAGCCAAGCCTGTGGTGGAGCAGTATGGGGACTATAGGTGGTACGCCGGCCTGGGCATCTCCTGTTCTAATAGTAATGACATGTGTGTGTTTTGTGTGTGTTTCAGAACTTGAGTCTGTCAGACAGTATTGAGGGCTCCCTGAAGGAAGCCAAGCCTGTGGTGGAGCAGTATGGGGACTATAGGTGGTACGCCGGCCTGGGCATCTCTTGCGTCCTCCTCCTCATCATACTCCTCAACTACATGGGAATCATGTTCGGCGCCTGTGGCAAACGCCCCCACGACCACGCCCCCTCCTGCAACAAGGGCGTCGGTGCCAACCTCTTGCTGGCGTAAGTATCATTTACACACTAACATGTGGGCATGTAAGAAAGTTGCCAGTGACTTGGTGTTAGGTGGTGGTTTTCACTGGATACTCCAGTTTTCTCCACTACTTACAACTGGCTAGTCACGAATAAGCCACAATATGGCACAAATGTGACGAAAAACTCCAAATTACACTAACAGGGAGGCAGGGTAGACACAGTGCCCTGACTACCCTATTTTTTGATGATCGTAGAAAATATGGGCATTTAAGATCTGGTTACCTTTCAGTATCCAAAATTTGACGATCTTTTGACTTTATCACATTACATTAGTATTTAGATTTGTAATATTGGTTAAGGTCATCTGAAATCTTGCATGCATTCGGTTTGTGTTTTACTGATTGTTCCTGTATTTTTTTCTGAGAACTAGATTGATGTGTGTAGTATGTTTTTGTGTTTTCCAGCTCGGTGACCTTCATTTTCCTCTTCTCGTGGCTCCTGATGCTCATCACTATGGTCCTCTTCATAGGTGGCAGCACTGTCTACACTGAGCTTTGTCGTCAGATCGTCAAACCAACTGATCCTGAAAGCTTCAAGGTAAATAAAGCCAAAAAACTATCCATAGGAGTAGGTTTGATTTTTTTAAATTTGATATAATTTTCTCATTATTTCAATATATTTTTGGAAGTTTGATATTTATATAACCTTTATATTAAGATATGTATTTTTATTTTTCTGATATTTCTTGTATAGAAGTGATTCTTCTACTAGTAATACTTATCTTATAAGTTATAAGTGATGAATGAAGTATCTATTTGAAATGTAGTAGTTAGTATGTATCTAAAATGTATTTATTTGCTTTGTTGTTCTCTGAAAGACCAAAGACCACTGTCGACGGAACTTACATTTCTATCATTTCCACTTTTCAGATAGTTGATAGCGTGATTCAGTCAGATGTAACTCTAAAAAATGCAACAAAACAATTTACCGATGCACTAGGCCCATTGTCAGTGTACTTGGCTACTACAATGAAGTGAGTACCAACTTTATTCATGATGATAATGATAATTAAAAAGCTAATAAGAATGATAAAATAATAAGATAATAGAATAATGAATAAAAATATCCATTCATTCAACATGTTCATAGGCTGAAGGCCTTCTTAGTTATAAGTTAAATTTTTCCCTTTGTGGAATATATTTCTTGAATCATATACGCACACCTTGAACATTTCTATATGTTGAAAGCGTTAATAGTTGAACACCTCCATCATTTAAACATTTCTATAAAATGAACATTCAAACAATTAGCAATCTTAATTGTTATATGGAACACTGAATTTTCTTAAAAAGTGTGTGACTGCCTGTCTTTTGACTGATTTATAATGTTTATATATAAGGAAGTATTACATTTAGGTCATGTGTTACAGGTGCCATTTATCCCTTACTTGTCAATTCTAACATTTTTGTCTCAGCATTGATAGCTCCAAATATTAACCCTTATGCTGCTGGTGGCTAATTTGGCCAATACAAAATAATGCAAAAAACCTGAAAAATGACTGAAAACCTGGCACTTGGGTACTCATCTGAGAGTGCTCAGTGAGAGCTATCCAATGAATACCAACATGACAGGGTTTAGATGTTTTTCAAAAAACTTTGCATCCTTGTCAAAAGTAGCCTCAGCATTGGAAGGGTTGATGGTTTGATAGCATATTATTCCCTGGTGTATTGCAGGAACTGTAAAGCTAACCAAGGCTTGGGAGATGCGGCGGATGGTGAAAAGCTTTTTAAAGCGGCTGGTTATAATCTTACAAAGCTACTAGATGCCAATGTGAGTCTCTAAACCTATACTGTATTGCACAAAATATTTGGTTGTGTATTCATGACTGTTACAATATCATAATGAACACTCCCTTTAAACTCAACTAATAAAGCCTCCCTTATCATACTGTATTACTGAGCATGCGTAGTATACTCTCTCTCTGATCTGCTTTATTGATAAAGCTAAGTCACACAACAACTGTCTTTGTATATTATTCTACATGTTGAGGCCTAGAGAGCAGCCCGAGCATGTAACAATGACCTTAGCTCTATATTTTGGGGGTATTGTTGATCAGAACCAGGCTCATAACTCTCCTTAAAATATCTTTTGAATGTATGGCTTAATCAAAGATTTTTTTTAATTTGTTGAATTTCCTTCTTAAAACACTTTTAGGGAGAAAAGTTAGTAAGAAACCAAACAATGACTATTTTACTCAATGTAGTTCATAATCTTTTTTTTACTGTGAAGTTCTTTGAAGTACCTTAGAGCCTGGCAAGACGTATCCACTAACTCAAGACATGAACAAATTTGGTCCATCCGCAACCAAATAACAGTACTTTGGTCATTATAATATGGCCCTTGCGTATTTATGTTTCAGTGTGTTCTTCTTTTGTTCTTTTTCTCAGGTTCCACTTTAGTCATCAAATATGCAAATTTAATGCCATTTTTGTTTTGAACAGGAATATGGTTTGGACAACTTCATCAAACAAGTCAAGAATACCAATTTCAACATCCCAACTGTGGATATCATCACAACTGACATGAAGAACTCATTGATGGATTTAGCCAACACTGGTGTAGACTCCATAGATTTCGTCAAGTTCCAGGATGAGGTAAGTTTTCCCACACCTCTACCTTTGAAAAATAACGAAAGCTTAGCCCAGGCAGAAGGCACATTTTACATATCACTGTATTGCATGCCACCTTAGAAGTATACCTACCAACCTTGTATCAGTGCTATTTCTAATGCCCTCACAGGCCTGGCTACTGCTCTGTACATACCAGAGACCAATTGCACATTGTGCTGTCTGTATTTTGTACCATTGACCAGCAGTAGAAAAATGTAAAATGAAATGTTCCCACACTTCTGATAGGCTTATCTTTACTATCTACTTGTAATAGCCATTCAATTATAATAGATTGATTGATTGGTTTTATTGACCTCAAAATAAACTCAGTACAGAGTTTTAAGTCGTTGATATACAATCTGACAAATATGGCTACAAGCATGAAGATTTTGAAGCATGTATACAGAGAGAATATGACAATGTATAATGATGCAAATTATGTAACTCAGTGTATTGAAAAAATGTTACATTGACATAATTGCAATTTCTGTGTCACATTATTTCTAAATGTTGCAAAGAGATTTTCATACATACATGTAAATAAATTAGTGAAAGTATACTATCATGATTGAATATTGTGTGCACAGCTTAGTATGATTTCAATTGAAATGTTCTTATTTTTTATACTTTCAGTTGAAGAAGAAGATAACATCACTGGATTTGGACTCAGTAAGGAATGATCTCACTGCTGCTGCCAATGCTGTGAGAAGTGTAAGTGTCAGTTTTACTCACTACTGCTTAAGGACTGACTTGTGGGGTTAATTTGTGAATATTTTGAGACATTTACATATTTTGACCCTTCCAATGCTAAGGCTACTTTCGTCTAAAGCACAAAAATGCAAATTTTTCTGAAAATCTTCTGAACCCTGTGATGTTGGAATTCATTGGATAGCTCTCACTGAGTACTCTCAGAAGAATACCCATATGACAGGGTTTCAGTCATTTTGTAAGTTTTTTGCTTCATTTTGTATTGCCAAATTAGCCACCAGCAGCATAAGGGTTAATGTCTACACCCTTTTTTTATATATCAGATCAATTGTGAATGTCTAGAACATCACTGAGTGAGAATGAGAGATCATCATTTAAAGAAGTTCCCATTGGCATGCACACAATCAGGAAATGGTTTTAGCCTTTTTCTCCATATCGAATTTCACCAAAACAAAGACACCTGCAACATGCATTTTGGGTATCAAATGTGAATGGATTTTTGAAAAATCTTCCAATTTTGACTTTGTTCAAAAGATATGAAATCTTACATTCCAGTCCTAGGAGCTCCTTATCCTTATCTTACTTCAAATCTCACTAATGGGTTTGGGGGATGTCTCTGTGATATTTACCCTTATGCTGGTTGTGGCAAATTTGGCGAACACAAAATGATGCAAAAATAATGGAAAATGGCTTAAACCTTGGCATATGGGTACTCATATGAGAGTACTCCGCAAATCCTTTCCAATGGATACCAACATGACAGGGTTTAGATGCTTTCAAAAATCTTTGCTTCCTTGTGCTTTGGACGAAAGTAGCCTCAGCATTGGAAGGGTTAAGTGGGGATGCCTTATTGGATTGCACACCTATTGATATGTGTGTTACTCTTTCTTACCTTGTAGTCTGATCCTACTCTGGCTAACAAGCTGGACACTCACGCCACTACAGTGACCAGTATCCAGAACAATGAGTACAAGCAACTTCAAGACGAAATGGTAAGATTTAGCCCTTGTTAAGAGTACCCGTAAGTGGCCTGGCCAGTCTGGCAAGAATTTTGTTCCTAACACTGTCTTGAAGAAAATATTCAAACCACTATTCTCTGCATTGTATAATTAGTCATTCTTAAACGGAAATATCTTTATAACAAAATATTGGTTTGAGAATTATTGGAATGAATGTTGATGGATTATCTGTTAATTTTTTTTATCAAATATTACCTTCTTTGATGACTTGGGAGACAGGGTTTTGAGACCTGTGTATGCTCCATGGGTAAATGGGTTAGTTCAACATTTAGCAGAACTAAAACTTAAATATTTGAAGGGAAAATATGTATGTGAACCATGCAACCATCATCTCTTGTGTAATTGTTTTCTATATTCTAACTGTATTGTCGAGTTACCTTCAGAAGTGTCAAGGCGTGCAAACAACTCTTTTTTTAAATGTGAAACTTGAGGATTAAATCTAGTGAACTGTGACAGAGGCATATTATTGATATATTTTTGTCATGCTAAATTTGATTTAAATCTAATGTTCTTTTTTATTTTACAGCCCAAACTGAGTGCAGCTATTAATTCACTGACAGCTGATGCCAACATTAAGGTTAGTAAGAAAAGATAAGGCATATCGGTCAAATAGTGTTTATTTATTAGCTGTTATTAGATATCTATGGATATTTGATTCCTCAGAAATCCCTCTGAGTGGAAGGCCTAGATGCATGCCGAAGGATGGTATCCCTTATGCTGCTGCTGGTTAATTTGACCAATACAAAATGGTACAAAATACCTTGAAAATGACTTAAACCATGGCATATGGGTACTCATCTGAAAGTACTCAGCGATAGCTATCCAATGAATACCAACATGACAGGGTTTAAATGGTTTCCAAAAATCTATGAGACTATGAGCATCTAAAGTTGATCTTCATGAATAATTGTAAGGTCATAATTGTATGTAGGAGTGGGTCAAACACTGGAGGAATATAGATAGTATGGCTGAGGTTACAGAGAATACCCAACTCTTCATTAGAATACCAATGCAGTTAAGATATAAGGTATTTTTCAGCTAGGGGACTTAAGAACTTTTGTAGGCAGATGGTTCTAAGCCTTAAAAAGATCTCTAGACTCTTCTTAAGATTTGGCTGTGTATGATAAAAACAATACATTTAGAAATGCTTCTCAACACACTTAAATTCTTGTAATATTTTTTGTGCTTATTCTTTTTGTGAATAGGTTAGTAATATCATTAATTGGACTTTTTTAGACTGATACTTTGAACCTCATCACTTCGTTGGAGACTGCAGAAAACAATGTCAACAGTCAAGCATCAACTACTATCAAAGCAGTAAGTATTGATTTTCTTACTATAAATTTAGCCTCTTCATAATATTCTCCTGAATCCTGCAATTAATCATGTATTTGCAATTTACTCGAAATCTTTTTGTCTAATTCATAAGATATAGTACAAATGAAAACCACTCTAAATTGAAACCCTTGCTTGCTTGTTCGGGGTGAATGTTTTTCCTGACCAGTAGCAGTATTCATCTGATACTGTGTACTCGTTACTTCATCATATATATCAATGGTTGGTTGGATGCTTGCATGCATGCATATATGAATTGAATGCTTACTAGGTATAAAAAGAAGCAATGCATTGGTAATTAGTAGCAAATATGAGTATAAGAAAAGGAAAAGGCCAAAGGAAATCCAAAAGCTCAAAGGGAAGCAGTGCGAGAACATTAAGCATAGAAGTCAACATTTCATATGGCTTTGTCTAGAATATCAACAACAACCTTAACCCTTATGGTGCTGGTGGCTAATTAGGTCAATACAAAATGTTGCAAAATAACTGGGGAAATGACTGAAACCCTAAAACATAAGTACCCATCTGAGAGCACTCGGTGAGAGCTTTCCAATGAATACCAACATGACAGAGTTTAGATTGTTTTCAAAAGTTTTTTCACTCCTATTCCTTGGATAAAAGTAGCCTCAGCATCAGAAGGGTTAAAGTATGAATAAAAAAACCTTCCTTTATCTTGTCTTTATGGCTGTTTGACTGTTTATTTCAGATTGTTGGAAATGTAACAGATTCAATTATGGAAGTGGTCAGTAATGCTCTTGTTACTATGAAAGTAGAGGTGAGTTTTTAGCCAAAGGGTTTTAGAGGAAATCCTATCTCTTATACAATGATGTTTTGTTGTTTTTTGCTCCATTGTTGTGGTGTTGAATACTGCTTTAAATACAATTGGAGTGAAAAATGTACCGTGTTATTGTTTCATCAAAACTGATGATATATTGTAACAATTGCTTTCTTTGACTAATTCAGGACACCATTTAATACAAAATACTTTCTAAATCATTTTCCTATCAAATAAATGGAGTAATATGAAATTTGAAAAAGCCTGTTCTGAAGGAGCCATTATACCAAATATTGATTCAATCAACTTTGAACATAGATTGTTAATAATCAAGTTGCTGGTATATATGCCACAGAAAAAACCCTCGAAAAGTGATCATATCCAAGATGGTAATCCTTGTATTGGGAGCACAGATCCAAGGTTCCGATCTTGTGTATTTCAGCGAAAAACCTTGAAAATATGAACACCTCCTACCGTGAATATTTATGTCACATTCCTTAGATTAATTCACATCTTGAGGCTTTATCATAGTATGCTGTTTTTATGCTACACAATACATTTCTTAATCAAATTGTTCTACATGTATATGTTTTCTACTGCTTTTTTAACCCCTAAAAGCATTAAAGACAACATATTTGCTTCAAATTATTTTATATATGTTTTCTTGTTTTTTTTTGAACCCCCGAGCATTAAAGATGACATATTGGCTTCTTTGTATTTCAGCTCTTCAAGATCGGTCCATGCCGTCCAGTCTACAATGCCTACATGTCAGGGGTCAATCTCGGCTGTCACGACCTCCTGCAGCCTTTAGTAAGTCACTCTCAAACCATTCCTGCCTGGAGATCTCCTTGACTTACCTGGATCTGCTTTGAAAAAAAGTTCACCCTTCCAATGCTGAGGCTACTCTCGTCCAATGCACAAGGCTGCAAATATTTTTGAAAACCATCTAAACCCTATCATGTCGGTATTCATTAGATAGCTCTCACTGAGTACTCTTGGATGAGTACCCAGGTGCAGAATTTCAGTCATTTTTAAGGTGTTTTGTATTGGCCAAATTAGCGACCAGCAGCATAAGGGTTAAGATCTCCTTTACTCGTCTGGATAAATGATTCATTTGAAACAAAACTTGTGAATTAAGCAACACTGTCTAGTATCATTTCTGTTGTATGACTTATTTCTTTTTGTTGCTACTCATTTAATGTACGTGTCAAGTCAATGTATATCTTACCCACTCCTTTACAAGCATCCAGACTATCAGACATCTTTTAGAATAATATTCTCATAAATGACAGCAATATTTCAAAAATATGCAGGTGAAGTTTCTATTTATTTTTGAGGTTATTTAAGTCTTATTTAATCATTTAAAAAAATTGTATTTATTTTATTAGTTTGTCATATTACCTGGGTTGTCTGGGCATGAAAGGTTAAAGACATTAGCATGTCATGCACCTCTTTATGTACATTTTTACTTCTGCTGAAATATTGCATTGTGTAAAACTATTGATATTCATGTATCATGTAATTGTCAATTTTACCATTAGAGATTCTGAAATATACATTTGAAAATTCAATTCGTTTTTGAAGCATGAATTGTAGTAATGACAGTTATTGTCATGTTGATGATTTCATAATAAAAGATTTTTCTCTTTTTTTTCAGAATGCCTTTTGGTATTCAGTGGGATGGAACATATTTTTCTTCATTCCTAGTATTATATTCTCACTCCTGCTGGTCTCCTTGTACAGAAAGATAGAGCCCTTTAGTGATAAACCTACATTTGATGACCCGTAAGTATTCCTGCTAAACAAAGTACGTGCCTTGCCGTTCAGTGTCATGCAAATACGAAAAACGTTCATGTTTTAGAATTAGGTAAATATTCCTTTGTAGTCACGCATTTGAGGTAGGCATTTCATTCCCATTCCATGAATCTATAAGGTATAATTAATCACTAACAATTCCAGTTTTGCTGTGGTTTCCCATCCAGAAGTTATTGTCCCAACTAGAAAATAATATTTTCCCAATACTTTATATACCTTATGGTATAATCATAGCATATTTGATGTATTTTATATAGTAGGATACTAGGATGCACTTGTGAATAGACACCTTTAGCCAACATAATAACAAATATTCCTAGCTATGATATTCAATACTTGCAAGAACGGGTCAACATCTGTAGAATCATTGTTTTACCTGGCCCATAGATTACTGTAATTTATCGGGTTTTAATTTGCCGATCAGACTTAAACAATAAAGTAAGATTCGTAAAGCTCCGGAAACCTTCAGATCGGCAAATTTAGGAAATAAATGGGCAAACTGGATGTGATAAAAACTAACTGCTGTTTTAAATTTGCCATACACATGTGATCACTATCGGCAAATTAATATTAGGCAGATTCTGAATAAGGCTAGATCGCCAAATTTCGGACACAGCAAATTAATACGATCTACAGTACGAATTATTAAGGTTTTGCAATTGAAACACTTCATTGGTTTTAGTTTGTGTTTTATTTTTGTTTTAGGCGCTTTGATGAATATACAGGGATGTACCCAGGTGACAACATGCCCTTAGAACAGTGAGTATCATTCTCAGAAAGCAGTAGGTCCTACCTACTTTACAAAGACCGGACAGATCTTCTAGCAACATGTGATGGGGAGGGGGGTAAAATGTGCATGTGAAAAGTTGAACGTCATCCACTGAATTTTTTTATTGAAATATTTTTTATTAATAAGTGGTGAATTGGTTTAGGCCAAGATATTTTTCAAATTGGATTATCGCCAAAAAGTATTTTGCGACACATGTTTTCTATGTGTAGAGGTATTAGAGATGACTTTTACTTTATCACAAACTCCCCCTGTGTTGGAAGCTTTCATGTGGTAGGTGGACCATCAGAGAACTAAAGGGTGGTGGACCATGGTTTTCTATGTACATGAGTGGTATTTTGTAGCATTCTTTTAGTGTGCGATGGAAGTTCTGAGCATGGTGGGTTTAACGTTGGTAGAGGGCTGGTGATGGGAAGGTATATTAGTGTCTCAGGGTAACAGAAATAACACCCACTCTTCCCC
Source organism: Maea johnstoni (assembly GCA_963942565.1). Taxonomy (NCBI): domain Eukaryota; kingdom Metazoa; phylum Annelida; class Polychaeta; order Spionida; family Magelonidae; genus Maea; species Maea johnstoni. The sequence goes on from OZ012685.1 coordinate 25,933,204, forward strand.
TCCTACTATATCCAGTTTAAAACAGTAAAAACTGCAACTTCTCATTAACATCCCCATAGCACCAATTGTTTCTATGGTGGATTCACACATACATACATACACAAATACATACATACATACATACACACACTCATATACGTACATACATACATACATACATACATACATACATACACACACACTCACAATTACATACATGCATGCATACATACATAAATGCAATTACATACATAAATACAAACAAGTGTACATTCTCATTATGACTAAGCAAAACTTATGTAGATGCAATCAAATATATTGAACATACATTTCCATCGAGGAACTTCTTTAAGTAGAATGATAAACAAGATTCAGCTAGCTCATCATAACAAACCTAGGCATGCATAGTTTAAGGGCATATTCTAAGTTTGAAAGTTTATTATTCAAGGTTTTTGGGAAAGTAAATACAGGATTGTTATAAAGCTCCATGTGCATTTTTTCCATAACTGGAATTGCATTGTGTCAACTTGCTTCTGCCTTACCTGCTGGCTTAACCCTTCCAATGCTGAGGCTACTTTCATCCCAAGACCCTGATTTCAAGTTTTGCCTCTGTGTCTGAGCACCTTGGCCCTTCAGCTCTTTTCTCAGTAATGTTTCTTCTGAAACCCAAAATAGCGCCACTTAACCCTTTCAATGCTAAGACTACTTTGTCTAAGGCATAAGAACTCAAAAATCTTTGAAAATCATCTAAACCCTATCATCTTGGTATTCATTGAAAAGCTCTCATCGAGTGCTCTCAGATGAGTACCCATTTGCCATGGTTTCGGTCATTTTTCAGCTTTTTTCACATTATTTAGTATTGATCAAATTAGCCACCAGCAGCATAAGGGTTACATAGAGTATTGGTGGTTAACCATGCCATTCATTATTAAACCTTATGCTGGTGGCTAATTTAGCCAATACAAAACAATGCAAAAAATCTGAAAATGACCCTGGTATATTGGTACACATGTGAGAGTACTCAGCGAGAGCTATCTAATGAATACCAACATTGCAGGGCTTAGATGGTTTTCAAAAATCTTCGCGTCCTTGTGGTTTGGGCAAAAGTAGCCACAACATAGGGAGTGTTAAGGCTGGATATGATAGATTCTCTGGGATTCGCATTGCTTTGGAGACTGCATAAGAGTCAACAAATAGTAGAATTATCAACTCTTTGCAGCCATCATTTGATTTCAGTCCATAGCTTCTGAACGTCACACAAGGCAAAAGCTGGCCCCGCTAACCTTTATTTTTCCCATATCATATCTCTCCCACCCCTCTATGAAAAAATATGTCCCTCCATTCACTTAAAATGTGGAAATTTACCACTGTTTCATTCCCATTTTAGTGCCACCTTTCCATAAACCGTGGACTTTGTTGCAATCATGCTAGTTTGGGCTAGTAGTGCAAGTCCTAAAGCATTGAATCATCTCTCATAATCAAGGATAGCTTTTCATACCACACATCTGTGTTGCCTTTCCTGCTATCTTCTTAAACCTTGATCTTTCTGCCTTTAATCTTTCATTTGTCTTAACAGACTCTTTTTCTGCTTCTTTCTCTTCTAATTTTATTATTTGCCTTTTCCTACCCCCATTTTGATCATTGTTTATGTTCATGTTGGTTGTAATTAAATATATATCATAATTGTTCTTCAGTTAATTGAATTGGATATATTTGCATACATTGTATTTTATTATGGTGGACTTAGTAAGAAATTGGGCTTTTTTATATATTTATTTATTTATTTTTATCATGCTTATAGTATGCATAATTTGTTGAACTCCTGGACCGAAATAGAATATTTGCTGCAGTTTAAATATTGATTCTGCTGCATCAAAATTTTTACTTTATGTAAAGTTACCCGTTACTCCACCCATAATCATTACCTCAGTGTTACATTTAACCCTTGGTGGCAAATTTGGGCATTTCAAAGTTATGCAAAAATCCTGAATAATGACTGAAAACCTGGCCTGTGGGTACTCATCTAAGAGTGCTCAATAAGAGCTATTTGATGAATTAGCTGTTTTTCAAAAATCTTGCGTCCTTGTGCTTTGGATGAGACTAACCTCAGCATTACAAGGGTTAAGTTTGTTCTATGGATGTTTTATGCAATTATTTCCCTATAGCCTCCCATTTCTCTCTTCTGAACTGTCTGTGTTAGTCTTTTCCTTTTCTGTGTCTTTACTTCAGCTCTTTTCAGGTCAATTACTTTCCCCCTCTATTTCGATATTCATCTAAATGCCTACACCTATTACTAACAGCATGGTATAAAGTTTTTCCTGCACTCATACATAGACTTGTACATATACATACTCATATATTACAAACATACTCTTACAAACATGCAACCGCCTCTTTTAAAAATGCAACCACCATGTTTTCATCACATACCCTGCAAAAGCAGGTAGGAATTTCATTTTTCTTTATCTGACCTTAGGTCAATGGTAGCCTAGTGCTGACCTGGGCTATGTGGATCTTTATCACTAGTCCACTATGCAAGAATGAATAGCATTCCTATGCAAATTACCTTTTGGGTCTCTGAGAGCCTTTCTTCATATACTTATTCTTCCATTTGTCCCCCTGGGTAGATGTACAATACAAAGCAACAACACCAACAACAATAATATCATCATTAACAACAACAACATTAAAATCAACACCACCACCACTACTACCAACAACAACAACAATAACAATAACAACAACAACAATAGCAACAACAGTTGGAAGCAGGGGTTAATCTTATTGTTACAATGATGCCGTGACATTCTTAAGAAACATAACTGAATTTGTTTGCCATACTACAGGGGGCCCATATATCCTTTCTTATATTTCTCATGCCCAAAGCCAACCATAAGCTGAAAAAAGTGTTAGTTTTCTCATGCCTATCCCCCCCCCCCCCCCCCCCACCCCTTGCCACTGTGGCCTGAGCCCTTTTGCTCAAGCAACTGAAAATGGAAGATGAGATCAATTCATCATGTTACAAAGCACCCCAGTTAGCACCATACATATAGGTAGGGTATTGGCACTTGACTAATGGCATGGTGTGCTTTCTAGAAATTATGACTTACATTAGGGTTTGCCGTGTGAAATTATAATCATAACACAGGACGGTATAAATGGACTTCTTTCCACATTGAGGTGCCAATATTCTTCTAATTGATCTAGCAAGAGCTTTATGGATAGGACACAGATCTGAGAAAAATGGGTTAATTTTCATTGCAATTTCATTAGAGGCAAAATGTTTTCACCTATAAGCAGAAAAATGATAACTTCTGAGGAAATATTATATTTGATAGTTAAAGGGGTATTTGGTGATCATTTAATGCCCCTCTGGGTCTTGGTATCAGCTCAGGGGCAAGTCATATAGAAAAAGTGGCTAATCTTGAAAAGGATGGTTCTTTTTTTAACATATGCAGAAAGAAGTATTTGAAGATGTGACTTAGTAATGAATAAGAAGGGGCTTTATTAAACAAAAGAATGGCTCTCAGTATCAACATGTGATCTATAGTAAACACAATTAAGGCTCATGGGTTTAAATCCTCTTCTTTATGTGATACATTGTACCAAAAATCATTCCAGTTTGTTACGTTAATGATTTTTGTACACTTTTTTGTGAAGCTCCTCACTTTTTATAGTATAGTGGGATTTTATTCCAACTGGTTTACATATAACATCCTAGATCCCACAGAAGGCCATTGCATCTAGTCCATCCTTACCATTTATACCTAAGGTGAGTTTCAGCCACTTTCACTGTTAAAATCTGCAGATTTCATTGGCCCATATTGGTCAGGTGACCTAGATTGAGCCAATGAAATTGCATATATATATTTCTTTTGGTTAAAGTCCTGAAACTTGCCTCAACCTGAAAACTGCACCTTGCTCACCAACCATAACCATCCGATGTTTTTTTCTCTCCTTTTCTCCTGCATGGATAGAATGGACAACCGCAAAAACTATGGACGTGGGCAGGCCAATGCTGGCTATGAGCGCGACGAGTACAACAATCAGGCCCAAAACCCTAACTACAAAAATTATGGTGGTTACCCCGGAGGTGGGTATGGGGGTCGCCAAGGGTATGGCGGCGGTGGCGCCGGACGCGGGTACAATGATGGTTACCCTCCACCACCTGCCTCCCGCCCCCCTCAACCTCCCCGCTATCACTGAGTTGAGTAAGTAAGTACTGGACATGCACTGGTCATCACCACAAATCGTCGTCGTCGTCGTCGTTGTCTTTGTCTCTGCGCCGAACACACACTGCCTTATTAATTGCGCCACAACGCGCAAACCCTAACCAGGCTCGTTATAGCTTGATTGCACCGCTCCTAACAGCTTAATTACTAAGCTAATGTGTTACTACTATACATAGTCCTAACCGGCCTCTCATTGCTTGCTTTTCACACTTCTTCCTCGTCATCATCGTCAGAGCTTCCTCTACTCACAGGTGTTGTCATTGTTGTCATATGTATCGTCAATATATATATATATATATATATATATATATATATATATATATATATATATATATATATATATATATATATATATATATATATATATATATATATATGTGTGTATATATATCGCCTTTTCTAAGTCTTTACCTGTTCACCCATCACAGTTAAGTCGGGACTAGACAAACGTTATGTTGAATGAACTATTCAGGAAGAACGGAGACCACTTTAGTCACTTGTAACTTTCTCACATACCCTAAACAAGAATAAATTATGGACCAGTTGGTGGTCACCACTCAACCTTGGGGCAGACCGTTCCTAAAGTGTTAGTGAATTTCAAATTGAACACATTTTTATTCTAAGAAGAATTTCATATACTTCTATTCTTTTCTGGGATAATGGATAAGCATTTATCAAAAAAGTTTGACCAAATTTGACGAGTTGTGTGTTGTCATGTTTTGCTGCTATATCAGATTTAAGGAGTAGGGTTTATTTATTAATGAAGATTGAAAACTCATTCATATTGAATAAACTTAATTCTTAGTCTGTGTAATGAAGAGAAATTGAGAGTCAGCTTTAAGGTTATAGGCAGTCAAGTTATGATATATTTGCACTCAACCGAAAGGGTGCTTAACTCTTAATGTTGCCAGTCTCACTGTTGAAACTCACAAACTTTCTCGACTTGATTTTTCTTGGTTTCTCCAATGGATTATCAGTCTAAGGAAACTAAATAACTGATATGAAATGATCAATGGAAAAATAAAGTTAATTTGATGATGTGATACCTATTTTAAACAGAACAAGGAAAATCAAAACACAAACGATAAGGAACAGAATTCATACTGTATCTACCATTTACTACTGAATGAGATCAAATATCAAGTTGGTGGTATAGGAATTAGTGTACCAAAACCACCAAAAAAATCAAATAACTGGCAACAATTTTACATGCCTCAAGTGGAAAAAAACCACTTAAGTTGCATTAAACTCGGTCTAGTCGACATGCATCCCATCATTAGGGAAAGAGTAGCCTATCCAAATGTTTGAAATACTTAAAAAGTAAAAGCCCTTGGTCCCTAAGAGATGGAGCTATAAGTCTCTAACATACAAATTCAGGTTCAGTCGGCAAAAGGTACAAGTACTCGGTTGGGTACCAAATACCAATTAAGGGCTTAAGAGAGAATTTTTTCCCCGATGTTGATATAAATTCATATCAGCACCAATAAATAATCTCATTAAAATAAGGTGATGTTTGACACTTAAGTCTGATTGACCTTCCAATAGGAGGATTTATGAGTAGGTATATGCTGGGCATATTTAAGATTTTATTCCTTGAATGTGTTAGCATATTGAAAATACAACAACACAAGAGCCAATCAAAATAATCAAATAATATGGTTATTATATAATTGATGCTTTAAAAAAATTGACTGTATTGCAAAAATCTTTGTGGCACCCATACCAAGTTACAAATCATTAATGGCTGTTATATTTGATTGCTAAACATATTTAAGTTTGCATGCCCCCATTCATTTATAATACACCCCCAAATTATTGCTTTTCATGACACAGATGTGGAGACAAAAGAACTGTGTGTGATACTAGTGGACATGTCCAGCTTACTGGCTACTCAAAGTTGGTACGGGGTATCAGGGTGTTGGTGGGGTGCTGGCAGCAGGGTATGCATGTTGGTTCCGGTGAGGGAACCCATTGTTATAACAATGGTGTCATTGTTTTTGTTACTGCCATTTCTGCCATTGGCTTATTCATACTTCCATTGATTGAGTGGTTTGACAACATTTAACACTTTATTCAATATCAATACTTTTATTATATTATATATCATTAGATATGATGTAATTAAAGGTTATTTTTCAGTGGCTTTTGATTCATGATGTAATTATTTCATGTTTCTAATAAAGTATATAGAAAATAATTGAATATATACAATTATTAATAGAAAATTTCTATAGAGAACCATGTTTGTATATTTAGCTTAAAACAACCAATATTATAAATTACATATTTGTCTACTATGAGAGCGTTCTGAGCATGAGAGGTTAAAGTTCACAGGTCAAGGTCACATTAAGCCTATTCAATCACATATAATCGTTGTCAAGCTAAACATTTACAAATAAAGAGTGTTGGGAAATTCAACTATTGCATTCGGTATCAGACAAGCGCTTATTTCTTATAACCAAAGCACCCTTACTTCTATGAAGCACTTCTTCCAATGCATTCTATTTGAGGTGGCCATTCATCAGATTTTTGCAGTTTATTCTCCACGAAAGGAGATATGTTTATATGTTGTATATTGTTGTTCCTCTTCACTTTGTGTGAAAATAGTTATATGGTTTACTGGTTGTGATTAGGTCAACAGGTATTTTAAAACCTTGATCTTCATGTTGTGTATACTTTTTGACCCTGTCTGTATTCTTTAATCTGTTTGACCAACAGTGTAAAATAACAGTAAATCTACCTTGAATTAACAAAAAATAATATCACAAATCGAAGAATTTGCTCCATAGTTACCCCTTGTGCTGCTTGTGGCTCATTTGGCCATTACAAAATGAAGCAAAAAAACTTTAAAATGCCTGAAAGCCTGGCAAATGGGTTCTCATCTGAGAGTACACAGTTAAAGTTATCCAATGAATACCAACATGACAGGGTTTAAATGATTTTCAAAAATCGTTGCGTCCTTGTGCTTTGGCCAAAAGTAGCCTCAGCATTTGAAGGATTAATATCTACTGGTTTCAGTCAAACTATTTTACCTATGGAGAATCCAATTCATTTACTGGAAATTTGTAAGCTTGTGCTTTTTAAGTTGACCAGAAAATTATTTTAATTTTCTAAAACATCTGAACTATCGAAATGTTTACTATCCAAAATTGCTCGTTGGATTAAACACTAATTATGATTGATAGAGTATTTTTAGAATTCAAAACTCATCAATAGGTAAAGACAATACCATGCAATGTTGCGAAAAAAGTAGCTTATTCAAGTATTCAACTATAAAAGATACCAAGCCTTAACCCATTCACACTCAAGAGTTCCTCTCGAAATATCGTCTGCTACTTTCATACTTTTGGAAATAACTTGGGAATGAAGCAAAATTTCACAAAATTTTTGAAGGAGATTTACTGCTTGTCTTCTGATTGACATTTCTCATTCAAATGTTTCCAAAAAATGCTTTTGTGAGGGAAATATTTCCAAAATCGCCATGCCTCTTTTGGCCGCTCTGAGTGTAAAAGGTTTAAACAAAATCACCCTGTACTGATGGTGTTGATAAACAACATTCGCGTAGTACTCATTAAGAAAATAAAGGCACCCTTAACCCAATGATGCTCACAGCAGCCAAATATAGCCTGACAATTACATGTTATTTCACATGATCTATTTTCCACCATTGTGCTGTGAACCAGCATGGGTAGAGGGCTAATGTGAATGAATTATTTGCATTCTTGATCAACTGTAATTCCTTATTCTCGACATATTTCTATTTTGTTCTTCTTGTATTTACAGGCATGCGGTAATCTACAGGTGGAATCCTTGACAGCAATCGGCTTACTAAAACAAGAAAAGAAAATGCAATCAATGACACTTTTTGGTGCAGAAAAAGAAAAGGAAAAGTCTCATGGGATGCCTTCGCTTTAGACGTCCAGATATTAATGTGGAGGTCATATGTTATACATAACTGATCATGTCAAGACCTAAAACATGCAGACTCTTGGAAAACTATTCTATATAAAGAAAATTCCTATTTCTATGGTCTTCCTGGCATGAGTTTGTGGTACAGTGAAATAATTACCTCTTTGGAAAGTTGATTTCATTTGGAAAGAGCAAATACATCCTAAAGTATAAGAATGTGCATATAAAAACCTGGGGCAGATCCAGGATTTGTGAGTTCGGGAGTATGTTTTTCGTTGATCAGAAGAATATGTCAGTGAAGGCCTTAGCTGTGCATGTGAATAGTTTTATGTCTTGACATGTTTAGGAATTGAATCTCGCATATAGTATTGCAAAAGAAAGAATATATATTTTTATTAGAACATTTTTACAAAGAAGACTATAAGATATGATGTGAAAACATGTTGAGCATTGAGCTGTTTTTTTCACAGCACTTGTTTGTTTTCTCTTGGATATGCTTTTAAAATGATACTGAGATTAAAATATGACAGTGGTATCTTTTGCTTGGAGGCAATAGTATGTTTTTTAACTCCAGCGTATACCGATTGATTCTCCAAGTAGCCTAGTCGTCAGGTAATTCAAAGAGCTTTTCAGAGAACATAGTACACAAAACGTGTTTGTGATGCATGAAATACATTTTCATTTTGAACACCTCAAAGTATATAAATATGTTTGTTTCCAGAATAGGAACAAGTGACTTTCAATTTAATATCTGCCTTTAACTTCAACCATTCTTTTTCAAGATATGGCATTTGTAACAGATCTCTGGAAAGCTCAATTGTATAATTATCATTTTACATCAAGTGTTAATGGTTTTGTTTTAGACCAGTAGGGAACTTGGGGCATGAATTGGGGAAGAACCTCTGTTGTAATTCTAGTGGAGAAAGGTTTATCTTCTCTAACCAATGCAGCTGAGATATATTGGGCCATGCTTGCATTCTCCAAAGTTTATGCTAAGAATTCTTGGCTCTTTCCCAGCTATGGTAGGCAAGGCAATAAAAGGATAACACCATGCTATAACATTAATAACTTTCTTAACAAATTACAGTATCTTTATTGAAATTATTATACTCGTCTGTGGGATGAATGTTAAATATCATTTTAATAGGGGAGGGGGGATAGGATAGGAGTGAAAGGGGGTCGGAGGGGGGAGTATTGAGATGGCTGAGTTATACAAACACATCTTGGCAGTCTTTTTCTTCTCTGCTAGGAGAAAGTGTTTGACTTACATTTTTATACAGTGTTCTAACATGTTATTTGTACTGCTTCAAGTGTGCAGGCTCGCAAGTCCCAAGTGACAAGTTACTATTATTATACATATCTTTTATATGATATGAAAGGATAAATATTCACATGCCTATGATTTTGAGCCTGCTTGAAAATATGTTCAGGAGAAGGCTCTGAAAATGCTTTGATTCACATGTGTGGTGCATATCTCACTTGGTTAACCCTTATGTTGCTGGTGGCTAACTTTTCCTAAATAAAATGATGCAAAAAGCCTGAAAAATAACTGAAACCCTGACATATGGGTACTCATCCGAGAGTACTCAGTGAGAGGTATCTAATGAATACCAACATGACAGGGTTTCAATGATTTTCAAAAATCCTCGAGTCCTGCTTTGGACAAAAGTAGCCTCAGCACAGGAAGGGTTAACAATTGTAGTATGTGTTTTATTTTCATGGGAATAGACTATGGTCTTGTATGTTTGGTCACACCAGGCAGAACCATAGGCTATTTCTATTATTGTATGACTTGCAGTAGATACAATTCATTTGACAAGCCCAGCATGTCTACAGGAGACTGGGAATCAAGAGGATTGGCTGGCTCCTAAATCATCGAGAATACTCGGATTCTACATGATTAACCACAAACCTAGCCGTATAGTGGTTCAGTAAAAGAACCTCTTTATATGTCTCTCTCAACTTATCAATGTCACTGATCTATATTCTTTTAGCATAATAAAACATTCAGAAATATTTGCTATACTGCATAGCGGAATGTACTACAGGTTTCCTCTACATATATACCCTAGCGATTTCTGGCATGGTCGAGGAGCATATTATATTCAAACATTTCTGTTTCATTCATGATATGTACATATATATATATATATATATATATATATATATATGTATATATATATATATATTTACACAGAACGAGTCTCGGAGCAATATTTTGTAAGCAGTCCTTTGACTGTCTCACTGTGATGCAAACTTTCTCATATTGTTCCACTTTTATTAAATGCTGGGACTGCAATGTTTCTTATACCGTATAAGTGTATCATTATACCTGCCTCATTCATCCCTAGAGTTACAAACTACGTTGGAAATACTCTTAGTGTCGATTGGAAACAACCATCAACTTTCCTTCTGATTTTTCAAAATCCTGCAGGTGTCCTCTACATATATACCCTAGAGATTTCTGGCATGTTATATTCTAACATTTCTGTTTCTTTTATGATATACATGTATATAAAATCATATATATATATATATATATATATATATATATATATATATATATATATATATATATATATATATATATATACATCCACATAATTATATATTTTCAGAATGAGTCTATAAATATGGTAAGATGAATGGTAAATCTATCAGTGGCACAAATAGAGGTTGTAGTTGCGAATTTAAGCCAGTCAACTATTCAAGATATAACCAGTGCATACTTGTATATAAATCTTTTTGTACTCCACATAACAAATTTCAGCAAAAATCTCAACCTGTAAGGAAATATTATTTTAAGTGATCTGCTTTTAAACAACAGTTAGAAATTATAATCAAATTGACTATGATCTTGAGATTTTCATTGATGAGATAGGGTTTGATGACGGGGTGTGGACTCAGGGCTGTAAGGAGAAAGTGTGATCCTGTACTAATAGAGACAGGATGCCTCTCATTCAACATTCCATGGTTAGTCCAATATAATACTGCATGATTGTTACATACTCTGTGTATAGTCAGGAAATTCCTTGCTTAAGGGTAATGAAGAGGAAATGTCTCAATAGGTACGATAACAAGGAAGTGGTAGTTGGCTAGTTCACTATGGTACCAATACATGTAAAGGTGAACTTGGATATGACGGACGACTGTATGACGGATTTTTGCATATGACGGACAATATGCTTGGTCCCAGTCCGATGCATATCAAGTATTCGTCATATGTATACGACGGATTTTGCATATGACAGACCAATTTTCCTGGTCCAATTGAGTCTGTCATATCCAAGTTCACCTGTAGTAGGAGTGTTGTTTCTGTAAGGCCTGATTTCATGGGAGTAAGTCTTAGCTCTTATGCTGCTGGTGGCTAATTTGGCCAATACAAAATGATGCACAAAAACCTAAGAAATTACTTAAACACTGGCACATCGGTACTCATTTGAGAGCACTCCGCTAGAGTTTTCCAATGAATACCAATATGACAGAGTTTTGATGGTTTTCGAACATTTTTGTGTCCTTGTGTCATGGATGTAAGTAGCCTCAGTATTGGAAGGGTTAAGAGGTAGGGGTTTGATCCCCTTAGTACAGTGAAACCTTAGTGATTGTAAAGTCTCAATATCAGGGGTTTTCACTAAGAAGAGCTTTTCCACAATACTTATATTGCGAGTCAATAGGAAATGAAGGGAAGCCATTACAGATCAGAGGTCGGAATACTTGGAGGCTTTATATTGTACTAAAACCATGTCAGTTCATAAACCCTCTATTCCCACAGAAACTAGTCATTTGTGGCATGTCACAGTTTTTCAAAAGACGTATTTTAATTGAAACATATCCCATTATCTTCTCTTTTACTAAGATACATACATTTCTGAAAGGATATAGTTGTACAACTGTACAATTTTTTATCATAGTCCTCAGAGACACTAATTGTACTAATGAGAACGAGACATTAGACCATTCATGATTGGAGATCTTGACAAGTTTCAACTAGACCTATGTTACTATTAGTAATACATATTTGAAAGAAAGTTGTGGGTTTGATCTAGACAACATTTCTCCTTCAAAATTTCATGACAAATGGTCTTCTTACAGAGAAATAGTCCTGGCACTTTAGGAGCTACAGGCATGAATGGATAAAAGAGGACCGAGTCTTTTACAAAGAACACATAAATCTTGATATGAATCTTCTTGGTTCTGCGTTAGGAATGGAGAGGTATTTATACTTTTGCATTGCACTGTTTGCTTGGCTGAATTAAGAAGCTGGGATTCAAGGATGAATAATATTGAAAATTTTACAACTATGCAACACTTGCAATACACATAGCTCTATTCTAGAAATCATTTAATAGATATCCAAGTGAAGTCCTATTAAATGGCTATATTTTTCTGGCATGTTCAACTTTAAACTATACAGTAGCAGTATTTAATGAATATATGATTATCATATGTATCTGCACATAAACATAAACACACATATATATATATATATATATATATATATATATATATATATATATATATATATATATATATATATACATGGATGAGCTAGTTTTGAAAGGTGCATTCTGCTCAATAGGTTAGCTTAGAGAGAGGCAGTGTGCATCTTTTGGTAACTTGTATGTAATTGTTGGACTATTTGTCCATATTGTATATTGCGAGATAAACAGCTTTGGGCTTAGGTGGGTACTACATGTATGGATGAGTAGTGAAAGTCACTTGCTTTGAATCAGATTTATTTTGCCGTCTCAAGTCTTGGTTGTAAAATTCGCTTTTCAAATGTGTGAATATTATTTGTCCCAGGTTGCAGGTTTACCACTTTTATTGACTATTATTTGTTATTTGTCCCTTGTACAGAAAACGGTTTGTTGAAATTTGATTTGTGCTCATAATAAAACAAAATCAATATATTGACAGGGGCTCTATTTCAACTATGTCTTAGCATTAATGGTAGGCAATATATGTTCATCACAATACAATAATTTTTACTTGACTTTTTTCAACAACAAAAGGCATGAGAAGTATGCATCCAAATAAAACTTTTTTTATCGTTTTACAAAAATGAAACATGATTACAGCACGATTTGAGTTGAATGCTACAGACTTAAATTTAGGAATTGTAATGTTTAAGTACTGCATTTGTTGATGGTGTTACAAGAAATCAACTTATTAGTTATAAAGAATATTTCATTGACTAAGAAATGCTCAAAAAAACAGGATACTGTTACAATTCATCATTTTAACTTCCCTCGCACATTTGTAGTGTTTAGGTTTGTTTCCATGAATGTGTATAGAGCAAGTTGTATTTTGATGTTATATTTTGGCAGTGTGTAATGTGAATGCAAGATCTAATGGGAGGGGTAAGAGATGTAATTATTTTTTGATCATGTGGAGAGATTTTGTATGCCCTGTAATTATGTATTTCAGAATCAGTGATATTAAAATAAAATAATCATGAATGTTTGTTGTTATTTCACTTTCATCCATGGGGTAATAATAATAAAATAAGTAATGCATCTAAAAATAATGCACAAGGTCCTGTTAATGGAGTCCAACAATTACCTTTGCGAGGGTCTCCCTAAAAGGCACACGCCAACATAGAATCTGATGAATTTCAATACCAAAGCTGATTGTACAATGATTTTTGGTTACAGTTGGCTGGTTGATCAAGTAGCCTTTGTAACCTATTAACTTTCTCATTTGCCCTATAAATTTACTTGTGATTTGATCATGTTATTGATTGAAAGAGGGAGAGAGGGAGATCTCCATTTGCCCTGTAGGTTACTTGCCATTTGTTCAGGTTGCATATTACGAGAGATTCCTAATCGCCCTGTAAATTTACTTATGATTTGATCAGGTTAGAATGAAAGCGAGATATCCATTTGTACAAGTTTGGCAGTGCTTTGAGAAAAGCCTTTGACCATATGTAATTGACCAGTCCTTCCACCACTTGGTCGAGGCCGTACAAAAATGTCTACACATCAATGGGAAGAATATTAATTATATTCGACTCGAATATGAGTGGGTCAATCATGTCATTTTCTGATACAAATAATTAAATATCAATCTTGAAAATGGAACTGATTTGATTTCAACGTGAATTTTGCTGTTCTTATTGCCCATCGCACATACAAAATCTGGCAATGTAAGAAGTTCATTTAACACTGAAAATTGTCAAGTAAATTTGAAGAGGAAATTAAAATTTTCCACAATGCTCAATTCTCCTTGTAGCGTGGTTATTTCCTCGGGACCAACAGAAGTGTGAAGTTCCTACAGAAAATATACTTCTAGTATGGTATATTTACACCTCAGATATTTTTAACAAAAATCATGTTGTAATACAACCAAAGAAAAATGAGTACAATAATTGTGCATTTTATTAAGCTTTTCCAGACTAGGTCCTGCAGGAAAATTTTGGAAACATGTTGATGCCTTATGAAAACAAAGATCTAGGACAAAACCTTCATATCAAGTACATTTTATTCATATTCAATAAGTATTTTTTACATACTCAAGTACAGGCCTTTCTTATATGTTGATCCCCAGATTACAATACTACATGTATCAAGATAAGACAAAAGACCCAGGCTTTTTAAATTAATTTTTGAGAAAAATATCTTCCTGGGAAAACCGTGTAGGAAGTCCTATTCAATATCCTACCGATTCACATTTAATCAAAATGATAGAATTCAGATTTCTTTCAAAAATGCAGAATAAACCCTCTTTCTGCATCATCTTTATCTGGACCTGCAAAACATCTAGAAGATACTGTGCACTTGACCTTGATAGAAAAAGATGTATAATGGCTGATCCAACGACTAAAACAAAAGTTTTTTCTCATCTGTTGGTGGCACTTCTTTTCATTTGCAAATCTCCAGTCAGGTATGGATCTCAGTGGATCAGCAACTTATTACAGAGAGATTGTATCTGCTCTACTTCAGAGATAAACTTGGAGCCCAATTTCTCAATACCACTGATTCAATTGTGAAACAATGACAATTGTTCTTTAATAGCCCAGACCTTACATTAAAGGCCTGGTTTTTGCCAGTACAATTGTATGCACTTTTCTTCTTGAGGTATTCTGCAACTGTATAACAATGAAAATTGTTCTCTACTAGCTAAGACCTTATTGTAAAGACCTGGTTTCAGAGTTTGTCGGTACAGATGTATTCACTTTGCCTCAAGAGGTATTCTGTAACTGTATAACAAAGACAATTGCTCTTAACTAGCTCAGACCTTACTACTGTAAAGAAGTTGTTTCAGAGTTTGCCTGTACAAATGTATGCACTTTGCCTCTAGGGGTATTATGCAATTGCTCTTAATTAGTCCAGGCCTTACTGTATAACAATGGCAATTGGTCTTTACTAGCCCAGGCCTTACTGAAAAGACTTGCTTCCAATCAGCACAATACATGCACACTTTTCTTCTTTTGGGATCCATCAAATGTATAAAGATAACCACTGTTCTCAAGATGCTGCATATTGTATTGTATAGTCCTAAGTCCCTCACTGTTTTAATGCAACTTATGAACCATTTCTTCTTTTGTGATGAGATGTGTGGTCTTGTTGACAAGCTGCATAAGCTCATTGGTGTTGTGCGACCAGTCATTGAGGATATCGTTGGGATCCTTGGCCTGGGAGAAGTTGATGATGCCGGCAAGGCGGTCGATTTTGGCGGTCACTGTGCCATTTACTACTAGGTTGGAAAGGAACTCCTCAGTCTCCTACAAATGACAATAAGTCAATTCATTAAAAAAGACTTTTCAAAATCAAATTTCATCATCATTTTGAAACTTTCAAGATGAGGATAGTGCAAACTCTGTTGATGGTAACTAAAATTCCACATAAAAAGTGCTTTTTTCACCTTCAGATATTTGAAACTGTACAAAACCAATGCTTTTAAACAGCCATGCAAGTAGTTCATTACAATAAGAGCTCGGCAATTTTTTCTCTTAAAATAATTTGTTTAAATGGTGCATAATTGTTCCGCAACTTTGTATTGCCAATTATTTTTGTACAAAACTAACTTCTGAAACTCTATGGTCAGAGTATTATCGATCTTAATTAATTGTTTGCCTAACAGTGTCATGAATATCATAATCCAAATTAAAATAGAAAACAATCACATTATACTAAATAAATAAATAAACATTACAGGGTGATCAAGCAAAATACTTGTTTCAATTTCCTTGTATAAAATATTTGAATATCCTGGCAACTTTTCACATCTTAAAAGTTTATTGAAGAAAAGTGTTTTTTTAATGGTAGAATGCAACATCAACAAGCAAAGGCTTCCATATGTAGGCAACATGAACGAGGGAGAAAGGTTGATAGAGAAGCACGATCACAGTTTATACTCACAGCTTCTGTTAGGTCTAGAAGTACTGACATTCTTTTCGTCATGATACGTGTATAGTATTTTGCCATCACCTGAATGTTCTGGAAATAAAATGCAGAAAGATAAGTAACTTATCATAATTTACGTGAGGTAATAAGACTTCTTCAAGTTCTTCTATCTTGTAGATATGGGATAACTTTGATAATTGTTAAGGAATATAATCTAGTTCTTCAAACTGTATCTGATCAACGAAGGACACTGTAAATAAGGAGAGCAACTAAGAGATACGAGCCCGCAAAAAAATATATGCAAAAGAGTTTGGAGTTACAGTGCCAACATCTAATTCCTGCACTAAATGTGTGGGCAGCCTAGACATAATACACGACTGCATGCCCGATTGCCACCCAGTTTCCTGGGAATGGACCATGGATGACCTCACAACTGCACGTAGCTTTAATCCACAATACACGCTAAGCGGGTCATTGAAGTGCTTGGCTGATTTATTTGATGTGTTATCCATGGGTGTATGTGCAACCAGGCACCTGCAGACGTCTGGGCAATTGGTGCAGGAATTATATGTCAGTACTGTAGATACATAATGAGTGAGATGATGCTGAGTACGGATGAGATCAAATCTTACAGAAAAAGATTGATCAATCCAAAAATGGTGTAAAATGTTGTTATCCACTATACAGAACCAACCGTATAAAATACTCACATGTTCACTAACTCTAACTTTGAGGTCTTTCCATCGCTTAATACCATCCTCTGACTGGTCGAATAGACCAGTAGCTGGGCTCTCTGGTGATCCAACCTTCAGCTCCTGTTCAAAGTCCCTGCACAACTCTTTCCATCTCATTACCTCATTGGTTGTGAACCGAGAAAGCAGCTCTCTAATAACAAAGAAATATCATAAATGAGTCTGTGATGAGGAGCAATGCCAGCGAGGTTTACAAAACTGGGTACCCAAAATCGGAAGCCAAAAATTTATGAATCATAGTTATCAAACAAGCAAGATAGTCAGTTTACAGTCACCAGTCATGCAAGCTTATCTTTTAAGTTATGATTAGGATAAAGCATGGTACATCTAACATATCCAATGCCGATACTACTTTCGCCCTAAGCACAAAGATTTTTGAAAACCATCTAAACCCTGCCATGTGGGTATTCATTGGATAGCTCTCAGTGAGTACTCTTACGTGAATACCAATGTGCCAGGGTTTCAATCATTATTCAGGGTTTTTTTGTATCATTTTGTCATGGCCAAATTAGCCACCAGCAAAAATGTTCCAACATTCATATTCAAATTTTTTTTTTGCGAAATTTCACATTAAATTTGCTTTTGAAAGTCAGATTTCAGAATGTTTTGAAATGCCTCTGACCACCTTCAGGTCAAATATGCCAAACCGTGCTGAGAGAATGTAAGAAAAAACATGCTTACTTGTATTTTGGGATTTCCTCCAGGTGCTTGTCCTCTGTGACCCTGTGGATGAGATCTGACTGCTCATTGTCATATGGAGCCATGATGAGATGGAGGACAACATTCTTGAGAGCCTGCAGAAAAATCAGACAATAACAATAGCAATAATAATGATAATGAACATAATAATAATAATAATAATAATGATAATAACAATAACAATAATAATGAACATGATAATAATAATAATAATTATAGTGATAATAATAACACTAAAAATTATAGTAATAATAATTATAATAATAATCTTTATTTCACAAGGGTAACAGAGTCAAATACCGGATTTGATTTTCGCTGTGGCCCTCAGGTTTAAGGATTATACCTTTAATGCTTCAGGCCACGAAGTTGAAAATTGATCTTCAAGGTATATTTTCTTGAATGATGAGAGAGAAGGTGCCATTTTCATATTTAAAGATAAATTATTCCATATCATTATGCCTTGCTAGCCAGATTGGCGTACTTGTAGGAGGAATCTCATCCATAAGGTTGTTTGTGATGCTCTATTTCATAAAAATCAAGTACAGAAATCTAATGCTGAGTGCATTCTACATCATATTCCTGTTATAAGGTTATTCATTTGTAACAAGTTTAATGATTTAAGTTCCTTTAAAGGGGCCCTAAAGGCTCACATACATATCAGCTTATATGAAAGTAATACACTTCAAGAACAGGATGCTGCCCATCTTTTTCTCTCAGTGATCCCATGAGGGGAGATTTTTGCATATTGCCATCTGTGCTCATCTCATACACGACTAAGCTCCTTTGCCACCCATTTCCACTGACCACATGACCTAGATTCACAATGGCAGAGGCCCTGACTCGGAGGAGGTGCTATTCACTAATTGCAATTTTAGATTTCTCTTTGTGTAGAGCTCTCGCGCTTCCCTGTATATGACAGATGTTGAGCTGTGTTCATGAACTTTCATATAATTTGATTTGCTCTTCCCCAAGCTCCCCTTTAAATTCATAACCGTTTTAAGTGCATTATTAATTGCATTGACAACTCCCTCTAGAGCTCTCTCTTTCTTATACACTATATACTACAGAGCATTGAAATCATCTGTCTGTACCTCTTTCTTCTTGAGTGGGTCCTCCTTTATCATAGGTGTTTCATAGACAGCTCTGAAGTGTTTGCAGGTCTGTAGGAAAGAACCCTCATGCTGGTCCAAGTCAATCATTAATTGATAGAACTTCAGTCTCAATTCCTGTAAAAACAAAGGGAAAAGACTTGGATGAGAAATGTCATACAGTTTGTTATACAAATATATTCTAACAGATATATATATATTTTCTCAAAACCGAGGATATTAGTTTGATGAGCACTTTTCATCTAACTTGAGGCTATCAATACAATAATTAATCATTTTAGATCATTTGATACTGGAAAAAAGTCAAGCCAAATCGTCAATGTTGAACTACAGGTAACCTCGATTACCTCAGATTATTACAAAAGCACTGGTCCCAAAGCATTCCTTTTACTAAAATGTTAATGAATTCACTCAGATTTCGGTTACCTAGTGAGTAAAAACTTGTTAGGTAAGTTACAGCAAACAAAGAACTTCTCTTAGGCCTGACTGTCGTACAGGGACGACCAAAAATAGCTGTGCTCCAGGACTTCAATATTTGGACAACCGTATTGAGGCATTCTCTCTTTCCTTACCTGTGTGCCTTCTTCATCGAAGAACTTGGTGTTGATCTTCTTGCTAATGATCTGCGTGCGGATGTAGTCCTTCTTGGCCAGGCACAGCCTCATCTGCTCCAGGATGAACTCCACCTTCTCCTTCTTCTCCATGGAGCCGAACGTCTCCACCTGGAGCTCCTGCAGGATGCTGGCCGCTCCGGCGATGTCCTTCTCATCCTCCTTGATCTTGGCTAGGATGCGCGTCAGACGGGCACGCTCAATCTCAACGTAGATCTAAGGGCAGAAAAATCATCATACATACATGTACAGAATTGTATGGGAGACGCCTGGGATATCTCCAATGGACCTAAACCTTCAAGGCAGCAAAATGATAGTACATGTATATGATTTTTATTAAATTGATAAGGGTAAAACCAGAAAATAACAAATTTCATTAAAAAGATTCTTACCAACTCACTTTAGAAAATGATAGATCTAAATGAGTCAGAGCATATATGCGCCTGATGCAAATCTTTAAAACCTATGCATTTCCTGTAGTTGCATTCTCTAGTCAAAAACTCCTTTATTATATAGTTTCCTTGTATTTGCATGTTTCCTTTGTTAATTTACAGCTATGGAAAATGATATTTATTTTTCCCTTGCATTGAGCAACGACAGTACTGTTGCACATGATCCCTATTGCCCTTACCTTTCCAGCTGTTACTGTCCTCAGTGTGTCGATGAGTTTGACTTTAGTCTCTAGATCTGGTGTTTTTTCCACGTAGGTGAAAGCTTCCTGGACCATCTTGGTCACAGCCTATAAAACACAAAAATAATGTGAATGTGTCAGCCCTGTCAGGAAAATTATTACTACACCTCTGAGGGCTGGGGCTACCAAGAGAAATGCTAGGCTATATATCATGTCATTCCGCAAAAGTAATCAGTCATAGAGATTGATCCAGGCCTTGACGCTATAAACTTAAAAAGTTACTGGCCCCGTAGGAGCAGTAGGACCAAGGTCCTGCACAATCTTTACTGATCCTAGAAAATTTATCAGGCATTTGTGCCTAATGTGGGGTAAAACAAGTTAACAAGAATGTCCCCTAATTTTTACTGGCCCTGTAGGACAAGTTGGACTCAAATTTCACTGGCCCTAAGCCATTTTCGAAATTTTTACTGGCCTGCGGACAGTGGTTTAAAAAAAAAATACAGTTAGGGTCATGCCTTGGATTGATCATTTGGATATCTAATTGCCAGTCAGACATTTTGAACAATTCAAAACTATTTAAAAGTTAGCAGCCTGTCATAGATAGGCCAAAATTATAAAGTGACATCAAACTGAAAATAAAGGCATCCCGAAAAAGGAAGTTTTATATAAAAGGGTCACTATTAAATATCTAACCATTTAGACTCTTAACAGCTTTTAACAAAGTATTGGAGACTTTCATGACACTAAAAAGCAATTATACTTACAGGACGAAAGCCAAGAATCTATATTTTATGAAAATGTGACTTAATTTCTGTATTCTTCAAAATAAACAAATTAAGGCAGTTAACTTGCGGTTGGTGTGTTTATTTCAACTTTTAAAATCTTCACTAAATTATTAAGCATCATGTATTTAAGTTTACTCACCTGTTTGAGCTGTCCCCTCCTCTTGGTCAATAATACTATATTCTCATTCAGAGCATCCCAATGTTTTGCTTCGAAGCAGATTTTGACAATTGCAACCAGAATCCTGGAGAGGGAATGAGTGTCAGCTCCCTGGAAAAGAACGCACACGGCTATTCACACATAATAAGATTAAACATGTTTCCCTCAAGGAAATACAAATGTGCAGTACTTAAATTAATTTAATGACACTTACTGATATGGAGACTGTGGAAATAAATTGAGTAAATGAGTTGAAAATAATAAGTTTGTATATACTTTTAGATCATGGAACTTTTCTATTTTTACAGTATGTACATTCTTTTTTACTATTTCTATTATTTCTTCACAATCAACCATTCGCCACTCATGTATTTTGAACAGATGTTGTTTTAAAAACAATTTAGCAGTCATTAAAATAGATCATTATATAGTGCTTAGTACATGTAGTTCACACATCAACTTACAGTTCTAGTTTGTTTTTCCAAGCCCAGCAATATCTCCACTGCTTCAGTAAGCTTTCCATCCTAAAAAAGAATAGGAATACTTTTGATATTAAAATACAAAATTACAGCACAATTATAGCATGAATCAACAAAGCTTGCATATTTTCACTATCATTTTTTTAATGGTCTTGAAACCACATTTGCCTGACTTTCCCTCCACTTATAATGTAGTGTGAAAACAACATGTTTTCCTCACACACAGTGTGATCATTTCAGAATATTTCATCTCTAAATCATGTATTCTTGTTAAGCGCATTATGTAAATGGTCTCAACAATTTTTGAGTTCTGACTTAAACCAATTTTGGGTTAAAAACAGGTTTCTTGAGGTTCATGATTTTTACACATAATTTCCATATAACAACAAAAATGCTTTCATCATATCATGTACATAGCAGAACAGTATTTCTGGTAATGACATCTTTGAAGGGATAAAATAAGCAAAGAAAGAAAGAAATTTTGGAGAATATATATTTATTACATAAATTGCATTATTGTTTTTAGAAATCAGTGAGAAAAAAACAACAAAAAGACCACACAAATAAAAGTTGTTTTGAGGATAACAGTGTGTTTTGTTCTAAAGTTTTGAATGAACAGGGAAATTAAAGTGAAATTTTTCGGTATAAAACAAGGAAAATTAACCTGAAATTTCACAATACCCAGGGTCTGACACTAAGATTTCAGGCAAGGGGGCCAAACATGTCTTCTGATTAAAATAAGCGGTCAAAACAGGATTTCTGGTCATTATACATACTATTTTGGGCTCCTAGCCTGAAAAATCTAGGGGCCCACAGCAAAATCTAGGGGCATATGGGAAAGTCGAACCCTGATACCTTAAATGTAGTTGGTATAAAGATTTCAAGTAAGTAGCATAATCTAGATGTGCAGAAATTTTGTGATTGCAGTTATTATCTAGAGAGGATTCTTCAAATCCTGACCAAGACCCTGCTTGCTTACAAATGTTTTCTCAGTACTTATAGGTGCTACGGTTGAAGGTTACTCTAATGATTGCTTGGAATCAATATGGCATATTTTTGATGTAATACCAATACAGTTCAAACAATACATTTAATTGGTTTTCTGTTATCCTAGAGCTGGCACACACGATTCAAACTACTGACTTGTAAGCATATTCATTCTAAAATTGTATACTCCTGATAGTTATCATTTTATATCTGCATAATTGAAGTTCTACTTTAGTATGTGTGTTTAATATAAAACAAACTAAGAAAAATTCAAAGTGTGTTTTAATATCAAGCCATTAAAGATAATTTTAAGTGTATATATCCTGTGTCTGGTTAGAATTCTATTGCATAGTGCTCAGTTAATGACTCTCCATCTAGTCACCGTTATAAATGATTTTTTGTGTGCCAAATGCTATGTAATACACATCTTACAAGACCAAATAAAATCAAATCAAGAAACAATGACAAATGTTGATGAAAGTCACACTGAAGGGACAGCGCATGTGAATTAGCATCTTTCCGAGCATTTAATGAACTTCAGGCAAATCTGACGTGTCATGTAAACCACAATGTTTATATCTAATGAGTTTCTAACTGCTCTCGCTTACTGCCAAGCAGGCATTATCTTAGATGAAAATCACATGGACTCGTAGCCAACCAATCACACTGCTTTTCTAAGAAAAAAAACAGTGTGTCACTGTCACACACAAATAAAAGTAGATTACCATTATTGAAATAAGCAATACAAGTAGAAATTAGATTTAAAATCCGAGTCTTCATAGTGCGCAAAGCTCAGAAAGGCTGAATGCTTTTTGTGAATATCGCAATCAGGGTCTTAGCGGATATTTGGAAATAGGGTGTCCAAATAGAGGTTTCATATCTCTACTTTTGCGTGTCCAAAGTGTGGTACAAAATACATACTACTAATAAGATAGACCCTATACCTTTACAGATTTTGCTTTTTTTAGGCCAGATACTGCTTTGTGTGTCTTACAAAAGTGACACTACAGCTTCTTCATCTTCCATCTTCTAAGAAAAGTCATCTTCAGCAAATTCTGACATAAACTTTTGGGTGTCCAAACTGTCAAAAAACAGAGTTCTGCGTGTCCAAATGACACGCTGGACGCATAGGCGGCTAAGCCCCTGATCGCAATCCTTTAGTGTGAGAAAGGAAAACAGTGAAGAAATCCATTCAGGGGAGTCAGGGGACCCAAACTGTTTTGGTGACCCCACACGCTAGACGGCCTAGTAGACACTTCCGGTTTAGCACGTAATTTATGTAACGATTGATTTGATTGGTTGGCAAGGACTTTGCAAGAACTGCTATTGGTTGAAATATGAATGGATTCGCATGCATGAATGAAAATACATTGTGGGTAAATTCATGTCAACCAGTTTCGCTTGCCCTCGAAGCCATGCTTCATCATATTAATTATCATTATTGATATCATGCCAAGGAATCTGGAGAATGATGGATATCACAAACAACTATAGTGGGGTGTCATCGATACATGCTTCGAGAAAATGACATCACAGTTTACCAAGTTGTAACTTAGGTATAGTCAAAACTGCTGATTCTGAAATCGCCGTTCGCAAAAAGGCTGATGCTTAAAAGGGCCCTATCTATTGGAAATCAATTAGGCTTAGTGTCTGTGTATACGAGTGTGGAAAGTTATAAAAAAGTTTTGGATTGGTTTTAAGACTTAAAATTTAAGTGATGTCATTTATCACTAAAGATGGATTTTGGACTTTAAAAAGAATATATTTCAAGAAGAATTTAAGTCGGCGTAGCTAGCCGCTCTTACTTTAGGATGTCTTGGCTATGTGGCGTAATTTCGTCTAGAATTAACATTCAGATTTAAACAAAAACATATATTGAAATGCAGAATACTTTTATAAGAATGTAAATGACACTTGACATGTGGAGAATGTCAAGTCCAATTACTGAATTAAGGCAATATGAAGGTTTATTTCAGGAGGGCCCAATGAGTCATCAACCGTTTTTGCAATCGGCCATTCAGGTAGTCGGCGATTTTCGGATCGTCGATTTTGACTGACAAATGTTCGTAACTTTGTGTTAACGACTGCATTTGAAGTGGAAGTCCTGCAGAACTATTATTGAGCTTCGCAAGCATTTAAAGCTGTTCTTTGTACACATAATAGAGTTGGCCTTGGCACGGGTTACCTTTACTTTGGCAATTTGAACTAGGGAAGAGTATAGAATACCGGTCCCCAGAAACTGCTACGTCACGGCCTCCTGACACAACAACAATTGATGACGCGTCAGTTTAGATTAGAAGATAAGGCAATATTACAATGAGAGTAAAATATATAGTATAATATGAATTAGAAATTTTCGATGAATCAAAAAAAAGAGGGGGGGTGTGGGGGGTCTCCCCCCACAGAATGACAGTACATACCCTGTTTACTTTGGTGTCATTGCATTGTATAACAATAGTACAAGCGCCGTAGGCGCGTGAGAATGCACCTGCGGTGCATTCACGCGCCGTAGGCGCGTGAAGCGCCTGCGGCGCTATGTAGCCCCTTATAGGACGAAAATCTGGGGACCGGTATTCTATACTCTTTCCTTTGAACTATTAGGTACAATTAAATTACAAGTCAACAGATTTCAATTTGACTAATTCAGTAATTGTACATAGACTTCTTCAGTTAGAAATTGACAGGAGCTCACTTACAGGCCACACCAGCATCAAGTTAATCAAGGTCATTCAAAACGGAAAGGGCCCATTCAAGGGGCATTATTTCACATAAGAATTGCTTTGCTTTAAACCAGTTTAAAGAACGATTTAAAGATAAAGAATATCTGTTTATCTTCAGGTATGAATGACTTGACAGAATGGATTGGTCATTTGTTGTTGGGTGATCAAGTCTATCCAAGACGTTTCTAGTGCGTCCTACGACACAAAACTCTTTCAAAAGATTGACCGAAGTTTACTCTCTGCATACCTTCGCCAGCTTTTCACATTCTGGTATTCTTTCATCCACAGTGGAGCTGTAATCCACTTCCATTTTCTGAAGTCTGCCTTCGTCCGCCATGATGCCGGTTTTAGTATGATAGTTCTTTGTTTCAATTCCTATAATGTGGCTGGTCGCGAACGGTATTGGAGAGGTAACATAGAAAAAGGACACACAGAACCAGATTAATCTCGCCAAAACATGAACTTGCGGGATCCAAATAAACATCAATAAAAATTATATATAACTATTCGAAATATAGTTTGTCAATTTCTCATAACTTTAATTTGTTATCTTATTAATTTTGTGTGATGGCTGAATATTTTTGACAAAGAATTAACAACAGAACGAGAAACTGCGAGAGTTGGTGTAGAGCGCGAGATTTTATGAGTTTGTGTACATTTTGAATGAAGCCAGAAGCAGACAGCACTTGTGCTGTCATTCTACTCTTCTGTCAGTCATATACAACAATCCAGGATGTTGATAAAGGAATATAGGATATGTATGCCGCTGTCAGTGGAGGAGGTATGCTAACCTGTTTCATTGCTTTATTCATTTATCAGATATCTACTTGTTTTATAGCTGAATGTCACTTGGTTTTATATATTGAAGCCAATCAAGCTGAGTGCAGTGCTCAAGTGGGAATGGCCCATCTGCCAAAGCTGTTCAATAAGTGTTGTCAGAGATGTGGAATAATGATTTCACTTTCAGAATTGACAGATATTTCTGTTTGACGTTAGCAATCAGTTGTTTCTTATAAGTGACAGGTACAAATACTGGTTATTGAAGTATTTTCATGATCACCATCATGATGACGATCATGGTTATTGATATATTTGTCATAATGACTATGAAGTTTTGAAGTGTACAGGGTTGTTTGAAATGGATGAGTCTAATGACTTTTAGAATTTATGCGGTTTTACAGAGTATTTAAATTTTCAGTCATTCTTTATCTCTGCTCTGAAATGTGTGTCATGGTTGCTAGGGAATATCTTGTGGAGCTGTCGTGTTCACCTAGCCAGCATTCGAGAATGCCATGGCCTAATGGCTAGGGGAACCCACACACATAATGACGTTCAATCCTTTTGAAAACTGCAGCATTGAGAACCAAGATAATTCACCTGACACAAAACATCTTCGCAATGGTCTGCCACATTGTAAACATTAGCTGGCAATGTGTATTTATGTAGTATGTACATACATACAACATTATAGATGATCTTTAAACCACCATCTGAAATAACATCTGAATTTCCATACATGTAGAAGGTTATCGAAACTAATGTTGCAGACATGTTATCTATTAGAGAACATATTGTTGCTTCAGGACTATCTCTCAGTTGATAAACTTATATTTAAAACATTCAATACAGATTATTATGTAGCTCACTCAGAGCCAACATGCTTTTCAGAAGGTTTCAAAGATGCTCTGAACAAGTCAGGCTTGTTCTCTTTAGAGCTCATATACTGCACTGCATATTATATTGTGCCCTAATCTTGTGTATTTTTGCAAAAACGCACCTACAACAAGCTCAGAGTCTTATAACAATACCTTTAGGTGGCTTCTACACCTGAGAAGAGATAGTACTGCCAAAGAATAGAATCCCCAGTTTTAGGGAACTAACTCAGCAGAATATCTATACTTTCAAAAATTGTATCTCTAACAGTGCCAGCAGTATCCTATGTAACAAACAGTGGTAAAATATATAACAGATAATAGTCTTGAAGAGAGTCTCTTTACAACCTTTAGACAATTTTGTCCTCACACATATGGACCACTAGTGTCTGAAATAAAACTGGTTTACCTGTATCAAAAAATATGAATTAGCACATGGATCTTTTTCTTGGAATAATTTTATTGTACAGGAAGAACATAAAATAAAACTTAAAAAGCAGACCGGATGGTGTCATATTCTGGACTTAATTAACCCTGCCTAGCTATTTAGTCTAATTAAATATGATAGGTAATGTTTTGGCATTCTCTGGTCATTTTATCATGCTTTAAGCAAAAACAAATCTCAGAATTTAATTTTCATCTCATGGATATATACAGGTGAACTTGGATACATGACAGACTTAATGGGACCAGGAAAATTGGTCAGTCATAAGCAAAATCTGTCGTATACATATGACGAATACCTGATATGCATCGGACTGGAACCAAGCATATTGTTCGTCATATGCAAAAATCTGTCGTACAGTGGTCCGTGATATCCAAGTTCACCTGTATTTTACATTAAAGGATTCAAATTATTCAGTATACATGTGCAGCTTTAAGCTCCCACATTTTGAAGATGCCTTAGGGTGATGGTTAGGGCCCTTTCGTTCAAGCACATTTCAAGCCATTGAGTGATTTATTGAGTGATGTATTCCCATACATTGAAGAACATGTTTACTTGGCAACCAACCAACTGAGCACCCAAGTGATATGAAAGGCTCGTAATGCATGTCCTTGTCTGTTTCATTATTGTTGAGTCAATTATGTTCTGTTCTTGCATGAGCTGCATTTCTGCATGAGTGATATTAGGTGTAATGATGTTTGTAGAACTTAACATTCATGAGTACTCTAGAGACCCTATTGAGTATTTGAGTAACAGAGGCACTCAACAACAACGCCGATGGAGTTGGATAAAGAGACCATTTTCTTTTACTTTTTTTTGGACTAGAAAGGTAGAAATGCTTAATGCTGTTGTTCAATATATCAAAGAACCCTTCTTTATTCTTGATCAATTACTCACCATAACCCACTCCCCTAAAGTTACTGTTGGCTGCTCAATGCATTGTACAAAGCTGAGGGACCATCCTTATCTGTATTATTTCTGAAAGTACTTATATGAACTGCTGGAATAGTTCATAGCATGGTTAATTTCAATTTCCCTGCTCAGAAAATAATGTTTTGCAACCTATGTTGCACCCTGTAAACCTTTCAAACCCTTCAATTTTATGCTTGCCATGTCCTTGACAAAATTGTAAACGGTCCATGATATCCTTTCTTCAGCAATATTTCTAACTCTGGAATTCCTATCCCTATCTCCTGTCTAGCACCTGGAGATCCTAGCTGTCTACCTTTGATTGTGCCTCACCTCACTTTGGCACATTGCCAAGTGACACTGGGCCATAACTCATTCATGCATGCTTTGAGAGGACAGTCACTGAAAAAGCACTGTCTGTGTCCTGTCATACTTGAGAGAGTGAACAATGAATAAAGTATAAATTGAAAAAAGGATATATTTGAAGAAGAACTGTTGGTTTGACTTTGATTAAGATTTTTGTCTTTGCTTGGAAGAATCATAAAAATAATATATTTTGTGGCTATTGCAGGAATAAAAGGGCTTATTGGTAATAGTGCATGGAGGCCTATGGAGAAAGGTTGCGTGTAACTAGTGTAGGGCTTGAAGCAATACCATAGTATATCCAAGGTCATTGCTTTTATACAATTTATAAAAAGCTTGACATTAGTTTGGTAACAGGGCTAGTAGCTGGGGTAGTGCAATAGTCCTAATAGTTTTCAAAATTGGTGTAAATAGAGGCGTTTTTTTTTAGAAATTAGGAATAAATATTAGTCATTACTTTATATAATAGCAAAACATGATAAATATCAAAAATTTATATAAATATTTCCCTTATAAGTTTCTTTTTAGCAAATTCACCACTCTTGAAGGATTAGAAATGAGTTTTATGATTGGTTTACTATCAACCAGTGGGGAAATAGTCATTGATTACATGACAAACAACCCTAATTTGACCTTTTGAAGTATGATCTTCCTGCTGTTACTTGTAAGTAACATGCCACCAGTCACTGGATCCGTTTTGTACTTTGATGTGTTCGTTCATACCACTGTTATGAAATGCAAATATAATAGATTAAGATATCTTTTGATACTCATTTGCTCAACCAACATTGACATAGCTAAGTTGAAGTCTGGGTCAAGATCAGGTCATTTCTTATCAGTTACTCTGACAGTAGGTCACATATATATATATATATATATATATATATATATATATATATATATATATATATATATATATATATATATATATATATATATATATATATATATATATATATATATATATATATATTCATATACATGTATCAATTGTATATATATATATATATATATATATATATATATATATATATATATATATATATATATATATATATATATAATATATATATATATATATATATATATACATGTATATATATTATCACAATTATTGCCTACTTGTCCATCACGGCCAGTAAAACTTTGAAAACTTTGTATTTGTTATTATATATGTGAAATGTGCAAAGGAATAACTTTAAACATGAATGAGTTTATTTCACCTCTGATGACAGCCTGCATCCCATGCCATATCTAGATGTTATCCCTTATAGATAGATGGCACTGCGCCTGCGGTATGTTTGTGAGGAAAGTTGGAAATAGGTTGCCTGTGCGACCCCTTCGTGAGGCAATTAGTTATGAACTAAATGGCAGCAGTAAGTATGTAGGTGTAAGCATTGATTTCTAATTAATCTATTGTAAATCATAATAAAGCCTAGTAGCCAGGCTACTCTGTGGGATGAGTTTTTCATCTCAAACAATAGGACAAGTCTAAATGTCAAGCTCTCTGACCTAAGTGCTAGGTTTGAGTTAATGATCATTTGGTAAACTGACCAATTTATCATATTTGTTACATCTGTTAATAACACCATAATTGATGGGGTGTTATAGGGAACCCCAGAGAAGTGTTAAATTTATGAATTTATTGTCAAAATAACTATTATTTGTATTTCTGAAGCCGTCCCCATTTTAAAAGTATGGCTCAGAGGATCCTGTCAAATGCCATTTTAATTAAACATCAGCTCTCTTTACTATTGACTGAAAGCAAACCGAAACCCATTATAAACAAACCCCTACTCTCACATCTTCTCTGCAGCTGTAGTAGCATGAGTGTGGGTGCACTTGCACTTGCAAGGCCATCCATTCCACTGTAGTTAGCAGGGAGCAGTACCGGCCATGTCTTGCCTCATGCTTTAATAGGCAGATTAGTATGTGTTTCAGCCGCATCACTGCCGATGGACATCTCTCCATGGTGCTCAGCCTCCCCGGCTTCCCTGACCAAACAAGACTCCTCTGCTAACCTAACACTAATTGCCGACACGAGCCGGAATCTCTGGATTACAGATTTATCATGTACGGCACCACAGCAGCTCTTAGTACGCCTTCTAGTAGCCCCATTATCTCCATATCTGTCTTAGTATTATCCAATCAGGCGATGTGTCAGCCACTGTCAGGCTACCTGAGGCAACTCAATAGAGCGCTGCAGCGCTGATTAACCAGTTCTAATGAGAGACCATGTGAAATTGAATTATTATTAGAGTGATGCGTTCATCTTTCATGTGTAATACTGTGGGGCAGGGTTTTAATCGGGATTTAGAAACTAGGTGCCTAAAATTGGCTGTTGTAAATTTGGGGGGCGTGGTATTTTCTTTTTGCTATTTTTCAAGGGAGACCACGATATACTCAGAATACAAACATGAACATGCATTTACTTCTTGAAAGACAGTATAATAATCCTTATATGATGTCATGAGAACTAAATTTATTCAAACATGTTTGAAATTGACATTTTAAAAAATTACTCACAAAAAAATCTGGGTGTCCCAATGGGCGATTTTTGAGGGTTTTGGTGTCAATTGGATGCCCAGACGCCCTGCTGGCTAAGTGGTTAGACTATGACAATGTTGGAAGTTCAGCTTAGTCCAACTGGAACCCATACTCAGAATTACGTTTAACTTTTTACAATCCCTCCTCCCATTCCCCAGCCCCCACCCACAAGTTCTACACACTATGTGATATACCCACAGATTCTGAATATGGAAAGGCAGTGAGTAAAGGACTACTAATGTAATGAATCTGCCACTGGAAAAACATTTGTTCTCAAAACACTGTGTGTGTGGTCCAAAACAAGCTTAATCTATTCTAAGTAGTTTTGATGAAAGATTAGTAGATTTACTGGATTGGGTTCAGAGAATGTTTTCAGATGGTCTAACTAACAAAACCTGCAAATTTGGGAAAGTTCCAGAAACCTTTTTAGCAAAATGTATATACATGTACTATTTCTAAAAGACACAATTTGTAGATTTTGCTGGCTATCTAATTGGTCACTTCAACAAACATGTTAATAAGTTAAAAGATCAATATAAGTCATAGTATTTGGATATATAAATATTGGTCAAAATATGTCTTTTTAAGCATTCATGTGCCACTTAATCCCTTTTACTTTAAGGGTAAAAGCCCATAGCCAGGGCCATTGGTATGTTACAATATCCACCCTTTTTGTTGAGTCGAAAGAAATATTTACTCAGTGACTGGGAAAATGAGTGAAAAAAAATATATGGGACATTGGGACATTACAATATTTTAAAAACGTGTAGATCTATCACTTTCAGATACCAGTGGGGTACCAGACTGGTAAAGTGGTACACAAAACTTTTTTCTGGCCTTAACTGAAATCTATACCTCTAAGTTGTTTACCTGGACCAAAAGATTTTTCCAGTTGTTTGGGTTTTTTGGGGCGTAAGATTGTAGGGTTTCATACCACGACACATTTATCTCTTAGTCTTTGTTAGATCTCGACAAGACATTGGCAGCTGTATTTTATCCATGTAAAAGGTGCATACTATTAACTACATGAACTTTACAGTTAGTACATAAAGCATGGGCTCAACACTGTGACTTGCCCTTGCCTCATGGCAGGTAAAGTCACCTTTAATATGGCAGGTAAAACACAAAACAAACTAGGTGCTACATGTGGATCAGTTGGAGGTGAACGTATTTAGGACATCTTGCTACCGAAAATGAAAGTGATAGCTCTCTGAAAGATAAATGATTTAATAAAATTGTAATATTTAGTGCTTATCTAGCTGGCTAAGGTCTAGGACCATTTCTTGGATATCAGAACATTTAGTACATCAGATAGGTAGTGAGTCACTTGTAGCCATCACAATTGGAAGTATTAGGCCTACAGCAATATTTTTGTAGGGCAAGTATTTGAAAGGACACATTTGGATTGCAGCTCGGCTGCTTCACCCATTTGTGAAATTTTAAGTTAATGTTGAGCCCTGTAGGAGTATCTGAATCAAATAAAATGGATATGTAAGCCTTTGTTGCCTTGAAATTAACAACCATGCATGTGGCACACCTGTTTGGGCTACATGGCTGACAGTGGTAATTAACCAACTGTGGGGAATGAATCCTTTCAGAGTTCTATGTAGATAAGTCTGCTGGCATGTTGGAATTACCAACCAATTGTACATCTAGGCTACAGAGCAACCTGCTTTAAACCTTATGCTGCTGGTGGCTAATTTAGCCAAAACAACTGGAAAAATGACTGAAACCCTGACACATGGGTACTTGATCATGAATCTGAGAGCACTCAGTGAGGGCCATCCAATGAATA
The DNA here is from genome assembly GCA_963942565.1 of Maea johnstoni. NCBI lineage: Eukaryota > Metazoa > Annelida > Polychaeta > Spionida > Magelonidae > Maea > Maea johnstoni. Next base: position 25,966,310 of record OZ012685.1, read on the forward strand.
CCAACATGACAGGGTTTAGATGGTTTTCAGAAATCCTTGCGTCCTTGAGATTTGGACTAATGTGGCCTGAGCATTGGAGGGGTTAAGCCTCCTCTGTGACATTATATTATGGTCTAACTTATGGAAGGGTGATTGTTGAGCCCTGCAGATGCTCTAAATGCTACACCACAACGTTATATTTATCCACCTATTAGCTGGGCTGTGAACTGGTATTTATTATCCGGCAAGCTTTGCACTAACCCAGTTTCTATTCTAGAGGTGCCATGGTGTGCGGGTCATAGGTTTATTGGAAATCATTACAGCATTCCACCTGAGATCAGGTTATACCAAGGCTTAAGGTGTGGATCACCGAAAGCAATACTACTTGGGCCCTAGACTAGCTCCTAAGGATATTAATTGTTGGAGTTTTTGTATTTACTAAGTGGTCGAGTTATCAATGGACAACACGAGGAATCAATCGCAGCGAAGCTAGCTCGAGTCGTTCGACAGACATTTGACATAATCCATTATGCTCAAATGTCTGTATTTCACCAAATATGTTAAACAACAATAAAACCTTTATGACAACTTACATTGTTAGCCTTGTTTCCAGCTGAAAACCGGATGAAAATATGAAAATATTCGGCCTTAAAAATCCTATCGATGTGGCCGAAAAACTTTTCCCAATTCAATTTATTATGCAAAAATTATTTCAATTAATCAATGGTAAAAATTGCTTTGCATCCCAACCCTAGTATTTACTCAGATCTATGTTTGCCATTAGCCTTTTGTACATATTGTAGCTTATGGCAAAATGAAATTGAAGCAATGTTATTTGATACTGGTAAACACTTCCTACTGGTAAAATTTTAGGATATCTTTGTTTATTTATAGAATGCAATATTTCATATACCAAGTAACATTTTATGTGAAATGTTTGGTAACATCTATGATATGTTTAAAACTAGTTAGTAATTGAGCATTATAAGGAATAAGAAAAAGATAAAGATATTAAAATAAATCATTCTGAATGCTGTTTTCCCAGATAGTGATAATAATAACTTTGCAGTGCAAGGAGACGTTCTTTGTTTCTAACTAACACGTACATGTTAGCATAGTTGTCAGTTGAACTAAAAAGGAGGTATTGGATCTCCTAAATACTAGAGTACTTTTCTGAGGGAATTGATGAAGTGCTAATTAGATGGATTGATATTTATCTTCTTATTAACACTTTCCTATGTATGTGTAGCAGGAATTGAAAAGGAGGAATTTCCTGGTGTAAATTGTTCTCTACTGTAAATAGAAGCTATGTAGGTGATAACGTGTGTCGTGCAGTAACATTATTAATTTCCAATACCTGTATGTTATTAAAGGTGTAAGTATTGTAAGATGTGATAAATGTTATGCAGTATTGCTCGTTAGCACCTCACCTGAGTCACCTGTACAGGTGTGGCTGCTTAATGATGGTAGACACAATTACTTAATAGCAACTCCTATTATGATCCCTTGCCAAGTACACATAATGGAAAACAGAGAGAGAGTTTAGAAAATGGGCCGGGCTCGAAATTAGGGGGTGCTAGGAGCCCATGGCTCCTTTGAATTCTCCTGCGGCTCCCTCAAATTTCTGAAGGGAGCCCAAAGATGTACAGGTTTCTATACACAACATCTCAAGGTAGCTTTAGAAGATGCATTTTGGCTCTAGGGCTGGGCTTGACATCCAATTTTTTTCGATTCGATTCATTGACATTTTTTTCGATTTCGATTATTTCGATTCGATTCTCTGGAAGGCCGACGATTAGAAAAAAATGCGTGACATAGTTCATTGGAAAGTGTGGTGAGGGACAAGTATTTCGCGCGTTTTGTATTGTCAGTATGCATCTGTCCCTCACCACACCCTCCCAAAGGAAAGGCTCACGCCGAAGCACCGCTTTCGGCGGCTTTCCGTTCCTCGCAGAGCGGAAAAACGAATAACAACTACAACAACATGTGAGTTTTATTTGCATGTTTATTTGTATTTCTGTGTTTCGCCGCAATTTCACTTGTTTTAGCTTAATGATTCAAGGGATTAGACCGCGAAGGTCGGTCCCAAGAATCGAAATAGCGCTTGGAATATGCATTTCTTGAGTATCGATCCTCAAGAAATGCCAATTCATAATCGCCGTGCGTATCGAGTCCAGCCCTATTGGGCTCCCTGGATAAAATCGTAATTTTGGCCACTGGCGGCCCCTGGGGTCTTAGCCAGAATTTAGAAACTGGGTGTCGAAAATCTTTGGGCATCCTACTTTTCGAAGGACACAACAATATACTGAGATAATAAACATAAAAATGTATTAACTCATTAGATTAGACATTTACTCAATATACAATACAATGGGAATGATATTGAGGTGTAAAAACTTATATTGTATGCTTGAAATTGACATTTCAAGAAATTACTTCCCAAAGGATTTGGGTGTCCTGAAGAGGGATGTTTGGGGGTTTGAGTGTCCAAAAGACGCCCCTAGCTGGCTAAAAATGATGGACAGAGCTAGGGGAAATCTAGCTTATTTTAATGGACAAACAAAGCTGTTTGATTTCAGTGTTGGTTTTATATGAAACATTGCACTATTTTACATGTGTTTTTGATGATACATTGCTAACTGGTGAATGAGTACTTTAAAGGTTATGTGTGAGTGTGATCTGGCCAGCGGCTCTAAGATACAACAGGAATACTTAGAAATGATGTACAAATTCTCAACATATTTGTAGTAGAAGAGTAGTATTAGGAGGTTTTGAGGAACTTTTCCCCTAATATTTCCCCAAGAAATGGATTTGTCAAAGAAAAAGATATAGGTTGTTTTTGGGCACTACATGTGTGGGTTAAAATAGGAACTTGTAGCTTTGTTGATCAATGCTCTGGATAAGACTTAATCTTATCTGTGATTAGAGAACTAAATATTTAGTTTTATTTTTTCAAGTAATACCTACACTTGCCCAAGAGTATAGTTCTTACATGATGTGTTGTTGGCGTTGGCCTGCACATGCCAGCAGCCAATTGTAAACAGTCTGGTCCTAACTACAGCATTTGTGGGTACTGGTACATACTACATAGTGCCTGTTTCCAGTCCCTATCAGTATCAGTAGTAGGAGTCACAAAGGTCATTTCCTGATCGTGATGCTGTATGTTTTCATGTAAATCACAGAGCTGTCTGAGATCTGCCTCCTTGATTCCCAGAATAGAGCCGTTCCCGATAGGGCTGGTGCTGGAAACACACACAGGCTGGTGCTGGGACCGGGCATGACAGGGAGTTTTCTAACGAATATACATTTACCTGGTTGTGTAGTGACTTGACCCATTCATGCCAGTAGGCATTAACCCTTCCAATGCTGACGCTACTTTTGTCCAAAGCACAAGGACACATAGATATTTGAAAAACATCTAAACCCTATCATGTTGGTATTCATTGTATAGCTCTCGCCAAGTACTCTCAGATGAGTACCCATTTACCAGGGTTTTGTAATTTTTTAGGTTTTCTGCATAATTTTGTATTGGCCAAATAAGCCACCAACAGCATAATGGTTAAACACTGTACCGTTTTTGATTATAATTCAGAGCAAAAGGAAAAAAAAGTATATTAAGTACTTGAGGAACAGTTTTCTGTAGTATAATCCTGATAAACAATTCTTCAATTATTCTCCAAAAATGTTTGAGTGTTTTATTCTAATATCCAAATCATTTAAAACAACATGCATCATGTCACCTAAATATGTGATGGTTAGGAACTTCTTAATTTTTTTGTCTCCAATGAAAAATATGGAATTATCCATAATTAGTTATATAAGTTAGGAGCATAGGCTTCATAAACTTAAAGGATGTTCATGGTTCATGTTTCACTAGGTGTCACCTTTTCATCGATTGCCAGTTTTGTAATCGATTAATCAGTAAAAGAGAGGCAAACGATCGATTATCGCTTATAATCGATGATCGTCCCAACACTACATCACAGTGTAACTCACCTTTGTTTAACAGACTGGCGGGGCGAGTGAAAATGCTGACTGGGTCAGTAAGTAAGTAAACTTTAGGGTCAGCTTGCCCTGCTCGGCAAGTAATGTTTTGGGACCTATGTTGCACCCTGCTGAATCTGTTGTGATATGGTTGCCTCTAGCCACAGTTCTGCCTGTAGCATGGGGTCGAGCTGTGCGTTATGTAGGTAGGCCCCCAGGGGGTGCTGTCTGCGGCAGTGGAGGCGATGTTGGGGTTGTTTTTGAGTGGAGGGCGTGTTATCACACCTACCTTCTGTGCTAGGCTACGGCGGCCCAGGCTGAGCTCCCCCAATGGAGCTGTAGCTTCCAATTTGTTGCATCCTCAGGAGAGAGAGAATGCTCATAGACATCTCACAGCGAGCACACTCTACAGCCATGATGTGCTGCTGGGGCCTTTAAAGTATGTAAATTAACATGGTGCTTGTTGTCAGGAAAACAAAGGGAGAACAATGGACTTCTTTAACAAAATCACAGCATACACAGTGGGCAATCTTTTATATTTAGGGCCCCTGAATCAGCCAATGCATGTGGTAGAGCTGTATACCGATCGTACAGACCAGTGCAAGAAAACCTTGGTTCACCGCTTTAGGAGTCCTGATCCATTTTTCACTATATATGGTCTATATAGTGCATAGAGTATAACATGAAAATTCTACCAATTGGATATGGATTTTTCACTTGCAAGGGATAAAAGCATGATGATATTCAATGTGCACCTGTATGTTTATGACTACATTGTACATAGAGTGAATTCGCTTATGAAAACAAGTAAAATTGGTAGAGAGGGAAAAATAATGGTTATCAATGTACTGGAGAGAGCATGGAAACTGTACTGTCAGGCCTCAATGCTAACTCAAAAATGTTACTGGCCCCATAGGACAAGTAACACTTAGGATCTACTGGTCCTGCAAAGTTTTTACTGGCCCTACTAATTTTTCTTTAATAAAACATTTGAAAACATTGCATAAAATTCACTGACAACAGATATTTCTATGTATTTCATCTTCATTTATTTCTAAAACATTTTGGGATATTCTTGAGGGGAAACTTGTTACCAAGTATGTCCCCAAATTTTTACTATGCCTGTAGGACCAGTTGAGATCGTGTTTTTACTGGTCGAAGCTGTTTTTGTAAATTTAGCTGGCCTGGGGCCAGGGGTTCACTGTTAGCGTTGAGCCCTGAGTAACCATCTAAATCAAGCGACTATTGACCTGCTGCATAGATGACCTAATCCAGTGTACCACAAAATCTGCCATCATTATTATCAGTAGTAGTATCATTATTACTATCGTAATAATTATAGTAATTATCATCATAACCACTTTACTACACCAGTTTTGGTGTAGTTCTCACTGAAGTTATAGTTAAACACATGTTTTATTCTTCTTGAAACTAATTGCCATTACTTAGATGAAAAAAACAACAAGTGCAATTATGAAACCAGCCGGTCAATCTGAACAGGCTGGCTGTGGCAAATAGCCCAAAAATCGTGATCTACGCATGTTTGTGCGCAAGTTTCTCTGTATTTTGAATGATATATAAGTGCCCTCATTGATCTGTCCCCTATTGACATCACAATAAGGCCAGATTCGAGATAGCTGGCGGTCTCTCACTTTATATCCATTTCTTTATTCATCTAAGGTTTAAGGTGGTTTTTAAGGTGCACTTTGGCCATGCAGTTTGAAAGATTATGAATGGGTCATGATGAAGCCATGTCTTTGTAGCTAGTCAATATAAGTACATGTAATTTGCATTTTGTGTAACATCATTTTCTAGTCATAAGTTTTTTAAAGACCTCTCAGATCACAAATGATTGTTCACATTTTTTTTTTCATTTATGTATAACTGGGTTTTATTACAGGCATTTAATTTTCGCTATATTCGTGGTCCCATGATAGTGCCAAAAAACATCCTTCAAATAAATATCCTGCTTTTCATCAGCTTTGTTTGAAATGAGTTCTTGAATACACAAATTTAAAATAGCACAAATACCCTCCAGCAGGACTGTAAAGCGAATTTTTTAGCACTCCAAATTAAAACTGTATACAGCATGCTAGCCACTGCTGTGGCTTGAGTAACTCCTCAATTATCATCAGTGATACGCTGCCTCATGTTAACAGTGTGTTCTATGCTTGCTGCAAATGGTAGCTATTCTCTGGACTAAGTACTGCTTTAGGTAAACGTAACAATATGGCACTAGTATTTATTGTCTCACCCTGCCTTTAAACACTTCCCAGAGGCAGTTGGAGCTGACTAACTCGGAGTAACTTCACAATAAACACAGATGTTTGCCACCATTAAGTGTTTATGATGTGTGCATGCAGCAGCAGGGCGGTGGCGCTTAGATTAATGGAAGCCCTCTCCATCCCCTGAAGGTGCGAAAGTCACAGGCAGCATGTGTAGATCAATCAGAGACTTATCTGCAGTGAGCATCGATGACTCGGTTAATGGATTTCCCTCAATCTTGCCCCTCGCTTCAGTACAAATGCCATAGACTTGCTACAAGTCTGTGTTACCTGGCTTTCTCCTTTAATAGTCTCACTGGTCTAACCCGAATTAATTTCACTCCAGGTTTAGTTCTGAATAAATCCTCAAGGGGAACACACTAGAGCTGTTGTTTCAAACTGCAACTCGTGAAAACTGTGCTGCCATTTATAGTTTGAGAGAGTACTGTAGAATAGGAAATTATTCCGGGGTGCAAATATACTGAATTTGAACAAATATGACCTTTCTGAATTTAATTTTACCGAACAGTCAGTGCACACATTATTAACACAGATGGGGGGGAAGATTTTAATCTGAATTTATTGAATTATAATGAGATTTTCTAATTCGGTAAATTCGGATTGGTCACATGCTTGGAATCATTTCCTATTCTTCAGTATATATAGTGGTGGGGGCATTATAGCTAACTCAGCCTGAGAACCAGGCTACAAATGCCATTGAAAGCCTTCTCTGCATCGTCTGTGCTCTCTGAAGACTGAAGAGGCTTAAGTGTGGTTTCCATGCAAGATGTCGCTGATAGTCATGCATTTAAAGTGGCTGATTTGATTGATTCTGTTGGACTGTGGTCTGGCGGCATGATTTATTCTGGAATTGCTGAGCCTCTCAGCTTGCTCACTCACATATACATTTTCAGTCACTTATAAGTGTGTTATCTCGTGAAGATCTAGTGGTCGTGATGTACCATAATCCTATATGGTTGTGTGATAGATCTTATGTATTACCAGAGACGTTGATTAAATAGACCTCTCTGGCTTATTCAATGTGAATATGCTGAGAAATCATACATTCAGGCTTATTCAAATCTTGTGCTACTAGTGGCTTTAATTTGGTCAATAGAAAATTAAGGGGAAATTGCTGGAAAATGACTGAACACCTGGTACTTCGGTACTCATCTGATAGTACTCAGCAAGACCTTTTAGATGAATACCAACATGATAGGGTTTAAGAGACTTTCAAAATGTTCTGCATTCTTGCTTGTCAAAATTAATCCCGGCTCATTCCATTCTGAATGGAAATCCAATGATATCCAAGAAAATCCACACTTAGTCCGAGCACTCAGTTGCCAGAGAAGTGTGGTATTCCATGGACAAACTAGTCCCCACAAATCCAAACCTGCCTGAAGTTCCAAAGTTGGGATTAGTCCAGCCAGGCTGGGACTTTTAAAAGGTGCAATTCAATTTTGTCCTTGCAGCTGAGATTTATTCAGACTTTATAACATAGCTAAGAATCCAAGGAGGTCGGACATAGCAAGACTTTTTCTGTAAAGGCCCTGAGGTACTTTCAATTCATTTAATCATAAGTCCAGGGAAATCCAAGAAGATGTCTCCTGCCTGTCAAGGTTAGTTGCAATGCTGAAACATTGTAATTTGAGAAAGGCTTTAGATATTAATATATACTAACAATAAACAAAGTATTCAACTCAGTCCTTATTTGCTCTGGGCTTACCCATTTTTGTAAAAGGGTAGTTTCGTACACTTTTGGAATGATTTTACTGAAATTCCTTGTGCTCCTTAATATCTAAAATGTTGAATTGAGTAAAATAACGAATGTTCTATGAGACTGAAAAGTGTACACTGGATTTAGTTATAAATATACAAATGAATATGACACACTTTACAAGCTCCACCCCTATCAGACAAATGACTTTAAAGATCCCCCATTTGAACTTTTAACTGAAATTGCCAGTACACTCTGGGACTGTCTGAGAGTGAGCATCACTAAGCAAGAGGATAAAAAAGAGGATAATTACCACATAAGCCATTTACATTCCCAAGTATCTTGAGGTCAGTATATGTTACATAGATTTGTATTCCAACACATATGTAATTTAGCTTAACTTGATCTAAAGAAATTTAGAATATATTCACTCTTATTCAATTGATTTAAATGTATGAGATTTAATTATTTTCAATGTGAGTCAAGATGAGTGATTTGATCCCTCTGACAAATTCTATCTGCCCTCTTTTTGTCAGATTATATTCACTCAGCATTGAAACATGTTTCACAAACAGCCCTCCTTTAAAATGCCTATTTCTCTATAAGTGTAGATTTCAGAGGGGGTAAAGGGCAGATACCTCTCCATATAAATTGATTGTTTGTTATCACTTCAGTTCTTAATTGAAATAATATGTATCAAGAGGCATTTAAGTGTACATCAAACAGATATGACTGCTTATTTTCTATGTTATTTTGACCAGTACATGTGAATAGGATTGCCTGAAAAAGGTGCAGCTATTTGGGAAAGTCTATGATAGTTGGATAAACCTAGACATTGACACCTAAACCATTTATTTGGGACTTTTATGGACCGGACATCTCAGGTAATCCCTTAGAATATGGGGAATAATAAAGTCTGTGCTTCTCCTTGCTCTCGTGGAACCCCAGTGTCCATGCTAGTCCAATAAACACCTGTCCGTGCTATTCCCCAAAAGTCCTGTCCGAATACCGTGTGACCTAGTCCAAGATTTGGGGAATAGTAAAGTCTGAGCTTTTCCTTGCTCTCGTGGAACCCCAGTGTCCATGCTAGTCCAATAAAGTCCTGTCCGTGCTATTCCCAAAAAGTCCTGTCCGAATACCGTGTGACCTAGTCCCAGAGAATCCCAGTCAGAATCCCATTAAATCCCAGGTCAATTGTCCAGCCTAATCCTTGAACAATCCTAGGATATCCACAGCAAATTTCGACAAGGGGATTACCCTCTAAAACTATTATCTGGAAAACAAAATATAATATTCATAGAAAAGGGAACAGGCATTCTGTTTGATTTTGAAAGACATTTGAAAGAAAGAGTAAGGAAATAAGATCATACAATTTTTAGAATTTTTATGAGATATTATTTTTTTAGCTTCCTTGGAGAAAACTGGGGATGCAATGCCCATGGAATGGTGCTCTAATATTTGTACCAGACTTACAGCTGACTTTTAGTCAGTGAACTGGCCTAGACATTACTAACTACTCAGTAATTGATATATTACGTACAAGTCCCATTAGAGCACTGGCATTCATATAACATACCTAACTAATGGGCCCAACGTAATAAGGTGCCTGAACCCATCCATGTTAAGAGTTTCTCCTAATATAAAGTGCGCTCTGTATACTACTACTGAAATGGTACATAAATATAGAACAGGTTGTATAAAGGTTCTCTGCTCATGTGTCAAATGAAATTGTTGCATCATTGTGTTAGCGTGCTGAAAAGAATGGCTAACACAGACTGCCATCTAAAGTTTTAGTATGCCATGCATATACATCTAGTGCAGGGTTCTTTTAGAGAAAGTATCCTGTGGACAGTGGTTATCTGTTTGTCCCATTCATGACTCACAGGATTCTTAACAAATGCCCTCTGAATCAAAGATATAATATACGATAGCTAAGAAATCACAAATATTCTTTAAGTTTTACTTCTGTATATTTTCCCAAAAATGCTCTGGGAAAGAAAGTATCACACATATTCTCAGACTCATTTTGTTAAGGGTATATATAATGAGTGGATTACCACTTTATCCTAGCCCAGGTCACCCCCCAGAGTAAATATTCGATAACTGCTTTATGAAATATTAAGTGTTGGTCAGCGGACTGAGACTATTCCCTGAGGCTATATGGCATTGCCCTCTTGATGGACATGTTATGCCCCAGTACACACCATAATATTAATTACTATGCACTAGTGTGTGTGCTTGATGTGTGGGGACTGTAGGGCTCTCTTCATAGGCAGTGCTAGCCTGGTTCTCAGGCTGAGTTAGGTATAACGCCCCCACCACCACATATACTAGGTTTTGAGTAGGTTTAATGTCTCTCCCAAACTATAGATGGCAGCACAGTTTTCATGAGTTGCAGTCCTCCCTCTGGAGTTGACCCTGTGGGAAAAATGCGGTTGCGGATCTCAAACAAACAAAAAAAAAAGTTAGAAACAATGTTACAGAAGATAGCTCTAATGTGCCTCCCCTGAGAATCAATTTATTCAGAACTAAACCTGGAGTGAACTCAACTCAGGATATGTCAGTGAAAGGTCCAGTTAACACAGACTTGTAGAAAGTCTAAGGCAGTGCCTGCCTAGTTGATGACCTATTGATTTATTTACAGGGTGCTACTCTGGGCTCAGCGTTGGTGCCAAGCGGGTTGGCAGGATGTTGGAAATGCTACTCAGTGGTTAATCTGTATGCGTAACCTTCTTACATACATGTCCACGTGGTTATTCCATCTAAATCCCTGAGTGAGATTAATGAAAAGATAAAGACACAAACTCACCTAGGCTTTTGTTCTTAAAATTCTCCTGGTGCGAAAATCAAACCTACAAGCTAAAAGGAATACTTGATTGTAGATTTGAATGAGAGTCATTTATCATCATCGAAATTGTTGAATTTAGAATTTTACCTTACTACCTAAAGTAGACAAAGATATTTGGGTATCATATTGCTGACAATTGTTAGAGCGTCTCAGTCACCATTTCAAAACATATGTGCATGAGACTGAGAAAGCAGCTGACAGATACTCTGCCAAGGACTAGTGCCACTAGTACAATAGCCTATAAGATGCAGGCTTTAAGTCACACTGTTTCTGTGCTCATCGGGGAGCCAGTTTCTTTATGTTGCTAGTTTGAATGTTGAAACTCATTCATATTGTTTGATTATGTGTTGTTGCTGCAAGTGGCAAGCAGAGACTTATGTCACGGCCACCTGACTGGCTGTACCCTTACAGTACACACACATAATGGCTCAATTAGTGATTAGAGAATGGGCGGACTCATTTAACCCTTCCAATGCTGAGACTACTTATGTCCAAAGGTCTTTGAGTACTCTGTGAGTGCTATCCAATGAATACAAATATGACAGGGTGTAGATCAGGTTTTCAAATATCTTTGCGCCCTTGTTAGTAGGGCGGTTAAGGAAAAAATCGTGCACTTTGGGGTAGAAGCATGAAACTTGGTACAATCATAGTTTAAGGAATTCTAAGAAAAAGTGGAAGGGGACACAGGCTGTAGGTCACCCCTATGACCCATTTTTGGGCCATTTTAGGTCAAAAACGGACATTTTTGGTGATTTAACATATGAGACACTTTCATTAAACTGAGTAGAAGCATGAAACTTGGTATAAATATGGTTTAAGGAATGCTTATAAGCATTGGATGGGGACACAGGCTGTAGGTCACCCCTAATACCTATTTTAGGTCCATTTTAAGCCAAAAAATGACATTTTTGGTGATTTTGCAGATAAATACTTTCATGGATCTTGGTAGAAGCATGAAACGTGGTACAATTATGATTTAGGGATTGCTTATACAAATAGGAAGGGGACACACATTGTAGGTCACTGCTCTGACTTATTTTTGGGCCATTTTAAGCCATAATTGGACAAAAACGGACAATTTTGGGGGATTTTGCTAATAAAACATCCTTTAATATCAGGTTGATGCATGAAACATTGTACAATTATGCTTTAGGGAATTCTTATAAAAATTTGAAGGGGACACAGGCTGTAGGTCATCCCTATGACCTACTTTTGGGCCATTTTAAGCCATAATCATTAGATATAAACTGACATTCTTTGATGATTTTGCAAATAAAACACATTCATTGACTTGTGGGATGCATCAAATTTGCAACATACATTTCCTTATGGATATTAATACATTTAAAGTGATATTATTTATGTCATATGTAACCTAAACATCACATTTTTGGGGTTAAATGAGGCAACAATTTCCAAATACTAGCACTTCTTGTAGGAATTACATAGATTGAGTTAAATAATAGACTAAAAATAAAACCTCGAATGTGAGTACTCAGTTAAGTATTTGTTTCTTTAAATGATTGAATAATAGCCCCTGACTGCCTAATTTAGTCATCATTTGACATTATATTTGAGAAATGTACAATCTTGTCATTTCCACATTACAAGTTTTGACTATGAATGGGAGAATAATGCTACAATGCAGTAATAGAAAAGTTCTCTTCCATGGTTGATATGAGTTGAGGGTGAAACATGAGAAATTATTTTAAAAAAGAGAGGGTTTGGTTGGAGCGATGTTCAGGATACCTTACTAATTACATAACATGAAGCTTGTGCATTATTTACAACCATGGTCTTAGCCAACAGGGCATCTGGGTGTCTTTTTGGACACCCAAACCCTTAAAAAGCACCCCTCAGGACACCCATAATTTTTGGTGAGGAATTTCTTTAAATGTCAATCTTAAGCATACAGTTGAATTTTTTCATCTCCATATAATTCCCAAGACATTGTATAGGGATATCATGCCTTATTTTGATAAATTAATACATGTTGATGGTTGAAATCTGAGTATATTGTAGTCCCCCTTAAAAATTTGGACGCCCAAAAATTTTACAATGGCCAATTTTAGGCACCCACTTTCTAAATCCTGGCTAAGACCCTGTTTACAACTTTGCTTGATAAAGGGTCTAATTTTCTACCATTTCACCGCTTTTAAAACTGGAATTTTCAGAGCAAGAATGCATGATTTTAGCATGTTACCTTATTACTCTTGAGAACTGTGTCCTCCACATTCAAAAAGACCTGTGTGCACAATTGAGACTTATAACATTTACACTAACACTTGCATGCTTTTCTACACTTGCAGTGAATGAGTTCGTAATTCATGCCAGATTTGTCCAAAAAGGTTTCCCACATCGAAACTTTTTTTTTCCAGCCTCACTTTGCAGGACTTGGGACTTTGGGTCCCTCTGTGTTGCTTGCCCCCAAATATGTCCTCCCTGATAGGCAGCACCTACAGAATCGGTTGCACAAGGGCTGACTGTGATGGGCGAATGCTCTCTAAACAACACAATTTCCAGGAGAAAAGGTGCTGTGTTGCAGAATTGGCCCTACAAAATTCATTTGTTCTGTCATATATCAGCACCACAAACATTTCAATCACTATCAATGCATTCTCAGACACTTTATCTGGATCATCCTCTAGTGACAAAAATGTCTTGGTGAGAAAACAGCACCCAGAAATCATCAAGGCATGAATATTGTATGGTCAATTTTGCAACACAGCACCTTTTCTCCTGGAAATTGTGTTGTTTAGAGAGCATTCTCTCATCACAGTCAGCCCTTGTGCAACATATTCTCTAGGTGCTGCCTATCAGAGAGGACATACTTAGGGGCAACAAACACAGAGGACCAAGAGTTAACAAGTCCTGCAAAGATATGGAAAATCTTTTTGGACAAATCTGACACAGGCTCAGAAAATGTGTTATGAACTCATTTACTGTAAGTGTAGAAAAGCATGCAAGGGCCAGTGTAAATGTTACAAAGCTGATGTCAATTGCAGTCTTCTTTGTGAATGTGGAGGTCACTTTTCCAAAGAGTAAAAAGGTAAAATGCTAAAATCATGCATTCTTACTTTGAAAATTCCAGTTTTAAAGCAGTGAAATTGTAAAATTTTTCATGTTTCACCCTAAACTCATCAAACATGGAAGAGCTCTTTTCTGTTACTGCATTGTAGCATCATTCTGTCAGTTATAGTCAAAACTTGTCATATGGAAATGTCAAGATTGTACATTTCTCAGATATAATGTCAAATGATGACTAAAAGTCAGGAGCTATCCTTCAATCATTTGCAGAGACAAATACTTAATTGAGTATTTACATTTAAAGTTTTATTTTTTAGACTATTATATAACTCAATCTATATATCGTCCTACAAGAAGTGCTGGTTTTTTGGAAAATTTTGCCTTATTTAACCCCAAAAATGTGATGTTTAGGTTACATATGACATAAATAATATCACTTTAAATGTATTCATATCCATAAGGAAATGTATGTTGTAAATTTGATGCATCCCACAAATCAATGAATGTTTTTATTTGCAAAATTACAAAAAAATGTCAGTTTATATCTAATTGATATGGCTTAAAATGGCCTAATAATGGGTCATAGGGGTGACCTACAGCCTGTGTCCCCTTCCAATTTCTATAAGAATTCCCTAAAGTATAATTGTACAAAGTTTCATGCTTCAACCTGAAACTAAAGGATGTTTTGTTAGCAAAATCCTCCAATATTGTCCGTTTTTGACCAACTTTGGCTTATAATGGCCCAATAATAGGTCAGAGAAGTGACATACAATGTGTGTCCCCTACCTATTTTTATAAGCAATCCTTAAACCATAATTGAATCACGTTTCATGCTTCTACTAAGATCCATGAAAGTATTTATCTGCAAAATCACCAAAAATGTCATTTTTTGGCTTAAAACGGCCCTAAAATAGGTCATAGGGGTGACCTACAGCCTGTGTCCCCATCCAATGTTTATAAGCATTCCTTAAACCATAATTATACCAAGTTTCATGCTTCTACTCAGTTTAATGAAAGTGTCTCATATGTTAAATCACCAAAAATGTCCGTTTTTGACCTAAAATGGCCCAAAAATGGGTCATAGGGGTGACCTACAGCCTGTGTCCCCTTCCAATCTTTCTTAGCAATCCTTAAACCATAATTGTACCAAGTTTCATGCTTCTACCCCAAAGTGCACGATTCGGCCAAAATCTTGATTTATCCGCCCCACTATGTTGAACTTTGAGCAAAAGTAGCCTCTGTCTAAGCAAGGAAGGGTAAATCTTGCACTCGTCTATACCTGGAGCTATAGTCACCCTTATTAGATCACTCATAAGCTTCAGGTCTTAGCTCTTTTAATGCTAAGGCGACTTTTGCCCAAAGCATAATGCAGCAATGAACAGGTTAACAGTTAGCCTTGGTGAATGGCTGGAAAGAAATTGATTGCAGGGAGGGAGTAATAAGTGTTGCTTGTAGTTATTATAGTTATTAGCCTTGAAGGGATAATTAATGGTTTTGCCGCCTTTGTTATTGATAATACACACACAAACATAGTCATTTCCCCATACTATAAATCCACAATGCCGGTCAGGGATTGTAAGGTCCCCGGCTTGCAGAGTTATGAGCGTTCCCTTCAGCAGGGGGTATGAACAAAGAGCCTTCTGGTGGTATCAAAAAGCAGAGCAGTGCTCAGCCAATGAAAAGTGGCTGCCTTTTCATAATGTGGTTGTTTTTTTCTGAGGGAGCAGAATGTATGACATTGCTGATCTAACTGTCAGAGGGATATGAGTGCTCAGCCAATGAGGTGCAGGTAGCCTTGTCAACTATTGTTTGCACCCCTAGGGGAGCAGAATGTATGACATTGCTGATCTAACTGTCAGAGGGATATGAGTGCTCAGCCAATGAGGTGCAGGTAGCCTTGTCAACTATTGTTTGCACCCCTAGGGGAGCAGAATGTATGACATTGATGGTCTAACTGTCAGAGGGATATGAGTGCTCAGCCAATGAGGTGCAGGTAGCCTTGTCAACTATTTTTTGCACCCCTAGGGGAGCAGAATGTATGACATTGCTGGTCTAACTGTCAGAGGGATATGAGTGCTTGCACCCCTAGGGGAGCAGAATGTATGACGTTGCTGTCCTTACGGTCAAAGATAGCCATCAGTGTTGAAATATTTTGAATTAACATAGAGATGGTGCAAACCTTTTTTCATTTACAACTTCAGGTCTCAATTGATAAATACTTGACTTTAATCATTAAAAAAACTTTAAAGATACAATCCCAATTAGTGTTGAAATATTTTCAATTAACATAGAGATGGTACAGACCTTTTTTCATTTACAACTTCAGGTCTCAATTGATAAATACTTGACTTTAATCATTAAAAAAAACTTCAAAGATACAATCCCAATTAGTGTTGAAATATTTTCAATTAACATAGAGATGGTGGAGACCTTTTGCATGTACAACTTGATTACCCCTTGGGTCTAATTGACATTGAAATGAGAAACGTGTTGGTTGTAAAGCTGGCGATCCCGGAAGCATTTCAGGGCTGTCATCCATGCCCCACAGTCTATTCTGATTAGCCAGCAATGACCTCAGGTCCTTGCCTATTGAAATGGGCACGTATGGAGGAAAGAGATTGGTAATAATCCGTAAACTGGAGACATGTGACAGACTGCAAGGCTCACTATGATTAACCCGTATGCTGGTGGTGGTTTATTTGGCCAATACAAAATGATGCAAAAACCCTGAAAAATGACTGAAACCCTGGCACATGGGTACTCAGCGAGCGCTTTCCAATGAATACCAACATGACAGGGTTTAGATGGCTTTGAAAGATCTTTGCATCCATGAGCTTTGGACGAAAATAGCCTTAGCTTTGAAGGGTTAAGTGTCATACTGTCAGGTAACTGCGTTCTGTCAGGGAACTGTCATGAGGGGGCCCTGATGGGGGGAGTATGAGGCCCCTCGGGGGCATGTTGCCTAATGCCATCCTGCCTCCGCACCTGACAGCTGATATGAGTGGGTGCAAGAGAGCCAAGGAACTCTTGGCAGGTGAAGTGAGCCTGGGAGCCTGCTGCACCGCTGTCAGGAACGCAGAATACAGGCTGGCACCACAGAGAGAGAGAGAGAAAGAGAGAGAGAGAGAGAGAGAGAGAGAGAGAGAGAGAGAGAGAGAGAGAGAGAGAGAGAGAGAGAGAGAGAGAGAGAGAGAGAGAGAGAGAGTAGGGGGGGAGAGAGAGAGAGAGATGCATTTTATATTTGTGACTATACAATGAGGTTGATTCAGGTCTGTTTCGATATTCAGTGACAAGTATGATTATAATAACAATCAGAAATAATCAAAAGAAAAATGCAGCTAAGGGAATTGTCAGTGAACTTATCAATATGATCATCACCAGTCCTCCCAGAATCAGACACAGATCTACCTTAATTGATGCATAATAATATTTTACCACAATTTTACCACAGAATAACATTGCTTTGCCAGATATATGTCTCACAATTATGATGTATTTTGTAATGGATGACCCCCCACCCATCCCCCCCCCCCCAAAAAAAAAAGCACAGCAAGTGCAATATAAAAAGTCATCTTGTCTATTATTAGTTAAATAACCATATTTTTCTCCAGGTTAATCTAAACCAATTCTGTTTAAAATCAATCAAAGTAATTTAACTTTACTCAGTTGTTTTGCTGAGCAGGTTCATTATTAGGATTCTGGGCTGCAAAGTGGTCATCTAACAAGAAGATGATTGACAGCAATTACTCTGGGGAAATAATCATTGTTAATTGTTCAACGTACCTTGAGCAATGCAAGGACGTATGTCAATACATTATTGAAGACGTCTTCAATGAGGGAACTCATTGATTCTAACACAAACCTAATTAATTGAGTGATTCTTGAAGGGCATGGCAAATTAGCAGTCCCGTTTGGCACCAGTTGCGGAAAGACCTTAGGTTCGGGGAGATCTTAACTCAATTCTATCCCCTATGCAGCTAAAACATGCCTGATTACATTGGCGGTACTTATCTAATTGCTTAAGTAACTTAAGTAACTTTTTAAGTAACATTTTTGAAGGATAATATCAATCGTAACTCAACCTGCAATGCCTCTCTTTCAAAAGAGATATACAGTAGCACTATTCTCTCAACTACACAAAGAATCAGTGAAAACAGTTTAGCAGCAAATGCGTTTGAATTATCAAATTTTCACCACTTAATTCAGTATTCAGAATAAATGGTGCCAAAATATTCTCTCTCTCTCTC
>OZ012685.1:25984575-26089575 GCA_963942565.1 Maea johnstoni
TGAGTGCACACACGATGCAGTGAATGACAGTCTCTCATTACTGTTTCCTATTTGGGATCAATAGTAGAAATCTTATACCCTCAAGACCCACCTTGTCCATTCTTTTCTCCATGTATCTCTGAAAGATGAAGAAAGCACAGCGCACTGATTATAGTGAATTGCATGGGTTTACACCCTGCCCACCTCCCATAAGCAGGTATGCCTCCTAACAATATAAATATATGTGTGGCATTGTAGGTGCTCTCTATGGTTCCTTGTAATTTCTTCATGTATCTATGATAAAGCAGCTTCCACACGGCACACAGATAATAGTGAATTGCATCTATAGGTTCACACCCTGCCCACCTCCCATAAGCAGGTATGCCTCCTAACAATATAAATGTGTTGCATTGTAGGTGCTCTCTATGCATGGTTACCTTGTAATTCAACGTTTAACCTTTTAAGTAGAGCAAGTGCACATTTACATTTCACCAGGAGCACCAAACTGTGGCAAACATGTCCAGCCTTGTATCCCAGGAAATCTTCCATTCTAATTGTTAAAAAGAAAAAATATTAATCAATACACTATTTTTTTACTACTTTTACTTGGTACAGCCTTTGGTGAAAAGATTTTCGAAGCCTCCCAGTGAGGTTAGGCCCAAACAGCTCTGGGGGGTCCCTTCAGTAAATGCAAGTGTTTCTTTATTCCAACTGTGTGGCCCACCAGTGTCTTAGCCACACTGGGTGCCCCATAATTGACAATTAGGAAATTTTGGGGTGCCCATTTTTTCAAGGGGCACTTCAATTTATTCAGATATCCTTATGCAATGTCTGAATGTGAATTACATCGATATGAAAATGTTTAACTCTTCGCAGACGCTTAAAACTGACATTTTAAGAAATACCCTACAGCGACCTATCCAAACCAAAGCTAACCAAAGGTATTTCTTTACTGACCCGCATTTAGGTGGCTGCCATAAGATATTTCCAATTCCTTGGTATAAGTTGTGTGGTTTACCGCTTGCACCATCTTTGTTTTAGCTTAAGAAACTATCAAGTAGCAAGAGATATATTAGAACAGAGAGAAGGAGAATAGAACAGATTAAGACAGGAGGAGTAAATTCTCTCTGAGATTATGAGCTACTCTGGGTGCGATCATGTTGAGCCCTGTTTACATGATGGTAAGCAGTATCTAGCAGTGGTAGATCACATTGCGCTAGGCTTGTTTTCCAATTAGTTTGCTGCTGCCAGGGCGCCTGTGTGCTAATAGTGCCACGTGCGAAGGAAGGATTGCTTGTTATCTCCGCTGATCTCTGTTGATTACACGTAACACAAGTTCTCTGGAGTGGGGAGGCAAATAACAAACGGCATGTTATCGCACTCCTTAATGGGATCTTCATCATCATCACAGCACTGCGGTAGTTTTGCTGATAGTATCTGAACTCAATATTGGGCGATATGATAAAAGTATAAAATATAGAATATGAATGAATATAAAAATATGAATTAATGTGTAATTTATTGAAAAATATATGTATGGAGGCCTTTAAAATCTAAAACTTTCAGCTGACTCCCATTAGACTTGTTGCAGGCATTATTACCAGTCTGACTATCTGTTTTACTTAAGCCACACATTAAATGGTATTTATACACTTGCATATCATATCTAGCCTGTGCATGTCTGAAAGGTTATCCAAATGTACTCTAGTCTACCCAAGAATAGTTAGATAGATAGATAGATAGATTGATAATCTTCAAGTTGGTAACACTTTCACATAGTAAACACAAGCTGCCAGGACTCTTGGCCAGCTAATAGACAGTATACATAATGGCCCAATTATTATTTTTACCAATCTTTGACTTTTGGGTTACCACCCTGAACAAGACTCACAAAGATTCATTGGTTTGAAAAAGCAAACATTTTAGGCCAGATGTGTATTTCTTCCCTGTTCACAACTTCACATAAGAATTTTGCCTAAGATGGCTGCTGTCCTAAGTGAAACACAGTAACCATGGCAAGTAAATTTATGATCTTCTGGAGGAAACCCTAACAGGGAAATCCCAGGGCTCCCTGACATTGGTTAAAGAGATAAGGAAGCTCTCTGGCCTGTCAGCCTGCTGCCAGTAGTGCTGAAATAGTAGCCCATTATTACTATTATAAACAGCTCCTCCTCCTCCTTCTCTTCTTTCCACATACCAGTAGCAGCACTCTATAAGTTACATAAGACCTGCATGGTCCATAGGCTAAATGGGATCCTGTGTCTGTTGTTACTTGTAGTTATTCACCTATAGACCACAAGTCAAGAGTAGTGCTCTCAGTGGCCTAGCCCTAGGCCAAGCAATTCGCCTCCTAAACCTTCCGATGCTGAGGCCACATTCGTCCAAAGTACAAGAAAGCAAAGATTTTCGAAAAACATCTAAACCCTGTCATGTTGGTTTTCATTGGATAGCTCTAGCTGAGTACTTTCAGATGAGTACCCATTTGCTAGGGTTTCAGTCATTTTTCAGCGTTTTTGCATCGTTTTGTATTGGCAAAATTAGCCACCACCAGCATAAGGGTTGATAGCTGACGTGAAATGTACATTTGGGATTTCTTTTACGGCCGTTTTCTGTCTTATTGTGGCTAGGTTGTGACTAGTCTGTTAATTGTTTGTGATGGAGAAAACTGAAGTACCTGGAGAAAAATCACTGCCTAACTCCAAGTCACTGGCAAATTTCCCCCATGCCCTGGCCAGGATTCGAACCCTTGTATTGGTAGGAGACACTGACAGCTAACAGTCAGTGGCAATGCATTCTGCTATAAGGGCATACATTTTTCCAGCTCCAATCTTCAAAAAAAATTGCCAGTGGGATCTGTAAGACACAATTTTAATTGGTCTCATCTAATATTTCGAGAAAATAAAGTGGAGATGGATATTTTCATACTTCTGCCTCAGAGCAATTCTTAGCTTTGCCTTGAGCTTCTCGAATTCTTGTACATATATTACACAGTTAGTATGTGGTTAAAGCGGCTCTGTGTGACGTTCTATGTGTATGGGGGGCCTTGACTGACGTCAGGTCATGTCATGTGGAACAGGTGGACTTGTGGGGTTCCTGCGTAATAGGTCAGATTTAGTACTGTGGGATGTACGTTGCCTGGTGATGATTAGCCTTGAGCTACTAGACTATACTGTATTTAACCCTACTATCGTAAATTCTCGGAAATTAAGACCACCATAGGACTTTGGGCCACTATTATTATTTTGCAAGATAACTAATTTGAAATCTGGGCAACCCTCGATCTATCACTAGTCGCCATTTCACAAAATATGGACCTGGCTGATACAACATCAAAGTATTTTCAGAACACTTTTAGGGCCACCCTGAACCCTTAAAAATCATAATTATAAAAAGCGTCCCAAATTACTGATAATTTATGTTATACATAAACCAATGCTTACACTTACATAGAGGTAGGTATGTTGTCTACTCTATTGTTATTAAGTACATACACTTATTGACACACAAGGGGGTTGGTTGTTTACAAGTACATGTAGTAAATTCTCAACTACCCACTCTAGCAAATTTTGCTTAGTGTGTGTCATCCATCAACAAGGGTTGACATCTAATTTTAGCCTGGGTATCAGAAAAAACAACAGAAAATGATATTTGACCAATATCTTTCCTGTATCGTTCTAACTCTGATACCAATTCAGATATATTCTGATTAACATGAATTTTGAAGGAAATAATTGAAGTTGTTCATCTATGATCTTATTAGTAGAATTCAAGAAATCTTCCTCAAAATAGGAATATTAATTTCTGCCATTGCATTTTTCTTGATTTGTCAAAATTAGTGCTCACCATTTTGCAACTACATTTTTTTCCATTTTACTGAAGCACATATTGTGTTATGAAAGATCTTTCATTTTCGTTTTTTACTGCCAAAAATACCCTAAAACAGGATTCTACTCAATTTAAAACCAATTGTTTCAATTAGCCACAAATAACCCAAAGCAAGATTTCCTGCTATCACAATATCTGTATTTCATGATGTTTGTGCAATAGAACAATATTCATTATTACAGTAATATCTACTGTTGTAGAGAATATTGAGAAAATTTCTCATTCTACTCAATTTGAAACCAATTTTTTTTAATTAAACCTTTGTGCACTGGGATTGATCATTCTCTGAGTAAATTTAGGTACTTGATGCAATCATGCACCGCATGTGCTTAGAGCATTTGAAATGGAAGTACATTTGAGCCAGCCATGTTTTTCGCTTCTGTGAGCTACATGATAAAAGAATTCAGGTCCATCTGCTGATGGTTTGATGTAGACGAGCATCAGATGATATTTTTCCCATTTGTTTGATGTCTCTAAATGCAATGTCTGTTTGTATAGACTCTCCCAGTAGCATCTCGTGTAGAGACATATCTCTTAAGGGAGAGCTTATTTTTGTTGGCCATACTGTCTGAGCCGACACAAAGAGGTTCATTTTGCTTGACTTAGTGTAACCTTACAGAGAAAGGTTACTCTATCTGCCGCTACCAGATAGCGCAGTGCCAATTCCCTAACCCCCAAGGGCTTTATCATGCTAGGCAGCCTTGCACACCACCATCAGCCTTAACCCTTATGCTGCTCGTGGCTAATTTTGCCGATACAAAATGATGCAAAAACATTACTGAAACCCTGGCATATGGGTACTCATCTGAGAGTACTCAACGAGAGCTATCCAATGTATACCAACATGACATGATCTAGATGATTTTCAAAAGTCTTTGCTTCCTTGAGTGAAAGTAGCCTCGGCATTGGAAGGGTTATGGAACAAACGTAGCAGCGCTCAGCGCACTGTAAGCTCAGAACGGCTACAATAACATCTTCCCTGCACCCAATCTATAAGGTAGATGGCTAAGAAAATAAAGATGCTGAGGTTACATATAGATCCATTCCTGCATGATCTAGACTTGCTAGTAGGCTTGGAGAAAAATTTGTATATAGCCACGAGGAATATTTTACTTTTACAGTAGGGCAAGATTGGTGAGTTGTTTAGACGTGGGGAAGTGGGAGGAATTAACCCTTCTAATTCTGAGGCTACTTTCATCCAAAGCAGAAGGATGCAAAGATTTTTGAAAATCATCGATCTAAACCCTATCATGTTGGTATTCATTGGAAAGCTCTCGCTGAGTACTCTTAAATGAGTACCCATTTGCTAGGGTTTCAATAATTTTTCATGTTTTTTGCATCGTTTTGTAACGGCCAAATTAGCTGCCTGCAGCATAATGGTTAAAAGGGAAACTCCTACTTGTGGGGGTTTTGCGTCATAGCAGAGTTGACCTCTGACCTGCTATCGGCGTAGGGCCGTGATTACCGCGGGTGAATTATACTTGTGTCAAATAACAGACAAACCCTCCCAGGCAGAAGAAGCTGATGTCTAATAAAATGCCAGCCTCTCCAGCTTGTGTTTCACATTCTCAAGATTTACGAACTAATTTGCCAATCTGCGGTGGACGTCAGGGACTATCGGGTCAGGTAGCATGCTAAGGTTTTTGATAGTATCCCTGAGCGAGGGAGAAACCTTAGCCATAAAAGTACTCTCTTGAAGTATCGGCTAACATTTCAGTGGCATGTTGTTTACATTAAGGAAAGTCTTCAGCCATTTGTTCCTATGTGTGTTTCTCTCTGAAGTTGAGGAACTTTGATAGAGAACATATCTGTCTTGATTATAGTCTGATGAAACGCCATCTGCAAGTCTTCTGCTAGGGGCTTCCCCAATACAATAGCCTAGTGGTCTAGGGCATTGACTGCTTACTATATTCAGTCAGCAAAAAAACACAATTGTAGGTACTCATCCTCCTTTCTTCTGCAAGGGGCTCCCCTTATACAATAGCCTAGTGCTCTAGGGCATTGACTGCTTACTATATTACGTCAGCAAAAAAACACAATTGTAGGTACTCAAACCTCCTATCTTCTGCAAGGGGCTCCCCTTATACAATAGCCTAGTGGTCTAGGGTATAATGACTGCTTACTATATTCAGTCAGCAAAAAAACACAATTGTAGGTACTCATCCTCCTATCTTCTGCAAGGGGCTCCCCTTATACAATAGCCTAGTGGTCTAGGGTATAATGACTGCTTGCTATATTCAGTCAGCAAAAAAACACAATTGTAGGTACTCATCCTCCTATCTTCTGCAAAGGGCTCCCCTTATACAATAGCCTAGTGCTCTAGGGCATTGACTGCTTACTATATTCAGTCAGCAAAAAAACACAATTGTAGGTATAGTACTCATCCTCCTATCTTCTGCAAGGGGCTCCCCTTATACAATAGCCTAGTGGTCTACGCATTGACTGCTTGATTTATTCCGTCAGCAAAAAATAGTTGTAGGTATTCATCCTCCTAAGCTTTTGACAAACGGATATGTTTCAACAATCAATTTTTTTATGCATATATATATGTACAAGAGCCAAACATTTCCAAGTGTAATTTCCAGTCCCTATTAATTTGCGTTATCCAAAGTGAGTCATTCTTTGTTAGGCCTAAAAAAAAGTTGTTTGTTTCCTGTAACCCCACCCTAAAAAGTTTTTACTCAGAAAAGTCCCTACCCTAATGTTTTTTTCTACCCTTCCAACTCCAAATCAACATAAAACATGCATAAAACACATTTTTGAACAAAAAAATCATCAAATAAAATAAAATAGTAATTATGTAAATTTTACCCACCTACCTACCCTATGTATTTTTTGGACCGTTACAGGAAACAAACAATTTTCTTTCTAGGCCTTATATGTTTTATCCAATTTAGATGCCTTTACAAATCAGCCATTTTCCTGAAAATTCTTTTTTGGTATGATGATTTCCTTAGCTTAATCTCACATTGGTCTTAGAGGATTTTTTTTCCTAAAGCTGGCAATTCTACCTGGAAATAATTAACAGATCCTGTCTTCCTGACCAATAGACCGCCATTTCTGAGATCTTTATTGCCTTCAGTTCTACTAAAGGGTATCCCTAAATCGCATGGCTACCATCTACAGGATGGTCTATGCTAATTTCCCTCCATAAAATGCTGTGCCCTGGAGTTAGCAGGAGAGGCAGGGCAGGGTAGATAGGGACTCTATAGTCACATTAGCGAGGTATTGGTCCTGTATCAACCGCATTACCAGACCTGCTACACGCCTGTATTAACCCTTCTAATGGTTAAGGCTACTTACGTCCTAAGCACAAGGACGCAAAGAGTTTTGAAAACCGTCCAAACCCTGTCATATTGGTATTCATTCGAAAGCTCTCGCTGAGTACTCTCAGAAGAGTACCCATGTGCAAGAGTTTCAGTCAGTTTTCAGGTTTTTCATCATTCTTAACGACCTTTTATTTACCCAGAGTTTATTTCATCCCAGGTTTAATTCTGTATAAATCCCCTAGGGGAGTTACTTGTAAGTGCTTTAGTAGATAATTGTATATCTTCCTTTAAATATGAAAATGTCATCTTCTATCTCAACATCATCTTCTATCTCAACACTGAAGAAACAAACCTTGATAAACAAGGGTGAAATCTCACTAGTAATGTAATACAAAAAAACTGAGGGCATCAGCGAAAATAAAATAGGGGAAAAAATCAATGCAACTCTAAACCTCAATAAAAAAATAACATGCTAATAGACAAAAAAAACAGCACACTTTCGCCACATACATTTGGGGATATGCAGATAGGCTTATATTCAGTTCACCTTATCTGACCGCTGGTCAATGGTAGAAGCCTGACTTGACTGACCTGGTGGGACTCTAATGCTAGTCCACCCCATATGTGCCATGTATACTAACCCTGTGTGGTCAGTATAAGGTAGTTACATGGCAATCTCTAGCTAAGACTAAAGAGCACAAATAAACTTTTACCGCTGGACAATCTGGTGGCTAATTTGACCAATACAAAATGATGCAAAAAAAAACCTGGCACATGGGTCCTCATCTGAGAGTGTTCAGTGAGAGCTATCTTATGAGTACCGACATGACAGGGTCTAGATGATTTTCAAAAGATTTTGCATCCTTGTGCTTTGGACGAAGGTAGCCTCAGCATTGGAGCGATTAACCAATAGATATTCGCCAAAATATTTCACTTTCATTTTTTTGGAGATCTGGGCCCTCGAGTTCACTAGCTCTCATGAGTTATGACGACGAGTATGAGAGTTGAGAGTTAATCTGTCCTCGAGGTGTCTGCCCACAGTGTGCCATGCTGACCCAGCCAGCTAGCTATCTCTGTCAGAGTAATAATCTAAATCCCTGAGCTGCTGATCTGACAGCAACTGACACGGCAGTTGATCACAGATTACAGTGCATTAAATCCACTGCCTTGAAGTGAGCTGGCATTTATGGTCCACCTGCTCACAGGTCCATGAACACACAATCATCCTCAGCTTCTTAGCTTACACTCACTGCTGCCACATAGCTAAATGCCATACATAACATTTCTAGACCCTATGCGTTCCTGATATATAGTTCCTAGGGCTGGGCTCGATTGGCAAGACATCGAGCGCTCGAGAAAGTCTCATGATCGATACTCACCACCTTCTGACATCGAGCGACAAACTCGATACACTCCCCCCTAACCCAACCTCATTTGAACCACTTAACTAACAGTTTAGTCCCCCCAAAATTTCACAAGAGCCTACCTTGTGCTTTTATTTCTCAAAATAAATGTGGCGCTAAGGCGGCCGCCATTAAAACTGCACCCCGATAGACACTATCGCGCGCGGTAAAGCTTGGAAAAGTGTGGTGAGGGCCACGCTATGTATTTTACACACTTTTCCAAGCACTAACGCGCGCGACATAATTGAATCGAAAACATCGACATCGAAAAAAAATAGTCAATTAATCGGATCGCTAAAAATGGCTGATGAGCACAGCCCTAATAGTTCCTGATATAAGGAACAGAATGGATCAACCCTTCTAGTACCAGTGCTAAGGCTACTTTCATCGAAATGAAAATTGTTTATCAAGGTTTGTTTCTTCAGTGTTGAGATAGAAGATGACATTTTCATATTCAAAGAAAACATTTTCATATCAATTATGCCTTGCTGAGTGAATTAATGTATGATACACCCTACATGTTCCTGACGTAAGGAACAAAATGGATTAATCCTTTTAATTCCAGTGCTAAGGTTACTTATAATCAAAAACACTATGATGCAAAGATTTTCACCAATCATCCTCAGCTTCTTAGCTTACACTCTCTGCCACATAGCTAAATGCTATTTCTAGGTACATGTATAATACACCCTTCACGCTCCTGACATAAGGAACAAAAATGATAAACCTTTCTAATGCTTTTAAATGATTAACTTATCCAATTTCATTTTGCAAGGCTACTTTCATCCTGAGCACAATTATGCAAAGATTATCCACAGCTTCTAATAGCTTACACTCACTGCAACATAGCTTGCTATTTCTAGGTAAGTAATACACCCTAGACGTTCCTGACAAAATAAATTAATCATTCCAGTGCTTTGCAAAGCTACTTTAATCCAAGGCACATGTATGCAAAGATTATATCCTCAATTATCCCCAGCTTCTTAGCTTACACCCAATGCCACATAGCTAACTATTTCTAGGTATGTATGATACAACCCACACATTCTTGACATGAGGAACAAAATGGATTAACCCTTCCAATGCGCTACTTTCATCCAAAGCACAATGATGCAAAGATTTTTAAAAACCATCTTAACTCTGTCATGTTGGTATTCATTGGAAAGCTCTCGCTGAGTACTGTCTGATGAGTACTCATAAGGCGTGTTTTTCCAAAAGAAGCTTTTTTGGCCAGGTGGATTTCGCCTTTATAGCCAGGCTGTTTTGGGCACTACAAGCCATATTGGGTTTATTTAGTTTCTCTCCTACAAGCCCTTTGACTTGCTACAAGTCTGTGTTATCTGGCTCTTTCCTTAGTCTCACTGATCTAACCTGAGTTGATTGTATTACAGGTGTAGTTCTGAATAAATATTTTGAAAGGGGGGCACACTTGAGCTTCAAACTGCAACTAATGAAAACTGTACTGTCATCTATAGTTTGAGAGAGGCATCAAACCTACTTAACCCTTCTGCTTCTGGTGGCTTATATGGCTAGTACAAAATTATTCAAAAAAAAATGAAAAAGGATTGAAACCCTGGTACATTTGCTACTCATCTGAGAGTACTCAGCGAAAGCTGTTCTATGAATACCAACATGACATGGTGTAAATGGTTTTCAAAAATATTTGCGTCCTTTGTGCTTTGGATAAAAGTAGCCTCATCATTGGAAGGGTTAATATTAAGTGGTGTGGGCATTACCCCTAACTCAGGCTTACAAGGCTAACATTTTAGCCCCCAACCCGACCTGCGCGATGAAGGGAACATTGGCAGCTGGATGTGTTTAGATACAGTGTGTGCAATGCGAGGATGTTGCGACTACTGTTGACATACATTCCATGTCCAGTGAATGTCCAGTTTGGCTCTGTGTGGGCCTGTGGCCGCTCTTGTGTGAAGTGACTGTCCAGATGCTTCAGGCCGCAGTGCTGGGTAGGCATGTGTGACTAGGTGTGTGGGATGCCGCTACTGGTCCTAACACGCCCCGCTCGCCTCCAGGGGTACTGCGCCTATGGCTCATGCTCTTTGCTTAGCCAGGCCTTAACATTGCAGGCTGGTCATCTCTGCACTGATCACAGCGGATAGCCTAGATTTCTAGGCTATCATATGTATTTTTCCAGCATGCAACATAACAACTTGCCCCGTTGCAAGTTTCAAGTGAATTCGGCAAAAAACAGCAATGGCACATGCCTTAACATTGCAGGCTGGTCATCTCTGCACTTGGCTCAGTGCATAGCCTAAATTTCTAGGCTGTCATATGTATATTTTCCAGCGTGTGGCATAACCACTTGCCTCGTTGCAAGTTTCAAGTGAATTTGGTTAAAAAAAAAACTCAATCGGGCATGCAGAACAAGGCACTAACTTGCCCCGCTCAATAAGTAATGATTTGGTCACCGCAGATTCCTCGCAATGTAACTCACCTTTATTTATCAGAGTGGCAGGGCAAGTGGAAGTGCTGGTGGGGCAAGTGAACTTTAGGGTCAGCTTGCCCTGCTTTGCAAGTAATGTTTTGGAACCTATGTTGCACCCTGTTTTCTGTCATATGTTTACTATTACCAGGCACCAAATAGTCTAGGGAGCCATAGTAGCCAGTTTAGATTACAGTTATCTCACCAGGGGAATATAGGACTCAGTTTGTTAAAACCTCTAAAGATAGGGAGATCAAGTGGTGCCATCTATCTACCATACATGGTACCACACTACATCGCTTGGTCAGCAGTCAGCACAGAAGGGAATGTCAGCTCTTTTAAGGGCTAGGAGCCTATAGTCTAGTCAGGAGTCAGCAAATGGCTAGTCAAGATTTTAGACTAGCTGATAGGACTTTTATGTGTTTATACCCTATAATGTATTAGTCGATGCATAGCCTGGATAAGGGTTTTGCCTGTTCTTTGGTTATTGAGTTCATGCCATAGCCACAGGAGAGAATAGTAGGAGCATTGGAGCCAGAATAAATGACCATAAATCTTTGTGGGATGGTATCTTTCTCTTTTATATTCTGATCTGGGAAGGCAGGCATGTAATAGCAATATGCAGCAACCTTGTTTCAATAGAGGCAATCGCTTGCAGCCCAAACTGCCTGACTATATTGGTGGTATCTCGATAACATAAGGAATATTTATTTCAAACATATTTGAGTGAGTGAGAGAGAGTTGTTCATTTAAACGCTAACTACAAGTCGTCTGCAAATAGTATGTGAATTTTTGCCCTATTCCAAAGTCCAGAGAACATTTGTCAAGTTGCTCT
The DNA here is from genome assembly GCA_963942565.1 of Maea johnstoni. Lineage (NCBI taxonomy): Eukaryota > Metazoa > Annelida > Polychaeta > Spionida > Magelonidae > Maea > Maea johnstoni. The sequence goes on from OZ012685.1 coordinate 25,996,387, forward strand.
ATAGGCATAATTGGGTTGATAGAAACCTTATGAAATACAGCTGAAATGATTTTTCTAGTGATTTAATGTCACACAGGGCATAGATTAAAATCTAGGAATATCTTATATGTTTGACTCATATCTCCATTATCATTCCCATCAATGTAAAAAAGTGAGTTAGTATTGTGTGGAGTTCTATCAGATCTTTATACTTAACCCCTCTGCTGCTTATGTTACATTCTTCCAATGCACAGAAAAGCAAAAAATTATGAAAATCATCTTAACCCTGTCATGTTAGTATTCATTGGAAAGCTCTCGATGAGAACTATCAGATTAATACCCATTTGTCATGGTTTCAGTCATTTTTCAGGATTTTTACATAATTTTGTTTTGGCTAATTTAGCCACCAGCAGCATCAGGGTTAAAACAATCACAGTGCAACTGTACACTTTTCTCAAAGCTTCTTGTAGCAAGCCATGTGCCTGCAAACGTCTAGGCATGGCGCCGCTTTGGCGCAGCTATTTCTACCTTATTTTATTGGCGTATTTATAATAATACTGAAAACAATCATATGTAACACAATATTGATTTTGTCATCTGGTATGACTATTGCATGTCTGGATGGAAAATTGCCATTGCAGGAATTCTGAAGTATTTTGTTAAGTATGTTTTATTGCATTGGAAAGGTCATATGATATCACTGGCATTTGTGATGCAAAAACAAATATTTCTTGTCAGGCACTTGGAAACAAGGCCAGTCACTGCTGATAGTTTATCATAGTTGCCTGAAGAGTCTTTGGGGATGATAATAAATAGAAACGAATATAGACGTCCAATTAATCGGACATGACTATTAATCGCTCATTCATCCTCTGATTTTTATTATCAAATGCAGTTTTATAAGATCTGATTGTTGTTTTTTTGGTTTTTTGAAAAAAATATTGTATCATAAATTAGCCTATTGATCGATTGAGAGATTCCACTAAAGCCTGCCACATCTTAGATAAAATCACACAGTACTGTAACAAGTAAAACTGAGAGCTTCAAGTGATATTTTAAGAGAGCCAGATAAGCTCCTTTACAAAAATGGAGCCATTGATAAAAGTGCCCCCAATCAAGATTCTAGGCGGAGCCTAGAACCCTTGAACAAGCCAAAACTACCAAAGGAAAATTGCTTCATAACACCTAGTATTTACATATAACACGCATATTGCATGGCTATATGCCTGAGCTATTTAGATCTCTCAGGATTTCTGAACCTGGTTGACTACATCCCATTGGCAGAGCCTCGTGCTGACTATGGAGGACACAAAACAAGCCGCCCCTTTGATTACACCCCAAATTGTCAGAAAAAATAAATCATCAGCAAGATGCCAACTTTCCAGTTCTTAGTAGTACTTAGTATAATATTTTGGTGATATGGTAGTTCTGAGAAATTGGCAAAGAAATTGATATTAGATAGAGTGCATTAGTCTACAATGCCTGAGCCACAAATGTCTTGGCTTCAGGACATTGCAGTTAATGTAATACCTGGAATCCATGGCTTAATACTAATACCATTTACTATATAAGGTATAAAACATTTTTTTGATTCTATCTTAAGTAGAATACTAGGCAGATAGGCATCCATTTTATTTGCCCGTTATATTTTGTGTATTCATATTTCCTTATGTTTTTAAGTCTGCATATTGATTCTTAGTTTGAGAATAGGGTAGGAACATACAGTAACAGGTCTTAGCCAGGATTTATAAACTGGGTGGCCAAAATTGGCAAATTTTTGGGGGGTGTCCAGATTTTTAAGGAGGACCACAATATATTCAGATTTAAACCATAAGCATGTAAATTAAAGTCTATCAAAATAAGGCATGATATCCTTATACAATGAATGGCATTGGATTATTGGAATTATATGGAGATGAAAAAGTTCGATAATATGCCCTGCTGGCTAATGTACAGGAACTAGTGTTAGTAGAAAATATTAAGGTCTGCAGAGAATGGGAAACAAGCATTTTTGTTTTTGCCTAATGTTCATTTGTTTCGTTTAGTGTCTCAGAAATGCTGCATGCAAATGTCTTAGGTCCTTGCCAGCATATTAATACCTACTAATGTTCATTTGGCTGCCATTGGAATTAGATAAGCCCCTGGCACTGTCACTGTATACCCACTATATACAATTGTTAATCCTGACCTCAGAACAGCATTAGCATTTGGGATCAACATCTAAAGTGCAGCCAATATCCATTTGCTGGTTGATACTGCAGGATACTCCCTGATATGTGTTTGTAATGCACCTAGCCTAACTCAGCTCTCAGAGACAACATCAAGCAAATGTCCACTGTCATCTCTCTGAGTGGCTCAAATATTTTGTACAATTATTCGATGTAGATGCAATTTAGGCTGCATCTTTCAAGTATCAGAGCTGGACATAAATCCCCTTATTGCACTCAGAATTGGCCAAACTGTTTTGATTACTTATCTCCCAAACAAACACACATTTTTGTAAGTGACTATAGAAGAATTGTTCCAGATAACTCAACCCATAACTTTCCTTCAACTAAGGCATCTAGTATTTTATATACCTCTGATCGGTCATGATTGAGAACAGGGTCTTAGCCAAGATTTATAAAATGGGTGCCCAAAATTAGCAATTGTCAAATTTTGGGTTACCCAATAGATTTCAGCCGTAAGCATGTTTAAATTTATCAAAATAATGCATAACAATGTAATAGGAATTATATGGAGATGAGCAAACTCTATTATATGATTGAGAAAATAATTGGGTGTCTGCTGAGGGGTGCTTTTTAAGGGTTTGGATGTTCAAATGATGCCCAGATGCCCTGATGGCTAAGACTATGATAGAGATATTGCCTTAAATGCTTATCCAAGACTGAAGTGACCAATGGTATGAGAAGCGGTGTGATGGATTGTGTTTACAGTGTATGCAGTGATGCAGGCTGCTGAGGACGGGTGCCTTGATTCTGAGAGACGCCACGTGTAGTGGTAGCAAGCTAAGTAGAGTGTTATAGTACATAATGATTATAATAAGATTGTCCCTTATAAAGTGCTATTTCCATTAAAATGTTCAAAAGCGCTAAACAGTCTTAGGATAAAATACTATTTGTTGCAAGGGAAGTTAAAAATATATATATATATATATGTTAAAGAGAGTATATTATGGTCCCCCTTCCTTTAAGTAAAAAAGATATACATGTACACTCGGTGAAACTTGCACATACATGTTACATTCATGGCCATGGCTGTGAAAATAGCAAAAATATGCAAAAAAATATATATACATAAATATTTGAATATAGGAATTCTGTAATTCAGGTGTATCATAGAATACTACTTGTTGCAAGGGAAGTTAAAAAAATATGAAACTTGCACATACATGTTACATTCATGGCTATGGCTGTGAAAATAGCAAAAATATGCAAAAATATATATACATGAATATTTGAATATAGGAATTCTGTAATTCAGGTGTATCATATATTTTTGAATGAAACTAAACTCAAAACGTTATGGTAACCCTACCTCAAGTATAAAGATTCCAGTTTCTGGGCTACCAAAACTTATATTTTAGTAGCTAAATTAAGTTATTAGGCCATTGCTATTAACAAATGTAGGGTAGAGACTTCCAAGAAAATCCTTGGATTTTCTTGTGATAATCCTAGGAATTCATTGGCTTTCCCAAGTTGAGTTGGTAAGGGATGCTGTCAGAAACTGGTTTCATCGCTCTTTGAGGCATAGAATGGCACGGTCTAGGGTATAATATCACAGCTGCCTTTCGGGTACAAAAATTGTGCGCTGCAGCCTGTAATGTATATCTACCTCACCTATCAGCTTGGAAATGATTGTGTTTATCAGAAGTGGAACGTTATCTCTGGGCTAGGGTTAAATCTGCCGTCAAACTAGAAATATAAACTGGGTGCTAGCTGTAAAAGATAACAAGTACATCTCTTACATGGCTGAGAGAGGGGGTTCTGTCTGGCCTAGGGGTTACGCTGCCTGGCTCCCAAGCATGACGTTGTACATGCGAGCAAAGTCTTAGCCAGCAGGGAGTCTGCATGGGCATGATTTGGACACCCAAACCCTTTAAAATCACCCTTTAGGACACCCAATATTTTTTGTAAATGATCTCTTAAAATGTCATTTTCAAACATATAATTGAATTTATTTCATCCAGTGGAAATTCCATGACATGCAAAACTCCTGAAAAATGACTGAACCCCTGGTACATGGGTACTCGTCTGAGAGTACTCAGCGATAGCTTTCTATTGAATACCAACATTTTGTTTTGATCAGCCCCGCTCCTGACTGATGTGTAAGTGTGTAGAGTGATGGGGACGAATGGCAGCGAACTCTGAGGTCACAGTAATTAATCAACAGACCATTTACTGTCCAGGCACAGCCAGTTAACCTTAATATCCTGGTACTGGCTAAGTTTGCCAATACAAAATTATGCAAAAATCCTTAAAAATTATTAAAACCTGGGCAAATGGGTACTCATCTGAAAGTACTCAGTGAGAGCTTTCCGATGAATACCAACATGACAAGGTTTAGCAGCTTCAGCATTGAAAGGGTTAACATTTACATGAGTCACCTGGACAAAGGATGCTTTTGAGATGAATGTTGAATCAAGCATAATTGCATGAAATATTTGGCAAGGAATTGTGGTTTCACTCAATTTTTTTCTCATTCATTTTTTTTTCGAAAAATTCAAAAGTTAATTTCCAAAGGTCCAAAAGGTCAATTCAACACTTATGTCTTTAGTACTTCAGGAGTTTCTTCCAAATTACTTGTTTAAAAAGTCTTGTGAAATATCCTTTGCAAGAAGGCGGAAAGGAGACAATGGAAAGTAAGCAGAAATGGATCTGAAACTGTCTCTCTGAATGAGTGGGGAGCGATTGAAATAAATGTAATAATAACAGCCAATGTTTGTACTAGGTCTTTAAGACTTTGCTATCCTTTTCTGGCAAGAGGTGATACTGAGTGATTCCAAGCTGATTGATTTCCATTCAAAACATTCTAGAGCCCCAGACTCATGCACAGCTCTCGTAAATGGAGTGTCTGAGAAATTTGTGGCAAATCATGCAATTTGTGGTGCCATTACACAGACACCATTCCATAGCATTTGGCAATAAGCATTTTGTGATATCACACACATCATGCATAATGAATGCTCCTTGAAAATTGTCTTCTTCATGGATTCACAAAATATTTTAGGAGTGTGATATGAATACATATATATATATATATATATATATATATATATATATATATTTATATATATATATATATATATATATATATATACATATATATATATATATATATATATATATATATATATATATATATATATATATATATATATATATATATATTTATATATATATATATATATATATATATATATATATATATATATATATATATATATATGTATATATATATATATATATATATATATATATATATATATATATATATATATATATAGGGGTCCATACCGTTAAAATTATACGGTATGGTACGGGTACGGTATATTTTATACGGTTCCAGTATTCTAACGGTATCAATACTGGTTACTTTGTCGATGTTTTCGAAATTCTGTCGCGCGCGTTAGTGCTTGGAAAAGTGTGGTGGGGCTGGACTAGCACCATGTAAAATACATAGCGTGGCCCTCTTCACACTTTTCCAAGTACTACTGCACGCGTTAGTGTCTATCGTGGTACAGTTAAAATGGCGGCCGCCACTGGATGACGCGATCGCGATGTATTTTCCCGCTGATCCCGCGTCTCTGCACTCTTTTCCGCCTTGCCTGCTACATCAGCAGAGAGGCATTTTTAATCATAGTACTGGTAAAAAATACCGGCTACTTTTAATACGGTTTGACACCGGTATTTTTCGCCGTTGTATCGGTACCCTCACGGTACTGTCGTACCGGTGTGGACCCCTATATATATATATATATATATATATATATATATATATATATATATATATATAAATATGTATATATATATATATATATATATATATATATATATATATATATATATATATATATATATATATATATATATATATATATATATATATTTATATTATATATGATGCGAGCCAAAGAGCACTAGCATTTAACAGTTTAGTTGCAAACATATTCCATGGCTGATGGTTTTCCACTCATTGCAACTATTGTTAACTGATATGAAAACTGCTATCATTAGATCTAATATGGTAATGTGGGTAAAGTACACAGATCAGTGTTTTCTATTAATCCCTCAAGAGACACACACTCGATACCATGCTACAGAATAACAATTATGCCAAAAGATCAACTAAGCGCCATTTGTCATGTGTCATTCTAACTTGTAAGTCAATGACAAATGTGCATTTCTTAATATCCAAAGTGCATTGTTGATGCAGGAAAAAATGATCTGATCTTTTGTTCAAAACATGACATTACTATGGTGTGACATCAAATACCACTTCACACAGATTTAGAATAAAAGTAAACCTTCATTCTTATGGAAAATGGGTTTCTGCGTGTGTCTGCCTGTGTATAGTGACCCTCAATTGAATAGGGGAATATTATTATTATTATTATTATTATTTTTATTGTTATTATTATTATTATTATTATTATTATTATTATTATTATTATTATTATTATTATTATTATTATTATAGTTATATAGTTAATATCATTGCTATTATTATTATTATTATTATTATTATTATTATTATTATTATTATTATTATTATTATAATATTATTATTATTATTATTATTATTATTATTATTATTATTATTATCATTATTACTACTATTATTATTGTTATTATTATTATCGTTATTATTATTACTATTATAGAATAATATTTAATTAATAGAACTGACTTACATTATAAAATTATCGCTTTAAATCTCAATTTGTTTTATTTGAGCCTCCAACACAATACTATCTAGATTTATATGTATCCTAAGAGTTCCCTGTACGTGACTGCCTCACTGCATGGGATTGAGCTGTTGAACTTGTAGCACAGCTTGCCCTGCTGGCCTAGGAGTAAGAGTTCAGTTAGCCTATTACATAGATCTGCATATCCCTGGTACCTGCACATCCTCCACTGCTACTTCAGCCCCCAACTTGACCTATGGACAAGACCACAGCGAGTGTTTGTGTGGCAAACTCCAACGAGGCCTCTGGATTAACCCTTATGATACTGGTGGCTAATTTTGCCAATACTTAATAATGCAAAATAGGTGATAAGTAACTGAAACCCTCCCACAAGGGTTCTCATCTAAGAGTACTAACTGAGAGATATCTAATAAATACCAACAAAACAGGTTTTAGATGGTATTCTAAGTTTGTTGCATCCTTGTGCTTTGAATGAGAGTAGCCTCAGCATTGAAGCCGGTTAACCTATATTCATACTTGCAGATGGGATCATAGTCTTAGCCAGCAGGGTGTCTGGACGTCTTTTGGACACCCAAATCCTCAAAAGTCACCCATTAGGACACCCACATTCTGTTGTGAGGAAATTTCAGAAATGTCTACATTAAGCATATAATTAATTTTTTTACCTCAATTTCATTCCCATAACATTGTGTAAGGATATTATACCTCATTTCAATATGTAAATACATGTTTATGGTTGCAATCTGAGTATATTGTGATGTCCCTTAAAAATAGGAGACCCCAAAATTTAATAATTGCCTTTTTTAGGCACCCAGTTTCTAAATCCTGGCTAAGAAACTGGATGGGATTATTTGGGAAATATTACTTACGTTAATGAATTCTCTCAAAACTTAACCTAGCCAATTTGTCATTTTATAAAAGTTCCCCATAAAAAGTGATGCAATACTTTTGAAAATGACTTTGAAACATGATTTCACAAAAGTTGGACAAAGGATTTGGGTTTATTTTTGAAAACCATTTCTCCCTTGAATATTTTCAAAAATATGCTTTTGCAGAGAGTTACATCAGTAGTTGGGGCAGGGCTATTTTTGGATGCTGCAAGGGGGAAAATGTCATTACTATTAATGGTAATTGGGTTGTTTTACTATCAGCTAAAGTGCTGATAAGTATGATTAAATGCTGAAAGTATGATTTTAAGGTTTTGCCACATTTTATTTTGCTGGGTCTATAAGGAGATTTTCTAACATGATAGCCTTATTGATAGGTACTCTATCTAACTACAATGGATAGTCTTGCTATCTTTTGTATTGTTGTCTATAACCTAATTGCATACAATAACTAATTGGTTTTGAACACTGATAAATGTAGTTAGTGTTAAGTACTTTGTTGATATCTTGCTGAAGTTATCTTTTTTTTCAATCAAAACAATCTTTCATATCATTATATGCCCACTGCTCATTCTCAGTTGTGATTGGTCAGATCATGGTCACATGACCACCTTATAAAATTGATATTGGGGTGCAATATTACTTTCCAAACTTCAGGTTCATGTGCTCAATTCTCAACTTGAGCTCTTGAAAAGGAAGCCAACAGAAGTGAATTGAGACAAGAAACTCAGAAGAGTTTGTGGTTCTTGTAAAATCCTGATAAATAATGGACCCTTGCAAAAATGCGAACTGTATTATCTTTATTGAAGACAAAATGCTTTTTCAAATTAGATAGATAAATATTAAATTTCTGAAACTAATTGCATGTGACTTATTATTTTGATTGCTATATTACTGAATTAACACAAAATCCATTCCAGAAGAAATTCAGAATAAGTTGGCCTGGAAATGGAAAACATATCAATAATATAATTTACATTTTCATAATTCTTTGAATTATCTAATTGTCTAATTTGAATAAACAGTAAGCATATAATAAAACAGATTTGGCCCTTTGGTTTCATGCAGTATCAATTTTTATTGCACTCGGAAAAATGACATTGCACTCTGCGCAAGCGCCTCGTGCAATACCCTTTTTCAGAGTGCATGCAAAAGCCTCGTGCAATATCATTTTTTAGAGTGCAATGAGAATTGATATTGTACAAAACTAAAGTGCCATATTTGTATAATATTCTTTCCCATTCATTTTGACAAAATAGGATACAAAACAGATACACAGAATAAATGGCAGAAACAAATTCATCAATGACACTGGATATTCTTATGGACATTTCTCTCCTGAGGGAGGGGCAGCCCTATTGGTGTATATTTCCTGCATTGGAATGCACAGCCATGTACAGTTCAGACACCAATGGGGGTCAGCATAGAAGTGAAATTTGCTGTTATCTTGTGCATTCAATGCATGCACATTTCGAGCTTGGATAGGTTGATAATCAAATTCAGCAAAATTGCACTAGACATAAATCACACAAGCAAGACTCTTTCCTACAAAAAGTGTGTGTGTTTTTTGCCATTGTGGCGGACCATAGTGGCACTGACTGTGATATCAATAGGTCAATAATGAAGTCAGCAAGATTTCCCAAGAAACACATTTTACCAATAACACATAAGCCATGCTAGAAGCATTTTGTATTCGCAAATGTGCTTGACTATTTTGGCACCTCAATAGAGTGATATTAAATTCAGCATAACATCTGCAGAAATGAAGACTAGCTATACAATTTTCATACTGGTAGCATTTTGCTTTTGCAATATATCTGACCTTGTGGGCATCACTAGCATTAAAAGGTTAATATAGAAATTCAGCATAATCTACCCAGGAGTAAAGTAAAATGACCAGCAGCACATTTCTTTTGCTAGAAGCACTTTGCCGTTGGATTCTTGTACCTGGACATTTTAGCATTCTTTCCATCCAATGAATAACATATGAATGAAATCTACAAAATAGCTTCTGATTCTGTGTGCTGGATTCAATATAGGATATAATGCATATCTGTGGATATTGTCTGCATACCTTTGAGGGTTACTCTGTGGCAAAGGACAATAAAGGCCTATAGAAATACAGCACTGGCTCAGCACTCGAGATCCCATTAATACATTATTCATGTGCTCTGCTGGTAAATCTTGTTATGAGTGGCATGGTAACCGTACGGCACGCGGCTTAAGGGATGGAAAATTGGACTGTGCAATTGAATTGCCTTTTCTGTATCAGGGGGCTAGATTGATGTTTAATGAACTGGTAAGGAACTGCTGTGTAACTGTTTGCCACCATACTGAGTTCCTTTAGGGGTCTCTCAGGCTCAGAGGGGCTGCCTCTACGGCCAAATGGTCTAATGCAGTGTGCACCAACTGCTCCCTGAGTCTCTGACCACTAGTCAAGATCTTCCATCAGTTTGCCACAATGAAGTGTTCCTTTAGAGGATCTGTCGTGCTCAGGGAGGCTGCCTCTGTGGCCAAATGGTCTAATGCATAATGCACCAACTGCTCCCTGAGTCTCTGACCACTGGTCAAGATCTTCCAACAGTTTGCCATAATGTGCATTCTTAACCCTTATGCTGCTGTTGGATAATTTGGCCATAACAAAATCATGCAAAAAAAACTAAAAAATTGACTTAAACCCTGGCACATGCATACTCATCTGAGAGTACTCGGGGAGAGCTTTCAAATGAGTCCCTTACCAAGCGCAAGCGGTAAAAGCTGCTCACAAGTCTCTGGCAGTGACTGCTAAGCTGTTCCCAAGTTATTAGAGAAAAAAAACTTGTACAGCTTGCCACAAGCTGAGCCGCTTCCTACAAGCTGAGCCACTTGGTAGGCACTTGTCTACTGATTAGTTACAGCTTGTCTGACTTCACCTCTTTGCCGAAAGATCACTGCAGCTTAGGAAAGCTTATCAAACATAGCAATTTGATGAGACATAATCTGAACAGCTTGTAGTAAGCTTGTCTAGCTTTAACTTTTCAACCATAGTTCATCAAGGCTTACTGGCTGCTTGTTAGATTCAGTGTTCCCTCTAGCATCTGCAGCCCCTGTCCACAGAGTGTGAAGGTCACATGACCAGAGCACATGGCACTAGTCATGTGACCTCTCTCCTGGCAGACATTTTACCTGCAGCATCTCATGGAACCTTGCTCCTCATTTGACTGGTCATTACCCCTATGTAAGTGCTTTAACCACTCCTCCTTTTTGCTGTCGCTGTTACTAAGTGCATGGACAACCCTCTGCTTTATATCATTGTATGTTTTGGCTCTTAATAATCCTATATTTTCCCCTACACTGTTTGAAAGTGGTTATTCCCCTCTCTCTGGCCACATGTTTAACCCTCTCCCTGTAGCCAGCCCTCAGATATCCCTCTTTCCCTAACTTCCTGTATCAATTAAAGGCTACATTGGTCTTCAGGCAACTTGCTACAAGTTGTGGGGAAGCAGTCTGCAAGTCATCTTTGAGAGTAGCCCACAAGTCATCTGACAACTTGTAACAAGTTGTGGGAAAGCAGTCTGCAAGTCATCTGTGAGAGCTGTCCACAAGTCATCTGATGACTTGTAGCAAGTTGTGGGAGAGTAGCCAGCAAGTCATCTGTAAGAGTAGTCCACAAGTTGTCTGACAACTTGTAACAAGTTGTCAGAAAGTAGCTGGCAAGTACCCACAACTCATCTGGAGGCTTGCTGAGTGTTGCCTGCTACATAAGTTGCTGCTAAGTAGCAATTTGCCGCTTAAATCAGTTACCGCTTAAGTGGCTGCTAAGTAGAAGCAAGCAGCTGACAGGTTGCTCACGAGCGTCACGCTTTTGCAAAAGCGTGGCACATGAGAGCAGCTTGACAGCAACACTGAAATAAGCGGCCCATGTAAGCGGTTAAAGTTGGGCACAAGCAGTTTTGTTGGTACGTTACCAGGACTTGGAGCTGCATTATGGCTCAAGGCATGGATGGTCAGGTTGCTCAAATTTGTTGCTTGAATGCTTGACTGCAGCTTATTAAACGCTTGTAATAAGCAGAAGTAGCTGCTTATGGTTCAACTTCTAAAGAACTTGGAAAGAGCTTGTGAGGGGCTTGCGCATGGTAAGGGGTACCAACATGACAGGGTTTAGACAATATTCAAAAGTCTTTGCATCCTTGTGCTTTGGATGAAAATATAGCCTCAGCATTAGAAGGGTTAATAGGATCTGTCATGTTCAGAGAGGCTGCCTCTATAGCCAAATGGTCTAATGCATAATGCACCAACTGCTCCCTGAGTCTCTGACCACTGGTCAAGATATTCCAACAGTTTGCCATAATGTGCGGTTGGATAATTTGGTCAATACAAAATCATGCTAAAAACCTAAAAATTTTACTGAAACCCTGGCACATGGGTACTCATCTGAGAGTACTCAGGGAGAGCTTTCAAATGAGTACCAACATGACAGGGTGTTGACAATTTACAAGTCTTTGCATCCTTGTGTTTGGATGAAAATAGCCTCAGCATTAGAAGAGATAGGGGGATCTGTCATGCTCAGAAGGGCTGCCTCTTTGGCCAAATGGTCTAGTGCATTGTGCACCAACTGCTCCCTGAGTCTGTGACCACTTCCCAAGATCTTCCATCAGTTTCCCACAATGTTGCGTTTCTTTAGGGGATCTGTCATGCTCAGAGAGGCTGCCTCTGTGGCCAAATGGTCTAATGCCTTGTGCACCAACTTCTTCCTGAGTCTGTGACCACTGCCACAACGTGGCGTTCCTTTAGGGATCTGTTGTGACTGAGGTGCTGCCTCTATATGGCCAAATACTCTAGTGCTTTGTGCACCAACTTCTTCCTGAGTCTCTGACCACTTCCCAAGATCTTCCAACAGTTTCCCACAATGCGGAGTTCCTTTAGGAATTTGTTATGCTGTGAGGTGCTGCCTCTATGGCCAAATAGTCCGATGAATTGTGCACCAACTACTCCCTGAGTCTCTAACCACTGCCTAAAATACCACATGAATCTTAGAATACCAAGTTATTTCTAGGACTAACCTGTGAAAATTTCAGGATTTCCTTGTAAGTCTGAGTTTTGTTATGTTAGGGCTGCTCAAAATGGTTAGTAAGTGTCCCTTTCGACACATTTGAGAAAATTGCTAATGGTTTTCTTTTGATTTTCTTGTGATTAATTTTTGTGTAGTCACAATCAGAGACATATATTACCTAGAACGTTCAGTGAACATTCCTGTCACAATTCAGCCTAGAATGGCTGAATTGTGAGGAAAATATTACAGTCATTCCTTGCAATTTTTCTGCTACTTTAATCTTTGCTTCTTTGAGAGATAAATGAAAGAAATAAGTGTGGTCTAAGACCCTTAGATTCTAAAGACATATTTTCAATGATTTCTCTTAAGGTATTTTAGATATATTAGGAACGAGACTCTGCCATATAGTGCGTTTGCTTTGTATACGGACAGAATGACATATTGACTGTGAGCTCATTGATTTGCCGGAGATCTCTGCTGGCAGCACACAAGAGGGATGGCCATTGCTGCACTCACTGAGTAGTACTGCTGCATCACAATCAATACTGTTATCATTGCCTATACCCTGTTTGGTGTGACCCATTGAGGACTGACCAGACATAGCCTAGTGGTAAGAGCATTATGAATAGACTGCTCTTTGCCTCTGGCCACTGCCATAGTGTTAAATCTAGCTAGCTAAAGGCATCTACTTAGGGTTGGTGATGGTTTCCTTAAACTTAATGTGGTTGAAAAAGTGATGATAAACAAATTCTCTAAAAATTCCAGAATTCATATTTATATTACCTATATTACGGTATCTATTTGGTCATTCTTCTGATATCCCGGGCACAGCACCCAAAGTGCCTATAAGTATATTTTATGTAAAAACAGCTGTTTGTCAAGGTGAAAATATTACTTGCCTTGTATTGCAAATTGAAACTCTAGAACTCTGATGTGGCTGAATGATTAGATATTCACAATGTACAATACTATTAACACAGATATAAAAAAAAAAAAAAAATGAGAGTCTGTCCTTGAAAATCGTTTTTCAAAAGAACTGATGCCGGTTTGAAATATAACCATGCAAGGCATAGGCCTGGGTATTGCCAAATTTAGTGTAGATTGAGGTTAACAAGATGAGCCTGACATTCCTTGTAGTAAGTCCCTAATCTAGTCAGAAAGTTCCCATGCTCCAGTGGATAATCTGGGACCATCATACTAGGCTGATTGATGATGCTGTACCGATTTACTACTAGGTTTCATCAATGCTGTGAGAGAGGCCAAAAGCAGCCCGACAACTTGGGTGAAATTTTGAGGAAAATATTTGGAGAAGAAATGTGTATCATAACGCTACCAACAACTCAATTTTAGATATTTTGTAAAATCATCTCTGATTTAAACCATTTAATTTTCGAAGGTATGAAAAATTCAGACATCAATTCCCAAATGAACTCTTTATTTAGCATAAATTGTTATCTCACTAAAATTTCAATGTTATGGCCTGTAAAAGTCTTCAGCAATAAAAAATCAAAAAAATACTTTTTATTGGGCAAAGTCAATGACATCCCTAAGGTATCTGTGAACCTACAGTAACCATCAACTGCGTAATTAATGAGAATATGTCATTCGAAAAAAAAGTTGTAAATTTTGAAATAAAACAGAATATGGATTGAATAATGACAGGTGGCGATGATATTCTCTACCTGATAACACTCAGGAACCTGGAGATACACCTAGTTATAGGATTATGCTGCTTTGAGGTGTGTTTTGGGACAGGGCTTTTAACTGGCTTGCAATGGTACCAATCACCTTAAGTCTATTGTTTGGGCATTGCTCCTCTAGCATCCTGGCAGTCTAGGGACATTTTTCTTTTTTTTGGATGAAAGCACAATTTTAAAAAACATCTAAACAAGGAGTGGTAATCACAATGATAACCCCAATAATCATGTAAGCAATGATTTTCCTTCAAATAATTTTTAAAGTAAAGCTTTATTGCTAACTTTGTTTCAACCCTTCAATGCCTATAAGTAGGGAAATATTCTAAAATGTAGTGCTAAGGGCAAATAACAACTCTCAATCCGAAAATTTTCAAATATTTCCTTCTTTTTTTTTCGAAACTGTCCTTGGAACAACTATCTGAGTACTTAATTGATCAATTATCTGGGAAGACCTCTGTGCATGCTTGCCAGTCGCATCATTTATTACTTCCAAAAAATGACCAGTAATTTCAGTATGATGATATGTTTGCTTAATTGAAATTGCAAAGACTGTACTGGCTATTTCTGTGCTGCTACTGATTGGCAAAATTGTAACCTGTTAAATTTCTAATCTCTTGATTAACCCTTTCTTGCTCAGACATATAGAAAATATTTCCTCGATTCTCTAATGCTTATAAATGATAATTTTCAATCATGGAATAGAGTTAATAGTATTAAAATTTAAAAATATTTAAAGGAAATTCATTGATTCATTCTATTAAACATTTCTATAAGTATTCTCAAAGGATGAAAAGTTAAGATATGTTTATGCCTAGCATAGACAGCCATTCGCAATGCTGCATAATTGTATTAAGTGACAAGCAGTGACTATCATGAAAAACTCCTCACAATCTTACTAGTCTTGTAGCCTGTAGGGCTACTAAAGGGTACCTCTATGGCCATGCCATCTAATGCACTGCAGGCCAACTGCTCACTACATGTTTTGAACATGACATATAAGTTCAGATCCGCCCGGCTTGGAACATGTGCGAAGTTTGTCATTGACATTGTTGTTCTTGCCGCATATTCCCAGTTCTCCTCACCATTAATGACTGGCTGTTCATGTTTCATATTAAACTTCAGGAAATGTTGTGGTATTCAAAACAGGGTTTTAGCCAGGATTTAGAAACTGAGTGCCAAAAACAGGGAGTTGTAAATTCAAAATTTCACTTTTAAAAGTATGGATTCCTTCCTAGTGCTTATGTCAGATTCTGAGCTCTAAATCCAAAATGTCAAGCCCTGCTATGATTGAATTATGGAGCCAACTAAATTGTCTGGCCTCACAAACTCATTTATAATAATCAGATTATTTCTGTCCTGTTGTTGTAAGAGCACATCGGATAAATCCCATGAAGAATCCATTTGGATAAATGAAACGATCAATTTACGTCAAATGGAGGCTCTGTTTGCCCACCATCCATTATTCAAGGAAATGTTAGCTTATAGTGTTAGCTGTACACAAACACCTCCTTTACCCCCCTTTATTTTCCACATAACTGTGTTATTTCAGACCGCAATGATGGTTAGATCTGTAATGTATATGATATTTATCTCACTGAATTACTATTTATCGCAAATATATAGATCATTAATTAGGAATTTGTCTATATTGGATTTCGTTGAGTTTGATTGTATAAGCACTTGCATCAAGCTGTGCAGGGTTTAGGGTTACTGCAGAACTCGGAAATCTATATCCTTAACCCTTTGCATCTGTAATGCACACAGCATGGTCCCACAACTTTGAACGTAACCCAGTAGATTGAGTTATATTAGAAAATATTAGAAAAGGTTTTATCAAACCTGTTTAAATGTCATAATGAACCATTGATTTAAAGGGAAGGTCTATTTTTAAGCGGCATAGATAGAATGATTGAAAATTGGTGATGGTTGTGCTTTTATATGAATATATCTCTCTCACCCATACTTTATTTATCAGTATTTGCCTGTTTTTGCATGATTTTTGCCATGTGATCATGCCTCAGAGAAACGATGCAAGTCTGGGCACATGGAGGCTGGTTGTTTTGGGTGGAGAGACAGTAGTTGTTTCAGCAGGAAGGTTGTGTAAATATCATTCAAGTGCTATACAAACACACACATACTTAGCTGGGATAAATACAACAGTAAAAATAGATCTGGCATTAAAACAGATAGTGCCACTCATTTCTTTACTGCACATGGGCTATTTATTATCATTACTATCATATTACTATTTATTATTAGTTATGATCATGAAGAGAGTATATCCAACCAAAGATTCCTATATGTATTGCTGTTGTAGTTAGCCTCTTTTCTGCACATGGGCTATGTATTATGATGGTGATCGTCATCTTTATTCCTGCAAGCCCCATCATCATTATCATCATCATCATCATCATCATCCTCATCATCACCATTAGTGGAGGTACGATTGCTTGTAAGCTCGAGGTTTTGCTCTAGTTTCAGCCCCCATCATCATCAGCATCATCATCATCATCATCATCATCATCATCATCATCATCATCATCATCATCATCATTGTCATCGTCATCATTGTCATCATCGTCGTCATAGTCATTACAATAAATATGATCTCTGTTAGTTTGTCTCTTAAGTTAAGTACCAATTTCTAGTGATGGGCTGGTGATTGTATTTTATTGTATGTTTATTGACGGCACATTATATATGATTGATTGTCCCAGAGTCAAAGGGAATGAATTTTTTTCAAAATACTTCTTATATTTAATTCTTGATAAAAGCAATTCCTATGGGCAGTTTCTAGCTATTCTGACCTATAAATGCTGAAGTTACCCATTAATGAACTATTTTCATGTATAAAATTAAATTAAAATTCCATATCTTCATTGTTATCTTTCATGTTTATTTGTTTTTTCCATCTTCACTATTGAATTTACTAAAAAAAAAAAAAAAATACTTGGAAGCTGGAATATCTTCATTGTTTATATGTTTATTTGTTTTTTCATCTTTGATCTATTGAATTTACTAAAAATAAAAATAAAAGCGTATGTGGGATATTTGCCTGAAGTTTTTATGTAGAAATTAATAACACGTCCCTGTTTTTGTGTGATTTCAGTATCGAATAGGACAGCTGTACATGATTGCCAAACACAGCCATGAGCAGAGCGAGCGAGGGGAGGGGGTGGAGGTCATCAAAAACGAGCCATGTGATCACCCCGAGCACGGCAAGGGGCAATATACGGAGAAGAGGGTCCATCTAAACAGGTCAGTCAAACATCCCGCTTATATAATAGCCTACAGGCCCCGTAGGACCAGTAACATCTAGGATCTACTGGTCCTGCAAATTTTTTACTGGTCCTACAAATTTTTCTTTAATATAAAAATATAAAAAACATTGCATAAAATCCACAGACAACATTTATTTTTATTTGTTTTATCTTCATTTATTTCAAAAACATTTGCCACTTTCTTGAAGAGAAACTTGTGAATAAGAATGTACCCAAATGTTTACTGGCCCTGTAGGACCAGTTGAGGTGTTTTTTTACTGGCCCTAAGCCATTTTGGGAATTTTCTACTGGCCTCAGGGCCATAGGACCACTGTTAACGTCAAGCACTTGCCTAGCTACTAGGTTTAACTGTGTTTTATTATTCTATATCAATGTATGCCTGCACCAGTATACTACATACTAGGGACTTGCGGCCTACTGTTGGCCATTTAGTTCATACTATTGCCACATGAGGGGGTTGTATTGGCAGTAATTTCTAACTACCCTCCTAGTACACTGCAGTGCTATCTATCCACAAGGGATGATATTTGAATATGGCCCGGGAGGCAGACTAAGATCTGGCCTGTTAGGCTTACAAAACATTTTATTATAAACAATTAATGCTGGGACGATTAATCGATATAAACAATTAATCGGTCATTTTGGCATGATTTCTGATTGATCTATCATTGAAACAAAAGATTGATCATTTTAGCTTGTGTTCTCTGCACACATAGTGAGAGTTTCCATTTAAAAGGGGCCTTATTAACGATGAAACCCACACTTAAAAGTAAAAGTTGATTTTGATAAACATGAATTATGAGTTTCTGACCATTTATCATTCTCCTAGCACTTATTATTGCTGAAGAAGCCTGACAATTTAGGTGAAATCTTTCAGGAAAAAGCATTTTTGAGAAAATATTTGAAGGAGAAATGTTAATCAGAACTCTACCCGCAATTCTCTTCCAATTATTTTGTAAAACCATTCTAAATTCCAGAGTTAGTGTCTAAAGTATACAGGTTGGTATGAAGGGACAATTTACACAGTGCTTGCCAACAAATTTAGCTGGCTAGTCCTGCGCTATAAGAAATGTCTGGGCCAGTTACATTAGTATAATCAAGCCCTTCTGGGCCATTGTAATTTTTGGGAATCGTCAAACATTGTATATCACTATATCGTATATGGTTCAATGCAGCAAAGAAAAGATGCCTGTGCTATCAAAATTTAGATATTTAGTCCTGTTGGTCTTATAAATATTTTGGGCATTGTCACTAATAGCTTAATATATGCTACTGTAAAAGCTTTGATGTATGTGTTTGTATGTACTCAACTCCATTGCAAATGTATATGAATATTCATGTAATAGATCATTTTCCCTTCCTTTGGATTGTGAAATTCTCAACATTGAAACATTTCTCATTGCAGTCGGTTACCTAGCTGGGTTAGGTCGGTTGTACCAAATATATTCTACGTCACAGAAAAAGCTTGGAATTTTTATCCGTTCACAATAACAGGTGAGTTGATCTAAAATTAAAATATTTAAATGTTTTTCTATTATTTTTCTTAGTCATTACTTGTTAGCTTTTCTTTTTAATTTTGATTTATATTTGATTTAATTTTCAAATGTAAAGATACAGGAAATGTAGGGTTTCAAAATATTTGTATTGCTTCTTAAGTTAATGAGTGAGTACATTTTCTCAACATATGGCAATGTATGGTAGAGCTTGCCATGGGGATTTAGCTGTCAAAAGTGAAATGTTGATAATGTCAATAATAAAGATTTAAATTAAACTCCACAAGAGCCTTTTTTCAGTAGAATTTAAATCTAAATCTCACCTACACTGATGGCTGCAACAATAAGGCATATCTGAAAAAACACTTATGTGCATGAATTAATACCCATGTGGTAAAATCTGTTGTCAACAACTTAACAGTATCTTGAATGAATAAAGACAAGTGGATATGAAACCAGCCGGTCAATCTGAACAAGCTGGCTGCAGCAAATACCCCAAAGTCATGTTCTGCGCATGTCGGTGCGCCCGTTTCTCTGTAGTGTAAATGATACGAGAGCCCTCATTGGTCTTTTTTTCTCCCAGTGACATCACACTTAGGCCAAATGTGAGACCCCTGACATAGCCAGGTCTTCACTATAGCGCATATAGTAATTGGTCTCTCACTATATATCCATTTTATTATTCATCTAAGGCAGTATGTGAAGTAATTTGGAGTTACAGATTGAAAAAATTTAAAACTAGTTTTAACTCAAGGCTGGAACAAGAGTGTATATCCAACCAAAGATTCCTACATATATTGCTGTTGTAGTTAGCTTGAAATTCCCTTACACAAGAGCATGTAATAATGCTCAGAGTTAGAGAGGGAGGGGGTTAAAACTGATCAAAACGAGTGCCTGGAACAATAGGGCGTCACCATAGAGAATGATGAGGTATCTCTTCCTATTGTGTTTCCCATCAATGCCATTTCTAACAACCTGATTTCCAAAATATCAATCACTAAGGTCAGCTGACAACTGTTGCTTAGCAACAGTTGCTTACGTCCTTGGGGTGAAATTTTCACATAGTGTCCTATAGATGCAAATTACTCCTCACTTCATCATCATTTCTCTTAACCCTTTTGATGCTGAGGCTACATTCGTTAAAGGCACAAGAGCGCAGAAAATTTTGAAAACCCTGCCATGTTGGTACGCATTGGAAAGCTCTTGAGTAGCACTATCAGTACCCATCTGGCATGGGAGGGGTTCAGTGATTTTCCAGCTTTTTTGCATCATTTTTTGTTCGCCATTTCATCCACTAGCAGCACAAGGGTTATATTTGCATTTGGGGTGTTCAATTGGTCTGTTTGAATGGTCCATTTAAAAAAAAAGTTATCAATTAATTTAATAAAATTTGTAAAATGTTGCACGCGGGGAGTGCTCAAAACCGCCTGATTATTTTGGAGATATATCTCTAGCAAAAGCAATTTTCAGGAAATATTTGAAGGAGGAATGTAGATCGAAATCTAACACACAACTCTCCTTCAGATATTTTGTAAATTTAACAAAATTTGACAAAGTTATTTTGAAAAGTATCAGTGGTTCGGACAATACTTGTCAAGAAGGTCTCCAGGCATGAATAGGTTGATGGGTAAACCCTGCAGTCAGCACAATAACTTTCAGTCCAATATTTCCTAAGATATTATTTTGCTACCAAGATATTTCCGTTTGTGTCAGACCATTTGTGACTTCCATATGTTGATGGGTTAACTGTGCATGCCTGCTAAGGCCTAAAAAATAAGTTGTTTGTTTCCTGTAACCCTACCCTAACAAGTTTTTATTTTAAAAAATCACTACCCTAAAGTTTTTTCTGCCCTACCCAGGTCCCAATCAACGTAAAACATGCATAAAACGCACATTTTTGACCAAAAAGATAATCCAAAAAGATTTTTTTACCAACCTACCTACCCTATATTTTTTCAGACCGTTGCCGGAAACAAACATTTTTTTTTTCTAGGCCTAAGTCGAAACTTGATGGTCATTAACTCTTATTCTGCTGGTGGTTAATTTGGCCAATACAAAATTATGCAATAAAACCTGAAAAATGACTGAAACCCTGGCACATGGGTACTCATTTGAGAGAACTCAGCGAGAGCTATCTTATGATAAACCGACAATATTATAGGCTCTAGATAGTTTTCAAAAATCTTTGCATCTGTGTGCTTTGGACGAAAGTAGTCTTAGCATTGGAAGGGTTTATAAGATGAAATATACAATACACAAAATGTGATTTAACCTCTCTATGTGAAGGAATGTGTCCCTTTTGCTTGAGATTTACTATGTACATTGCTTAAGTTAAACACACATCTATAGCAATAATAGGATTTAACTTTTTTATGTGAGATATTAATGTATCGAATCATATCATAACAAATGCACCTGAGATATACTCCGAAATCCATACATTATCAATGGAATTTAACCCTTACAATGCAAAGGCTACTTTCAGCCAAGCACAATGATGTAAAAGATTAGAAAACCACCTAAACCCTGTCATGTTGGTATTTGTTGGATATCTCTCGTTGAGTATTCTCAGATGAGTACCCATGTGTCAGGGTTTTAGTCATTTTTCAAGTTTTTTGCATGATTTTGAAATTGCCAAATTAGCCACCAGCCGCATAAAGGTTAAACACACATCTATAGCAATAATAGGATTTAACCTTTCTATACGAAATAATGTGTCGAATCATATCATTCAAAATGCGCCTGAGGTATACTTGGAAATACTTGGTGAGATATTTCATCGGAATTATTAAGTATTCCCTGCTGCATTTGTTTTGAGATGACTCATCTATCTTGTATAGAATTCAGAACTGAAATTGCACTAGATTTAAAAATGAATATACAATTACAGAAATGCACATACACAAACAAGCACACATATGTAAATGATATATGTATGTATATTGTATATGTGCGTGAGTAACAGTAAGTGCTTTTTTTTTAAATTGTCAGGATTGGTATGTACTAATAACTCATCTCCCTTTTTCCTTTCATCTGCCTCTGCAATTATGGATATCAAGAATATACAGTGAGTAGTACATTTTTCATTCCTCTTAATAGCATATGTTGTGAATTGTTTGTATGTGAGATGCGTGTTAACACTTATGTATCAGGTACACTTAGTTGTGACTATAGCGTGTTGAATCTGTGATCGTACAAGGTGCCTGCAGCAAGCATATTGAAATAACACAATGGTGGGTGCATGGAAACCGGGGGGCATTCTACATTGTGTGCCAATCCATCCCCCTTCTAGTTAGCCCTTATGCTGCTGGTGGCTAAGTTGGCCAATACAAAAAAGCGCAAAAATCCTGAAAAATCACTGAAACCCTGACAAATGGGTACTCATATGAAAATACTCAGTGAGAGCTATGTAATGAGTACCAACATGATAGGGTTTAGATGGTTTTCAAAAATATTTGCATTCTTGTGAATTGGACGAAAGTAGCTTCAGCATTGGAAGGGTTAATCTCATGCAGAATCCTCCATCCCTTTCCATACATGTCTAATTACTCATCCTCGCAGTCAGAATAGGAAACAGGTGTTAATTACTTGCCCTGCGGGGACGGTATCCAGGAACGCATTGAATCCAGACGTGCCGCTGCCACAAAAGCCTTTGCAAGAACGCCAACAAGAGATAGCTTTTCATCTCGTCAAATCTCTCCTGCTGGCCTCGAAGGGAACAATACAGCACTCAAACCAAACTTGACTAATTATCACCATCCTCTCTCGGTCATACAGGCCTCGCGGACTTGCTGTCACTCAAAAGGGCAACACAATATTGCCGCTATCTTCCACTTTAAACCATATTTTGGAATAGAAGATAAAAGTTTTGTTATCTTTATCTTTGAAAAAATAGTACAGGAAACTTAACATGGATGCTCAGAGCTGGTAATGTTAAGAAGTAATTTTGGTTAAACCTCATGCTGACTGAGTGCCCCTTGGATTTATAAGTCTATGTCCCCTGGTAAAGTATCTCTGGTATTCATGTCATTTACAGTCCCATCTGTGTGTAGAACTTATAATTATGATGATTATTTTGTATCAGGAGTACCTGGAATCTAATCATCTGATTGAGTGCCTGCATTACAATACATCAATAGGATGAATAACAACTTTTTCTGCTAATTGTTTGATATGGAGGAAATATTAACGCTACCTTGTTTTTGTCATGATTGAAGATATGACCTATTATAGGGTTCTCTATCATTCCTTTCATCACATCAAACATAATTTTGGTAATTTTCTATTCAGAATAGGACTTCATTATATACTTACATGTTTTTACAGCACAAAAGCTTATTTGAAATGACTTCAATGCCCAGTATGAATTTGGTAGTACTCATCACTAATCCATCGTCTCTTTTTCTTCCAGTGCTCATTTATACCCAAGTTCTCCATATATATAGAAACACGGTATGAAGACAATGCAGGCACTAGTGAAAATGTGAGTACCCCTTTCTCCTCTCTGGCTAGTTTGGTTTGTTAGAATTAAGGCCACTTTTGAAGGTCTAGTTCATACTGCATAATGATAGGCACCAGAAACCAAAAGGTATTTTCATTCTCTTTTTTGAATAGTAGCTTAAGGTCTTTCAGTTGCTATGGCACCATAGACGGCTCTTAACAATGCTGCACACTTCTATGGTGACCAAGCAAGCCAATTGGTTAACCCTTATGCTGTTGGTAACTTATTTGACCAATGCACAAAGATGCAAAAAAAACTGAAACATGACTGAAACCCTGGCACATGGGTACTCATCTGAGAGCACTCAGCGAAAGCTATTCAATGAATACCAACATGACAGGGTTTAGATGGTTTTCAAAAATATTTTGCGTCCTTGTTGCTTTGGAGGAAAGTAGCCTCAACATTGGAAGGGTTAATGGCCCCCGTGGAAAATCTAACCTGGGACCATGTGCTTGGTAGACATGGATCTTAACTATACTCTATAGCCCACAATAAATTCCCCTCTTTTTCTCTCTTGATAAAACTTGTGCTTGTCCTGAGATATTACCCTGAAACATGGTTCTGAATTTTGGGATTTAGATTTTTCTTCACTTTTATGCCATATTGCAGCTAATTCATAAATAGTTGTAACTGATGGAGTTAGCTAGGACCTGGCGAAAACCACAGCCTATCCCAAAGTCAGTGGCCAATTTCAAGTCAAACCCAGGCAGTGGTGAGAGACAGCTAGCAGTCAGTGGCATTTACGCCCTAGACCACACAGCCATCAGGGCAGGCCCGCAAAACATGGCTCTGCTAGCTGACTAAATAAGTTATTTGAGTAAAAACTGCATTGAACGTGTTTGGCAATTTAAAAAATCTCTTTCTAGCACATCCACTTACCATAAAGTGTGTGGTATTTGAATATCTTTAACCCTTTCATGCATAGAGTTGACTGAAAGTTGTCATTTGCATCTATGATTGTTCTTGAAATAATATAGTAATAAGCTATAAACTTGGTATTAACCCTTATGCTGTTGGTAGCTAATTTGGCCAATACAGAATTATGCAAAAAACTGAAAAATGACTGTAACCCCAGCATGTTGGTACTCATCCAAGAGTGCTCAGCGAAAGTTATCCAATGAATACCAACATGACATTAGATGGTTTTCAAAAATCTATGCATCCTTGTGCTATGGATGAAAGTAGCCTTAGCATTTCAAGGGTTAAACTGAAATTATTTGAAGGAGAGAATAGGTCGAGTTGGGAGTGACAATTCATCTTCAGATATTTACTAAGCATGTTTTATGAGAAATTTATTACCAACATAGACATTTCTTTTTTGACTGCAACAGGAATAAATTGGTTAAAAAATAATGATAGATGTTTCTTGCACTTCCAGCTAAGCACGTTTTATTTTATTTATAGGACTTGATAATTACTTACTATGTTTTAAATGCCAGTATTTCCACTTTCTCATCTTTTTTTTCTTCCTTACTATGACAGCTCGCCAGGCAGACCTGTCACTTTGAGTTCTTTATGCTAATCCAACTTATGTTTCGCCACATATATCTAGGCAAAAAACTAATGGATTTTAAAGCAGGGCTCCTCAGTAATGCTCATTAGAAGAAAGCGTGCTGGCATTGGGTTAGCCTTTAGAAATGTGTATGGCAAGACAAATAAAGGCCTGTCCAATTACCAGTTCTGTAATATATCACATTTATATAGTCTGTCTGACCCAAGCTTGGCTGACTGTTTTTTCTCCTATTTTTTGTTACATAAAGTTTTTCCTTTCCAAATTTGGCAAATCTCTTGGGATCACTATGTTCTGTACCTTACTTACTTTCTTTCTTCTCTCAACTCCTTAAAATGTCGATTTTGCTCATTAGAAGCCTATTGATAAATAGAACACATTTGTACTGTTTGCAATGGGCAAATTTTACAATGGGACCTAATGAGCAAAATTAACCATTTACAGAGTTGGGACAGAAAGTAGGTATAGGTATATAGGTACAGAACACAGTGCTCTTAAGAGGTTTGCCAAGAAGTTTTTGTAACAAAAAAGAGAAAAAATGGTCAACCAAGCTTGGTTCAGACAGACTCATAGTGTCAAACTAAAGATTCCATGAGGTTACAAGATTTATTTGTCTTTCATAAATAAGAAAAAGTGACTAAAACATTTATATTTGGACAAGATGCAAGTTTTTGCCACAAGATAAATATATCTTCGTATATTGTATATTATATCCACTTCTCAGAACTTTGAATGTGGAGTCATTCATAGCTTAAATCAGTATGCTGTCTGTTAGCTTACAAATTGACTACTTATACTAACACACCCTGTTTGAATGTGAGGGACATGCTGATGTCTGCCTGAAGTCATCGATATCCCATAAGGTGCAGTTGATGTATTGCAGCCTGTGATAGGATGGAAAGTGTTTATATAAGAATTTTAGGTGTGATTTCAAATCTACATGGAATAGATAGCTGAACTGCCTTAATTACACTGACCAATCAGCAGTGAAAATCATGGCAGAGCTGGTCATAAATAGCGATTGCGATTGTCTTTTCATTCACTACATGACAGTGAAGGTAAATAATGAGGATGATCACTGACATTTTCTATATGAAGTGTGTTCATTACTTTTACTACATATCAGACCACTCCAAAGACCCTAGATTTAACAGCCCAGATTTAAAGAGGTATTGTTAAAGTCAATAGGAACACAACTTTCAGTCCAGGGTGCACCTTAGGTTCCAAAACATTATTTGCCAAGCGGGGCAAGCTGCCCCTAATGTTTACTTGCCCTGCTGGCACTTCCACTTTTCCCGCCACTCAGCTAAACAAAGGTGAGTTATATTGCAAGGACTCTGCCCAAACATTACTTGCCGAGCAGGGCGAGTTAGGGTCGTGTTCTGCTTGCCCGATTGCCGTCTTTTGCCAAATTTACTCGCAACTTGCAATAGGGCAAGTGGTTATGTTAGACTGCTGCAGTCAATTATATCTCAGAATGTTGCTTTATCATCTCTAAAGTTACTGGTGGCTAATTTGGCCGATACAAAATGATGCAAAAAAACTGGAAAATGACTCAGACCCTGGCAAATGGGTACTCATCTGAAAGTGCTCAGTGATAGCTATCCAATGAATACCAACATGACAGGGTTTAGAGAGTTTTCAAAAGAACTTGCATCCTTTGCTTTGGATGAAAGTAGCCTCAGCATTGGAAGGGTTAACATGTTGTGTTATTTTCATGGCATATACATATGTGGCATGTTCACCATATTCATGCCCAATGTGTGATGGTTAGAGCATGATTGGTTCAAGTAACCCATTACTGTGAAAGCTGTCCATTAAATGTTACAACATGTTTGCCAACTCCCACCTTGAGAGCTGTTGTTAATGAACACATCAACAAGCCCAATATCTTCACATTGACACTAGTTTGGCGTAGACCCATTTGTGTATTCTGCTTCGGGGATTTTGGCTTATGTCCGATTGCATCTGACTTCAAGTGGGAAATCGGCAGTGCTCAAAATCCTGGAGACACTGTGTCATTAAAGGAAAATATTATATCATCTCTTTGATATAAAGTCAGGAATAACAAATATTGGTATTTGCCAAATGTATGCACACTTACTGCTGCTGTACCACAAGTAAGCAGATGCTAAAAGGCGTTCCATATTGACATGACATCAAAGAAAATCAGCTATTTAGAATTATGTAGCTTAACCCATTCATGCCTGAAGACATAAGTGAAAAATGTCGTCAGGACTTATCATACTTTTGAAAATAACTTCATAATAAAGCATAAATTCTCAAAATATTTGAAGGACAGTTGTAGGTAGAGTTCTGATGAACAACTCTCCTTCAAATATTTTCTAAATATTGCTTTTGTTAGAGAGATATCATCAAAATAGTCTGGCGGTTTTGGCCGCTATGGGCATGAATGGGTTAAGAGTGATTTCGGACATCTACTGCTGATACCCAAATGAAACATATGCTAAAAGATATTCAGTATTGAGATGAATCCACAGCAAACAATCGATTCAGAACTATTGTAGCAATGACATAGATTGCTTTTTGGCTAAGAGTGATTTTGGACAGCTACTGCAGGTATTCCAGTGAAACAAATGCTTGAAGGCTTTATCATTGATATAACTCCACAACAAAATTATCTTTTCAAAATTATTTCAGGAATGAGCCCGCAGCAAATCATCTACTCAAGATGATTTCATATGTATTGGTATTTGACTTATTATTTTAGGAATGGCATATATTGGTATTTGACTAATTATTTTAGGAGGAATGGCATCTGATATTGGTATTTGACTAAGAGAGTTTTTGGATATCTAGCCCATGAAAGAGGTGTTAGAAGGAATGACCCCACAGCAAATCTTCTACTCAAAATTATTTTATGAATGGCATCTGATATTGGTATTTGACTGAGAGTGTTTTTGGATATCTAGCCCATGAAAGAGGTGTTAGAAGGAATGACCCCACAGCAAATCTTCTACTCAAAATTATTTTATGAATGGCATCTGATATTGGTATTTGACTGAGAGTGTTTTTGGATATCTAGCCCATGAAAGAGGTGTTAGAAGGCATTCATTATTGATGTGACTCCTCAGTCGTGATGTGGCCTAATGAATAGCTAATAAGGCATCTAGAAGTAGACTGCTCCTGCTGCTGGCTTCTAGCTCATAATAGGAAGAAGTCCTTGGGAAAGGGAAGTGCCTGGATGGAAGTCTTATCACCTTGCAAATCTGATTTAAACCCAATCATACTAGTAGGGAGAGGGGGCGTGCATCGATAGCCCAAAGGTCTTACAAGGCACTGCCACTGATGACTGACTGCTCACTGCATCCAGTGACTTATAACTCTGTGAGGTAACCTTTCCAATGCTGAGACTACTTTCGTCCAAAGCACAGATACGCAAAAGTTATTGATAACCATTGAAACCCTGTCATATTGGTATTCATTGGATAGTTCTTGCTGAGTACTTTTAGATGAGTACCAATGTGCCGAGTTTTTTGCATAATTTTGTAATGGCCAAGTTAGCCACTACCAGCATGAGGGTTAAACCCAATCATACTAGTATGGAGAGGGGGCGTGCATCGATAGCCCAAAGGTCTTATAAGGCACTGACACTGATGA
This sequence comes from Maea johnstoni, assembly GCA_963942565.1. Classification (NCBI taxonomy): domain Eukaryota; kingdom Metazoa; phylum Annelida; class Polychaeta; order Spionida; family Magelonidae; genus Maea; species Maea johnstoni. The sequence goes on from OZ012685.1 coordinate 26,025,316, forward strand.
CTGACTGCTCACTGCATCCAGTGACTTATAACTCTGTGACTTAAAGTAGATTCTCCCTGTGTATACACATGCCAATGATAGTAAAACTGAATTAAACATGCAGATTAAGATATCACTGACTTGACCAAGAAAATATTTCAAACATTTCTATGATTTAATGATTTAGTATGTGAAATGCCATAGTAAAATGATAACAAATTTTCATAAGCATTTCAATTTTTTATATTTGAAAAGTGAAAAAAATGTATCTTAACCCTTATCCTGCTAACCACAACAATTGTCGTGGTGTGCAGCAGTGCGTATAGGTTTCACAGCAGGATAAGGCCACTCCAATTTATTTACTTGTCTTACGTGCTCAGGAGGTAGGAAATGAGCCTTTTGGGAATAAAAAAAAAAGTTGAAAAATGTGACTTTTTTTATTTATTTTATTTTTTTTAGAGTCTGACGACTAGGACTGGTAGCGATAGGTTTCTACCAGCCTATTCTCAACTAAATAAAATCAATCAATCTACTAATCCCTGTAACCTGAAGGGTGGGAGGTATACCTCCTCAAGTCTGAGGCTCTACTACAGCAATGATAGCTTCCTGTAGTTGATTAAATCACCCTTGCAAAGAATATTCTTAAAACTTGCACTTTTTTTTTTTTTTTTTTTGGAGTCTGACAGAAAATTTCAAAACCACTTTTGTCCGTAAGACACCAAAGTTGACTTTTTTTTTCTTTTTTTTTGGAGTCTGACAGGATTTTTTTCCCCAAAAAAGCTCGTAAGACAAGTAATTAAATTGGAGTGGCCTAAGGGTTAATAGAAATTCTTTTGGTAGATATTAATGTTTGCATGGGAAGTTATGCCAAAGTCAGGCAAGTTGATCGTATGATGTATATTAAGCCTTGGGTGTACATGCATTGATTTTCCTCTTGCGTCATGCCCCTCCTCTGTAGAAATAACCCATGAGTCGATACCCAGAAGTCTCTTTAGTTGTGATTACTGCGATCCATAATGCTACATGATGTCAAATCCAGTGTGCGATCTCGTCAATTAGTAATTCATTTCGGCGCTGCATTTTCCCCGCAGTGGCAGCTTTTTGGCTGTGTACCACAGAAGCACTCAATCTGCCTGCTCGCATCTTTGTCTTGCGGACAACGGGCTGAGCGAGAGCCCATTGTCTAAGAGGCTCTCCATTAGTGGAGCACAGGGCTGCGATAATTTTCTCTATCTTCTGACTCGTCTCTTTCTTCCTACTCCTCACTGCACTATATTTTGATTTTCAAGCTGATAATGAACGTATCCCCTGAAGCTCTAGATCTTAACCCTTTCAATGCTGAGGCTACTTTTGTCCAAAGCACAAGGTCGCAAAGTTTTTTGAAAACCATCTTAACCCTGTGATTTTGGTATTCATTGGATAGCTCTTGCTGAGTACTCTCAGATGAGTACCCACATGCCAGGTTTTCAGTATTCTTTCAGCTTTTATTGCATCACCTCGTATTGTAAAAATAGCAACCAGCAGCAAAAGGGTTAAGTCCCTTTGTCTTGATATCCCATACACTTGTCTTGTTTGTATTCAAAGAGCTGGCGTGACTGAGTTCTATGTATTATAGCCCTATTCAATCATTGATTGCATGCTCTCATCTCTCAGTGTTTGTTCAGTATTATCCTTGTCAAAGAGACAACAATAGTCTCTATCAGTGGTGTGAATAGTCTGTTGATTTTCCTGGCATGGCCAAAAGAAATATCCATGACTTGATGCACTTGATTTATTTGCATTAATTTATAATATTCAGTGTTAATGGTGATGAGAGAATCAAAGGTTTACTTTTGATAGCAGTCTATAAGATTGCGTGTCATCACTACAACTTTGGAAACTACACTGCAAATCTTCCTAAAATGGTGGTGTACTCAATTAATTGCACTTTTCATATTTCTGAAAAGAGTGATTATAAGAAGTTTCAGTTTCCTCTCTAAAATTATAATGTGGGTTTTTCCGCCATCATTAAAAAATGCCAAAGGCGTGGATTTACTTTTTGCTCTTGTCCTTATTTGTTTTCATTTTTGTACCACCTCAATTCATTTTTGTACCACTGTGTAAGAAATGCCTACAAGTTATATCAAAAGTTTGGCCATTCAGGTTCTAGATGAATTATTTCTTGCGGCCCCGTAATACCTTTCTGCTAGCACTCGATTACGAATGGAAAATGTAGCACCACGATCCGGGCTCTCGCAGATCAGTAGTCAGCGGCAAGGAACTGGAAAATCCTCCGATTACCCATGCTGTCAAAACATGTGTGTGTATCATCTGGTCAGGACAAGCTCCAGCATAGGCCTCTACACAGGGCAGTTGTTTTAAAAGAAAAAGGCACCTTATAAAGAGATTTTCACACAAAAAAACTTTTTTTATGTCTCGTATTAACCAAGTGAGATTTTGCAAGTAAATTCTTGCCTATGCGCACATGATCAGTTGCACTTCCTGTTCCTGCTAAAAAGATGTTTGACTTAGAAAGGATACATTGTTGAACATCACTGACGCTCATCAATATCTTTGGTTCTCTTCCTAGCACTAAGTAGCATTACATGCTACTATAATAAATAGCAAGTAAGTTTAGATCAGCATTTTGTTGGTCACAATTTATTCTTTCATTGAATATTGCTTCTTATTATGTAAATTTGTTTTCTGTAGCTTTGACATGTTTAATTATTCAATGACTTTATTTTCTCAGCCGATGATTCAAATCAATCTAAAGTTTAAACATTTCATGATCATCAAACATTTGATATAAATCTATAACAACACTAAAATCAACATTGAAAGTCAATGATTTACAATCCAGTGCCATTCTTGCTATAATTGTCTGAATATGAAGACTGTGAAATAGATAAGGGATTAATCAAACATCAGTGTTTAATTTTTTTGTTTCAGTTAAAAAAAAATCTTCAGTCTTTAAAAAGTTTATATTTTTTAGAAAAAACGGAACAATTCTTTTAATTGATACTGTATTGTTGTTGTATCGATAGCGGTATATAATACCGTACTGAGTACCAGTGCCAATCCCTAATAGGGACCTAGAAGTTGAGATTTATCAAAAATTGTACTCCTACATACCGTATTTTTGCGCGTATAAGATGCACTTTTTTACACAAATTTTTACACTCAATGCGGGGGTGCGTCTAATATACACAAAGCTAGAAATCTAGGGTGTTTCACATCAAGTTCCCAGGCCACACAAAGATCACAAATCGATGACCAGCCATTACCACAACCCGTATCAGAATTGAGGCTCGGGTATGATTTCATTTCAATTGTGTTTCTAACATGTTTAGCCCGCCTCTAACTGTTCAACTGTTGTTTGTTATATCGGACCTGTCCAGCCGGTTCTTTTTTAAGCACAATAATTACAATACACTGCATGAATGTCCAAGCCCCTATTACAATCAACGTAATGTTTGTCCGAATCCAATGCTAGTTAGTAAGATGACCCCCATTTCTTTCATTTGTATTTAGAAAATAGCTAGAGACAATTGGGCCGAAAGGGGGGTACGTACTATACACAAAGTTAAGGTCTATACATCTTTTTAAAGGCCTGAACGGGGGCTGCGTCTTATATACGGGTGCGGCTTATACGCGCGAAAGTACGGTACTGGAATAAAACTCATGTTGTTCAGTTTTACTTGAAGATAATCAAAATAGATTACATGTAGGCTTTCAAATATTTCTAATTTCCATGATTTAGAGGCCCATTGAGCCCAGATCTGAAATAGTTACAGGGGACCCCTGAGAGCTAGATAAATGGTTGCCATCATATCCAACTATCAAATAGTATTTAAAAACCTTGGCAAAATAAAACATGGTATTTCTATACGAATCCAAAGCTTGCAATCACTATCTGAAGTGTACCAACATTGCGTTAAGCTAATCGTACCCTTGTGACTCTGCTAATGGGAATCTGAGCTTAATAATTGATATCTATCTCTTAGGAAACCTACAGAGATATCGTTCAACCCACACATCTTGGCTTTGTTTTCTTGGTGAAAATCTGGCATATCCTGAAATAGTTATTTTCCAACAGACCCCTGATGATTTGTAACCTATTTATGCACAAGATGTCATCATGCAACCTTCTACCTTGTTCATTTTCATTCACTTCTATAGTAATTATAGTGATAATAATAATCTTTATTTCAAGAGGGTAACACAGTCAAACAATACATTGATCTTCCCTGTGGCCCTCATGCAGTGTACAGCGTCATTTAATGGTACGGTAGTAGTCACCCCAGCCCTCAGGTCACAGGGTTACAAAATAGTATTATAGAATGTGGCACAGGATTAGTTTAGGGGGTCTTTTTCAGCTGATTAAAACCTTAGTATAGTGGTATTTGGCATTATATCTATGTAAATTGTGTAACTAATCTAGACAGGTTTGTTGACCCACTCCATCCCCTCAGCAGCTGCAGACAAAGCACTCATCAGTTCAACTAGCAATCCAATGACCAATTGATGTTAAGAATGAAATATATGTCATAATCTAGCCACAAAAGACAAAATATTTTACTAAATCTGCTGCCTATTAATAAACATTTTTGTTGTTTAGTCAAAGATTATGTGATATTCAGATAATGATTTTCTTTGTATCTTGGTCAATTTTTAAAAATAAGGTCTTTTATTCCAACTGTGCAGTTTACTTTCTCTGTGTTTTTAACCCCTCCAATGCTAAGGCTACTTTCATCCAATGTACAAGAATGTAATGATTTTTGATTACCATCTAATCACTGTCATGTTGGTATTTATTGGAAAGCTCTTGTTTTTGTACTTTCAGATGAGACTACCCATGTGCCAGGCTCTCAGTCATTTTTCAGGTTTTTTGCACCATGCTGCTGGTGTCTAATTTTGCCAATTCAAAATGATGCAAAAAAGCTGAAAAATGACCGAAACCCTGGCAAATGGGTACTCATCTGAGAGTACTCAGTGCAAGCTTTTTAATGAGTACCAACATGACAAGGTTTAGATGGTTTCAAAAATCAGCATTAGAAGGGTTAATCATACACAGATAGCTAGTGAAGAGCGTGTGTGCCCAGCAAGCTCGGATATTATCATTATTGCGGTGCCTGCCTGATGATAATGGTAGGATGATAATTAATGGGCCCTCTTAACAGAGACTGAAGAGATAGGCAAATCCTCAATTACGCTGGCCCAGCACAAGAAATGGACATTCTGTACTCGATGGCCAAAAATATTGCATTAGATTCATACTCTATGAGGAATTAGATATTTATACATCACCATTTCAGACAAAAAATGGAAAATGGAAGGTATAATTTTAAAAATTATGGTAATTTATTTCTTTAATGCATTTACCAATTTCTGCGAAAGATAAAAACCATCAAAATTTAGCACCTATAAATCATCTTTGCAAAACCAAAAATAAAGCAAAAAAACAAACATAGTATGATACGCCACAGAAATAATAGAAATCGTTGCCCTTTATTCATGTTTGTATGTACATGTATATCTTGTAAACAATTATTTTTGCAAAACCAAAAAAAAACACATACACTATAGAAATTATAGTAATCGTTGCCCTTTATTCATGTTTCTATGTACATGTATATCTTGTAAACATTCAGATTAAACAGCTTGACCAAAGTAAAAAATTGGGACTAAGAAATGGACTGGTCCTTAAAGCTTTTTACGTTAAGGACAGGCAGGCTACTGGATACAGTTCAATCAGTATATTATACATCTTTTCAATAGACTGTATTTCCAATAAGCATACAGACACTTTTTGGGCTTTTTTTGTGCCTGTCACTTTAATACTTGTATTACTACTACCGATTCTTTCCTCGTTCCAATAATGATAATAAATAATAATGATAATTGATATTTGATATAGCCCGTCTTTCACCTATAATGTTCAAAAGCTCTTCAATGAAGAGTCAGCTAGTGGACAGATATTTATGGTCCATATAGTCAAATAAACTCCTTTCGAAATAGCAATGTTAATTTTTAGCTGTGTCTTGAAGTTTTTTTTTGCACACTATGAGCAGCCTAATAAGCAGATTCTTTCTGTCAACCCTGGCATTTATGTGAGTTTTCCCCGCATAATTCACGTCATCCTTAATTCATCAGTCTGGATGTCTTTAATCTGGTTTTTCATCCGCTAACATTTCCTAATTGGCTGGGTAGAGGACATTTAATGATTTCTCTGATGAGCTAATGGGAATGTATTGGGCTCATTGCAACTTGCTAAGCTGTTTAGCAGTGGGCAGATAGAATTACGGGACTGTGCTGGGCCAACGTAAAAGATTACTTATGCCACAGATCAGAATAGTCCTACCCTCGGGGTTTGAGAATTGATATGTTTTATGGATATTGATACTGCTATAGAGGGGGACTTTTTTGTTGGTATGTCTCCAGGGCGGATTAGGCGATTAACCCTTTGAACCTACTAACTGTGTTGGCAATATCAATTTATTTTCCGTCAGTTCAATGTCCTCTAACAACTTTGCAAGCCATCTAACCAATCCAATGCTGAGGCTAACTTTCTTTCAATGGACAAGAACGCACATTTTTTGGAAAACATTGAAACCCTGTCATGTTGGTATTCATTGGAAATTTCTTGCTGAGTACTCCTAAATGAGAACCCATTTGCCATTGTTTCAGTTATTTTCTAAAAGTTTTTTTTGCATCATTAGACATTTTGTATTGGCCAAATTAGCCACCAGTAGCATAAGGGCTTAGAAATGCTCTCTCGACTGTTAATTCTCAACTATTCATTTTCAACATATTTGAGTTATCCGTGGATAATTATGGTATTTAATTGTCTTGTACAATCTTATATTTAATTATCTACCACTACAACATATGCTATTGTTTGTTAATAAGAACTGTGATTGTCTGTTAGTCTAATATATTGTTGATTCGTTATATTCTATTGTATTTGGTCTGATATGATATTTTCTAGTATTCTGACATTTACTTTTTTATTTGTTAATTATTAGATATATTTATATATATTTCTAAATTCATTTATTTTTATTTGAACAACAAAAAATTTCATCATTTGGCACTATACTATTATATTATTAGTATAAGCCTTATTTATTATACAAATATGACATTTCTGTGGGGTTTCCACCAGGAATAACTTCCAGAGAGAGGATTGTCGTAGCCCGAGGGCGACAATCCTCTTGAGGGGAAGTTATTCCTGGTGGAAACCCCACAGGGATATCATATCTGTTTTATTATACCGAACAAATACAAATTCGTTCAAAGCATAAGGACGCAAAGATTTTTGGAAACCATCTAAACCTTGTCATATTGGTATTCATTGGATAGCTCTCACTGAGTACTCTCCGATGAGCACCAATGTGCCAGGGATTCAGTCATTTCCCTGATTTTTTGCATCATTTTGTATTGACCAAATTGGCGGGCACCAGCAGCATAAGGGTTAAGGAGAACCAGTATGTTGCCACTGGGTATATGACTGATATCCATTTCATATTGTTGCTGCCATATGCCATCCTACAGTGCCCTATTTCAAAGGACTGTTTTGTCAGGAAATGATATGTGTGTGCGTACTCTGTACTCACCTCTGTCCCAGGAGGAACTCATAATGCGCTCCTCTTGTTCGCAGAATGCCTAATTATTGCTTTTACGCGAGCCAGCATGTCCAATCTTGATAAATGAGTTGTTTGTATGAATTATATGTTAGAACGTGGGTTTGGGACTGGGACGTCTACTGGGTCTGAGATAAAAGGAAGATTATCCCCTTGGCTCACTATATCCACTTTGTTACTGGGTTGGCTTATCCCTGATGCTGCTGGTGGCTAATTTGGCCAATACAAAATGATGCAAAAAAACTGAAAATGACTGAAACCTTGGTATATTGGTACTCATCTGACAGTATAATCAGCGAGAGCTATCCAATGAATACCAACAAGGCAGGGTTTAGATGGTTTTCAAAAATTCTTTGCATCCTTGTGCTTTGGATGAAATTAGCCTCAGCATTGGAAGGGTTAATGGTACGTATGTTATTGTTTACTCGTTTGAGAACATAATGAAATGTGAAACTTGAAATTATCTTCATGATGTGCAATGAATGGAATGCTTGCTGTTCTATTACACACACAGTTTCCATCTGATTGTTTACAATATGAATTGCCATTATACCATGCCTTTATGTTATCGTTTTTTATTGCCTGGGGGTCATCTGTTTGGAACATATTTCTGTGTGTGTATATGATTTGAGTGCAGTGGTTTTTAATTGAATTTACCACTTTTGGACAATTTTAACATGATTGAAGTGTTGCCTGAAATGACTTCTGATATTCTCTTTTCTTTTTGTTTCTTTTTTTCCATTCACCCATTCATACTTAAAGTGCCTAAAGAATACAACTCTCCAGAATGCAATGCTTCTATTGAAAGCTTGGACATTGAATTTAGGGGGGTTGATGGTTGAGTTCTGATTGGCATCTCTCCATCATATATTTTCTATTATTATACCTCACGAGAAGATTCTTGATTCTGGTTGGTCAATGACCATGGATTAATCGTCATATTTTCCTCACTCCTTAGTGACAGGCTGTTGTCCTTAACAGCTTATCAAATAATTGAATAGTTCATAGCAACAGCTATGAAATAGTTGAATAGTTACCGCTAGCCCAAAGAATAGTGACCGCTAGCCCAAAGAATACCCACGAACACCTGCAGAGTTTGCCGAGTGACCTTCTGGTGAAACTAGTTCAACAAGGCAGACGACGAGTGTTTCTAATTTTTCCCCCTTTTGTGTTTTGTAGTTGTTCGGTATAATAAAACAGATATGACATTCCTGTGGGGTTTCCACCAGGAATAAGCAAGCGACAGTCCTCTCTCCGGGAAGTTATTCCTGGTGGAAATCCCACAGGAATGTCATATTTGTATAATATATATGTTGAAGAAAAAAAATCAAAATAGGCATTGCAATTTGGTGGCTGCTGGGCACAATTAGTTCATTTCATAACAGGATGGTAAGAGGGTTATTTGCATCAGTTGTCATTATTGCAGTCAAAAAGTCCAGCTGAAAGGGCAACCTTAATATTTGCATACAGCCACTTAATTGCCATTAGGTAAGGGTGCACTTGGTAAACTTTATTTTATATCCCCTCTTTTTAAATTTGAGGGTCTGTTTTAATATTATAGCAGAATTAGGGAATTAAACAATATTCCAAATCTGAATCCTATAAAAGATGAGGCTACTTTCTAGATTTTTGAAAACCATCTAAACCCTGTCATGTTGGTATTTATTAGAAAGCTCCCACTGAGTACTCTCAGATGAATAGCCATGTGCCAGTGTTTCAGTCATTTTCCTTTTTTTTTTCGCATCATTTTGTATTGGCCAAATTAGCCACCACCAGCATAAGGGTTAATATAGCAGAAATAGGGAAATAAACAGTATAACAATATTTCAAATCGGACTTCTATCAAAAGCATAAGTGTCCCACTCTCACAAGGCAGGGGGAGTTTGAAAATTTGCTGATACACCCATAAGGCCTAAAAAAAAAAATTGTTTGTTTCCTGTAACGGTCTGAAAAAAAATAGGGTAGGTAGGTCGGTAAAAAAATCTTTTTTGCATTATTTTTTTGGTCAAAAATGTGTTTTATGCATGTTTTACGTTGATTGGGAGTTGGAAGGGCAGAAAAAAATAAGGGTAGGGATTTTTCTGAATAAAAACTTGTTAGGGTAGGGTTTCAGGAAACAAACATACTTTTTTTTTGCCTAATATATGAGCCCGAGGAGGAGGTGGCGGAGAGTAGAAAACTCTTTATGTACAATCAGCAGTAAGTGTGGGCGATAGAGGTATTTGCCTGCTTAGCCTAAACACCTCCTGATGTCGCACACCAGATCAGCTCCCTGGCAGCTTCTTAATTGATTGCTACGCCGATTTAGCAGGATCGATACTTTTATCGCGATAACACTATTAGCTAACCGCTGTGTCAGTGAGGGTGAGCTAACTTCCCTGTAAAACTTCGACCTATGACCTTACATAAAGTTCAAGGTCACCTGGAAAGGGTACTCACTAATGGTTTTATTCGACCCTCTGGATTTCAACTTAGATTTTTAATCGATATGAGTACACCCAGGAGCCTGATATTGGCCACGGGGAAATTAATGCTTTTGACTCGTGGCACAGCAATTTAGTCCTTTTGATGGCAGCTGATTGGAAGTTAGCTCTTATTCATACTCTCCCATGGTTAGGCTTACCCTTGAAGACTGATGCCATCTTGCTGGTGAAAGTAAGTTTGAAAATATCTCATCTGTAAATCATTAATGATGAATTATAGATTAGTAAGATATTAAAGGAAGGCTGTTGGTTAGTAATTGATCAACATCACAACAAAAGATATTTTACGAAATAAATGGCATACTGAGTTTACTCTCTCTCTCTCCCTCCCTCCCTCCCTCCCTCCCCCCTCTCTCTCTCTCTCTCTCTCTCTCTCTCTCTCTCTCTCTCTCTCTCTCTCTCTCTCTCTCTCTCTCTCTCTCTCTCTCTCTCTCTCTCTCTCTCTCTCTCTCTCTCTCTCTCTCTCTCTCTCTATATATATATATATATATATATATATATATATATATGTATATATATATTCATGTGTGTGTGAGTGTGTGTGTGTGTGTATAGATATATACGTGGATTTTATGATGCTGACAATAATCAGATTTTTTTGTCCCATATGACAATCCCTGTGAATTCTTTCTATAGGCACTAGGTGTGAAATGCAAGCTGGCAGATACCATAGTAATACCTGGAGCTTACTGACGTTGTTGATAATGAGTTGTGGCATGAGATGTAGATCAGGGATATTTCTGGCAGTAATAGGCTGATATTCTTAGGATTAGACTTGTATATTATATTACAACTGTCACTGCTGATCAGTGGTGGATCAACTAAATTGATAATGAGCACCGATTGTGAGCTCTCCGCTAAACCCTTTCATGCTTGTTGTTCCCACTAACCCTCTAGTGCTCATAGTTCCCTTTAACCCTCTCATGCTTCAACAAGCATAAATAGGGTTACTCAATGATTCTGAGAACACTTCTTAAAACAATTGTCAGGATGCCACTTTTAGGTATCTTTGAAATATAGAAGTGATCTGATACAAATCTAAAGGAAATCTATTGAAAGGACAACAGGCAGAATGAGGAGATTCAAAAAGCAGTTTTTGGAACTGATTCTCACTCAGTCTTCCTCCTCACTCCGTTGCTTGGCTGCCTATCTTGGCTGGAAAGGGATTCAGTGCATGGTCTTAGCCAGCAGGGCATCTGGGTGTCTTTTTGAACACCCAAACCCTTAAAAAGCACCACTCAGGACACCCAAAAATTTTTGTGAGGAATTTCTTAAAAAGTCAATCTCAAGCATATAATTTGACTTTTTTCATCTCCATGTAATTACATGACATTCTATAAGGATATCATGCCTTATTTTGATTAATCTATACATGTTTATGGTTGAAATCTGAGAATATTGTGGTACCCCCTAAAAATTTGGACGCCCAAAAATTTCACATTTGCCAATTTTAGGCACCCAGTTTCTAAATCCTGGCTAAGTCCCTGAATCAGTGACTATTACCCGAGCGTGCAGCAGACATCCTCTTGGGACAGGAGTACGTCTAGCAGTAGTCCCTATTATCACACTGGAAGACCCTGTCACTTTGTTAATGGCATTCCTAATTAGATTTGTAGCCACATTTGTACACCTTATTGTGAACATTGGAAGGGTCTTACGGGGTGAATGCCTTTACTGTGTATTGAATATATGAATTGATCATGATGTTTTGCAAAGGGCATTATGGTAATAAATGCTGAGATCAAGACTGGTCCAACCACTAGTCTGAGGTTTTATTGATGCATTATTGCATATTTTGTTGACAAAAAAAAAGAATAAATTTATCATGAAACTGTATATATATGAATTATCTGTATCTTATTAATATTACTCGATAAATCAACACATACATGTACCCCGATTGGTTTAATCAATTGCATTTAATTGTCCTATTGTCCTATTGTCACTGTATATATGATGGGATTTGGGGAACATGTCAATGAACAAAGGAAAATATAGAAATTGCTATGTGCAATTGTTTCTCATCAGGAAGCCTAACCATATAGATATTGATAAATTCAATGTTTCTTATTTAAAGCAATTTGTTTGGAGTTGAAACAATTGAATGCATAACTTTATCTGTGCTGTAATAACACAGTCTGGTGATGGGAACAGCCAGAAATGTTATAATTCAGTTTTAGATTCTACCTCAATAGTAGGCTCTATTGTGACCTTAAGTAACACACAAGGCTTGCAAGCAAGACATCTCAGGGAGAGTCTCTGGGGCCTACTTATAATTGGCTTGGCTTGTACACTGGAACAATTTGTAAGACATTGTGAATGGATGCTGGTGATAGTATCTTTGCAACAAGGAGATCTTTTAGGACTCTGTGAAGAAAATAGAAGGACCAATTATTTCTGGATATCTTTCTAGATGGAATTTGACTTCAGCTGCAGCTACTATTGGACATTTTACTGTTACTGGGGATACTTAAAGTACTGCAACTAATGCTGCTTATACTACTGCAACTGATGCTGCTTATACTACTGCAACTCATGCTGCTTATACTACTGCAACTAATACTGCATCTGGTGCAGTTGCTAGAGCTGTTAGTATACATAGCATAGTTACAGGACTGCAGAATATCAAAGATGCATTTCTGACGACAAGATTGGCAGTGCTGTGGATTTATACCCTTTTAGATCATTTTTCAAATACATAACCTCTAATAAGATTTCTTTGAAGTCTTTAGATGAGAATCCACATTGATTTAAGACTTTGTTTGATGTTTATGTAGTTTTCCCTATATCAGATGTTACACTAGGTGGTAAGCACCAATTTTCGTGCCATCATTTTTATGTATATCATGCATCAGAGAACTAACCGCTACCTCACTATAATGGACTGGGATAAACTACAGAAATGCATCATGTGATACCCTAACTTTGATCTAACTGTACTTGACGACAAAATCTTCCCCAAACATACCTAGATGTTCTGACGAATGTGCAAATATGTTTAACACTTGTGCTGCTAGTGGCTAATTTAGCCATTGAATACAAAATGATGTGAAAAAAAACTTTAAAAAATGGCTGAAACGCTAGCACATGGTTACCCATCTGAGAGTACTCAGCATGAACTGTCCAATTAATACCAACATGACAGGGTCTAGATGGTTCTCAAAGATAGAAGCGTCCTTGTGCTTTGCACAAAAGTAGCCTCAGCATTGGAAGGGTTAACCCATCCATTCCTTAAAGGAAGATCATAACAGCTGAAGCCAAACTAGACTTAAGGTGTATCATGCTCCTCCTAGCAGAGAAACTGTACCTTTTGAAATATGTTCTTATATAAAAGCCTGACTAGCCCTTAAATCTATCTCTGCTTCTCCATGCAGTAAAAGTTCTAAGAATGTTACAGAATTACAGAATTGAAATTGAAAAAAAATAATGATTGCAAAGATGATAAATCATGTGTGCCATCTCACTAGTACTGAATTTGGAATTCCAGTTTTCGTCACTTTAGTCATGACTAGCCAGTTGTAGGTGGTGGAGGAAACAGCACTACACGTCTAAAACCACTGCCTAACCCCAAGTCACTGGCAACTTTCCTATATGCCCCGGCTGGTACTTGAACCTGGACAGTGGTGAGAGACAGCCAGCAGTCAGAGACAATGCCTTAGACCACATGGCCATCAGTGCAGGCCCTCACTATTGAGTAACTTAAAAAAGGAAGAACAAGCAAAAGAAATGCCCCTTAGTTTTTGCCTATATGAAATTGTTCCTTTTCCAAATGTAACAAATTTCTAGAAGGTTCAAAAGTTGGATGTGCAAGGACTTATAGTGAAGGGTTAAAGATTTGCCTAGCCTCACTAAAACCTCACTAGTCCAGAGTTAAATTAAAACAGCACTCAGACTCCAGGTAGATCATGGCAGAGTAATGAACAAGCCTTTCTCGATCCTAACAGCGATCACGACAACCTTCAGGTCTGTACGAGGTCAAAGCACATAGTCAAGTGAAACGATCCGCTGTAATTGATTTCCAAATTACCGAACGTAAGCTTCCTCTTGGGCCGGGGCTTAATCAGGTTATGGTCCCACCAATCACGGCCTTCCTTCACAACACGGCAATTCTCTCGCTTAGTGCGGACAGTTTACGGGATGTCATTGAAGTATCAAAGTGTTCTCTGACGTCGTTGCGATCCAGCCAAGAACTCCCAGGAGGGCATTTTGGGCAAATGAAGCTGGATCTGGTATGAAATAAACAGGGGTTAGTTTCATTGATTTGTTGTCGTTGCGGAGGTAGGATTATGTTGTGTTGATTTAGCTGTCGTTATTCCGCCTCCTTCTCGCAGAATTCCTCTTATGTCTGAGAGCACTGACCTGATCTACTACACACTAAAATGCTTCACACTTCTCTAGGCTGGCACCACCCATTACAGACTTACCATAAATTATCAGTAGTTTGGGACACTTTTATAAGTACGATTTTTATGGGTTCAGGGTGGCCCATGTTTTAGGAAAATACCTTGATGTTGGACAGCAAAATTTACAGCTAGGTCCATATTTTGTAAAATGGCAACTGTCAATAGATCAAGGGTTGCCCAGATTTCTGATTAATTATCTTGCAAGATAATTGTAGTGGCCAAAATTTCCAAGGGTGGTCTAAAATTCCGAGAATTTATAGTAACTCTTTCATGATTAATATCTATATCTATCTGCCTATCTATCTATCTATCTATCTATCTATCTATCTATCTCTATATATATATATATATATATATATATATATATATATATATATATATATATATATATATATATATATATATATATATATATATATACATATATACATATATATATATATATATATATATATATAGATAGATAGATAGATAGATAGATAGATAGATAGATAGATAGATAGATAGATAGATAGATAATTATATATATATATATATATAATATATATAATATATATATATAATATATATAACATATATATATATATATATATATATATATATATATATATATATATATATATATATGTATATATATATATGTATATATGTATATACAGATAGATATATGTATGTATATATATATATATATTTCATTAATAAGAAGTAAACCTATTGAAAATATTTGAAAAAAAATCAAGCAGAAGAAAGTCTTACTTCAAATCCTTTTAGATCTTACCTTTTATCCTTTTTAAACTTACTTCAAGGCATTTTAGTTTCATTCAAAAGGCACAAATAGGTATATAAATCTACTCATGCCTATCATACCCAACATACCTGACTGTCTTGGTGACATCTTTTTGACTAGGGCATTTTTCGGACAATATTTCAAGGTGCTATATTTATTAGAACCCAATTGAAAACTCTCCTGTAGGTCTTTATTTAACCTATGGTTAATTCCAAAGTTTTGTACACAAAGGTATTATAAATTCAGGTAAAATCTGTTAAGGAGATGTGTGTGAATATTTGTAATTAGTTGTAATCCATGGCAAACGGGTGCTCATCTGATAGCACTCTGCAAGAGCGTTCTTGTGAAAACTAACATGGCAGGGTTAAAAGGTTTTCAAGAATTTCCGAGTTCTTGTGCCTTTGATGTGTGTTGAGATATAAGTGTTTGTGGCGTACCACTAGGGTACACTGACCATGAATGGCTTTGCCTTGATCAGTTAAATCGAGGCGTTTGGCGAGGCTCGTGGAGCACTCAAGGAGCATTTGTAGCCATTGGAGGAGACAGAGGCAAACATTAGTTTGATGTAGAGCACACTCCAATATGGAAGGCAACTTAGAGTTCATGCATTTTACATGGTAATCACACCTTTAGCCTGGAGAAATACTCGCTGTGGGCGCAGTAACTATTGTCGCTGAGCTTAGCTGCAAGCCAGTAACGCCAAGAAAAAAGACATCGTCATGAATAGATAGCACTTTCTTAACCCATGCTAAATAGACCCAGGATGCGCTAGGGTACATTTAAAAGCAGAAATGATGCAGCCTTATCAAGAAAAAAGACATTTCCATGAATAGATAGCTCTTAAACCTTGCTAATTAGACCAAGGATAACCGAGGGGGCCTAATATAGAGAGCACTGCATACCTATCAATCCTGTTACCATTGTATGGTAGAATAGGGAAATAAAACTTGGTCACCATAACAAATAAAAATTCATGGCTTGTGAAAAAAAATTATCGTTTATTTTGTTGGTTATTTTTTCAGTGTTAATGCTTGTCTGAAGAGGATTTGGAAAAAGATTGTTATTTTGTTGTTTATTTTTTAGTGTTTACAGTTGTCTAAAGAGGATCTGGAAAAAAATGTTTAGTTTGTTGATGATTTTTCAGTGTTTGTGGTTGTCTAAAGAGAGTCTGGTAAAACCTTGATTATGTATTCAAGTGTTAATTTTGATGTGTTTACAATTGTCTTAAGAGGACCAGAAAACCCCTGATTGTTTATTTCGTTGTTTATTTTTCAGTGTTTACGGTTGGCTGAAGAGGATCTAGAACAAAGAGAGGTGATCCATGTGGACATCCTAGAAGATCCTGTTGAAGAAAAGAAATATAAAGAAAGTGAGGTATGGTAATCACTTAAAACTGCTTCTTCCTCAGACCCCCCCCTACCCACCACTTGTCTGACATGTGAATTTTCTTTGCTTATAACTCTCACTTTATCTGCTATACCAAATCTAAATTTTGATTAGCTAGCAGTAGGTTTTGAGATTTATGAAGAAACTACATTAAATGGGGGAAAACACCAATTAACCACAAGACACTGAAATTTCATTGAAATGCTTCTTTTATTCACCTGCAAATCTTTGCAGGAACACAATTACATTATGTGTAACCAGGATTCATTTTGTAGGAAGTACACACAATAAATATCTTTACATAGTATGTTTCCCACTTGAGAACTTGGGCATGGCAGTAATATCACTATTTGGTAGTATTCTGAACATGAGGCTTTTTCAATAGTGTTGATGATAATGATGATGGTGATAATCGTAATGATGATGGTGATGATAATGGTGATGTTGATGATGATAATGTTTATGATGATGATAATGGAGATAATTATGTTATGTTGATAATAATGGCGATGGTTATGATGATGATGATGATGATGATGATGATGATGATGATGATGATGATGATGATGAAGATAATGATGGTGATCTTCCTCTATTTCAGGACCCTAGTAAATTTAAATCAGACAAAACTGGACGAGGACCTCTTACAGCAGGCTGGAAGGTAAGTTTTCCATGTATCTTAGCCAAAAAATATTGCTTTTGCGTGTAACACTCAAGAAAAACTAGGGTAAGTCGGTAGGAAAATGTTTTTATTTTAAGAAATATTTTCAGTGATGAATGGTAGGCTCATAGTTGAGCAGTTCACGTTTTTCATTCGGAATACTGTGTTGTTGATTCAAAATGTCAGATTTAGGGTAGGGCCAAAAAAATAGGGTAGGTAGGGTTACATGAAACAAACATTTACTTTATGTATGCCTTATTTGTTTCCTTTGGCTCAGAAGACTAGGAGCTCCTACAGTACTGTATTTGTGTAAAAGAATTGTTTATCATAAGCTATTGTGGACTATTTAGAATTGTGACACAATTTTATCATCACTACTCATAGTGATTCACCTTCGTCTATTCCACAAATTTCTATTAGCCTAGCAAAAACAGAGGGTATTTCTAAACATCTGAAACCATCAAGTTAAAAGATAATGGTACCCTTATAGTAAAATCTTACTGCTACATTTGTTTGTGCCATACAATAATAAAAGCACACTACTCTATCCTTCTTTTTTCAATATTTAACTATCGAGAATAAAAAAATTGAGTCAACAATTCTGATTTTTCATAAACCTCCCTATGATCAGTTTTGAAAGGTGAGATGTTTTTGTAGCTGTGATATTCCTTGATTTGAAAGATAGTATACACACTCATTGTTGTGCTCTTCATCTTTATAGTATCATCTATCTAATGAATGAGTATCAGAGAAATCTAGACAGAAGAACATTTTCTTGACATTGCTTAAATTCACTCCTCAAGGTGTATCTCTAATATATATGTTCCATGTAATTGTGTTTGTTAGTTCGAGTCCTGGTCGGGGCAAGTGAGAAAGTTCCCAGTGACTTGGGGTAAGGCAGTTGCTTTCGCCGGGTACTCCGCTTTCCTCCACCACTTACAACTGGCTAGTCACGACTAAGCCACAATATGGCAGAAAAGTGACAAAAATCAAAATCCTTTGTTTGTTACTTGTAGGAGAGGTCCTCGCCTATCATGTGCTCATATAAGCTCACAAAAGTCAAGTTTGAAGTATGGGGCTTTCAAACCAGGGTTGAGGCTTTCACACATAAGGTAAGAATTATGCGGCTGAGTTGGCTCTATTTCTGACACTTACGCGGCGGGCGGGAGAAAGAGAACCGATAGATAAAGCATCTCCGTCTATTGTAGTCTCTTCTACCACGAGATACTGTATACTGTGTTAATTTTGTGCATATAAAGTAATGTGCTCGGTAGGCAGCTGCCTTTGATAAGCAATATAGCTTTTGCATACAGGCGTTGAATAGCAAGCTATCTTGTCAGTGTCTTGTACAATACTAGAATAGGGAATGAATGTCCAAATAATGGTGCGTGGTTTAATGAATACAGATGCCATGGATGTGCAAAATCTGCATTAATTAATCTGTTGTAATATCAATATGGTATACATTAATCAGTCACTGGGGTTGCACTCTGCGATTCTTCTTAAACTTCTGCTAATGAATATGTAAGGGATTTTCTATGTCCGCTCTATTTTTTTTTTTTCAAACTAACATGCATAATTGATTTCAAATGCTATTTGAATGGCACCAGCCATCCTAGAGCCACCCTAGCTAGAGTTTTTTGTCAATTCAATGTTTTTAAGTAAAATACAAATCACTTTATGTATCTGATATTATTATTTTGCAATTTGTTATAGAAAGTTGTGAACTGTTTACTGAAATAAACTATTTAATGACTTTGACTCAACATGTATCTTTCTTTTTGCGGTAGGTTGTGCAAGGCATCTTTTTACATATTTACTGAAACAAACTCTTTAATGACTTTGACTCAACATGTATTTTTCTTTCTGCGGTAGGTTGTGCAAGGCATCTTGTTATTAGGCCACCGTCAAGCCTTCACTTGGATAGATGAATGGTATGGTAAGTGTCATCCTGCAATAATAATGATTATGATAATAATAATAATAATAATGATAATAATAATAATAATAATGATAATAATAATAATGATAATAATAGTAATAATAATAATAATAATGATAATAATAATGATAATGATAATAATAATGATAATAATAATAATAATAATAATATTAATAATAATAATGATAATAATGATAATAATGATAATAATAATAATAATAATAATAATAATAATAATAATGATCTCTCTTTAAAGAGGGTAACTCAGTCCAATGGTAAGGATCATCCCTGAAGCCCTCTGGCATGTTTAGAAGTAGCCCGAGGGCCCCAAGGTTACAAAGTTGTAGAGTAAAATTCAAGACTTGAAGGAAGGTAGAGATGGTGCAATATTCCGAGACTCACCAGCTATTAGTTCTGCATTCAAATCAATTGTTGTTTTCCTTGTTATTTTCACCAAATTGGGGTTTGTTCGGGAAAACCATCCTCCCTCGGGGATCCATTCCATCATGTTACCCCCACTGGTATGTCACATTTGTATATTGGTAACCTTTTTTTTTTGTTGTGTCAGGTATGACGATGGACGACCTTCGCAGCTATGAGATGAAGATGCACGCCGAGACCAACCAGAAAGTCAAGGGCGGCAACACCCCCTCGGGCACCCCAACCAATAAAACACCCCCAGTCTCCATGGCCTCCTCCTCATCCGCCTCACCCACAGGGCAGCTACAGCTAGAGTTTGACTAGGACAGCACTTGCAGTTTCACCTGGGGGTAGAACACACATGGAAAGGAAAAGGGAAGAGCATCATGCTTCTGAGATCAAGGAAATCATTTCTTATGGGACCATTATCCCTTCCAATGCTGAGGTTACTTTTGTCCCAAGCACAAGAAAGCATAGATTTTTGAAAAATGTCTTAACCCTGTCTTGTTGGTATTCATTTGAAAGCTCTCACTGAGCACTCTCAGATGAGTACTCATTTGCCAGGGTTTCGATCAGTTTTCAGTTTTTTTGCAACATCTTTTAATAGCCAAATTAGCCACCAGCAGCGTAAGGGTTAAACAGATATGGAAAGGAAAAGGGAAGAGCATCAATGTTCTGATATCAAGGAAATCCTTTCTTAACCCTTATTATGCTGCTGGTGGCTAATGATGCAAAAAATCTGAATAAGGACTGAAACCCTGGTATTTGGGTACTCATGTGAGAGTGCTCAGCAAGAGCTATCCAATGAATACCAACATGACAAGGTTTAGATGGTTTTCAAAAATCTTTGCGTCCTTGTGCTTTGGTCGAAAATAGCCTCAGCATTGGAAGGGTTAAAAAGAACATAGTAAGGAAAAGAGATGAGAATCAAGGTTCTGAGATTGCGGAAATCCTTTCTCATGGGACTATTTTGTGTGCCTCCTCTAGGGGCACTCTCTAGGTCAACTCATGCTGCCATATATTCAGGTTGATGGTTAACTTAACCCTTTCATGCCTGTAGTGCCCAAAAATATCTCTTTGTAAATTTTTCGAAGGAAAAATGGTAGTAAGAACACAGGCTACAACTCTCCTACTACCATTTTTTACTCATCTTTTGTTGACCTGTTATTTTTGAGAAGTTCTTACAGAAGACTCTCCTTAAGGAGATTTCCAGGCATTAATGGGTTACCATACTCGTCCTAATTAGCGCACAGTGCAGGTGCAGGTTAGGGAAAAATATGATAGATGGGGTGTTTGTGAAATTCCAATAAATCCACACACCCTGCCAAATCCCGATCGTTGCAACACACCATGGCCGAAAGATGGCTGCCACGGCTGCTGTATATCTGCCCTCAATAGAAATATTTCAAGGCTGTAAAAGGAAGGGAAATTACAGCTAGGAAAGGGATGTACAGAACAGTTTCTGTGATTAAAGTCATATTCCAATTACAAAAACTGTGCATGTGGGTGTTCTCAACTTTCTTAGACCCATGTGGCTCTTGCAATGCAGGCTCTCCCACAGTCTGTCTGCAGAAAGTGGATCATAGTGTAGCTTTGGAATACTCGTTTCTTTTTTTCTTTCTATGTCTATGGAAAGAGGCTTAGTTCCATATCTCTCAACCTCCATATTAGGACCAATTATGTAAGGTACCCCCAATGTTCTGGCAAAATTAAAGACATTTCTCTGGTTAAACAGTTCTCCCCACAGATCACCCTTAACCCCCTCCCTATTTGAGGAAAGATGTTAATCACAGCAAAAATGACAAATAATCTTTAGTGTCCTGCTTTATTGTTTCTTAAATATTTTTATTAGTATCATAGTCTTAGGATGATCCTTTATAGAGGGAATACTGAGAGAGTATTCATTCCCTAGGTTGCCAAATGAAAATACTTTACACACACGAAGACATACTTAATGCTTTAAGGGTAAATCAATATATTTACCTCAGGAAAGAAAGAGGTTTATTAGATGTGTAGCTTGTCAAGGTTTTGAAGTGGCATAAACCTAAGTGTGTGTGTGCATGGTCTGTGTGTGTGTGTGTGTGTGAGAGAGAGAGAGAGAGAGAGAGAGAGAGAGAGAGAGAGAGAGAGAGAGAGAGAGAGAGAGAATGTGCATGGTTTTTGGCTGCTTCAGACATGAATGGGGTATAATGCAGATAGTCTGTAAATGAATGTGTGTGGTTCATGTCCCCTTATGAGTTATGGATGAGAAAGAGAGTAAGACACTGTAAAAGCAAATGAGACAGCAGACTGCAAGACAGGACAAGAGATATCAGTTGTGGAAATGTGATTGAGTGAATCGAGGGAAAGAAAATGAGATTGTAAGAGTGAGAGTGAATAAATGTGAGTGAGAGCATGAAAGGAAGGATGAGTCTGTGATAGAGGGTCAGAGAGAGAGAGAGCAAGAGATTTGAGGTTAATTTCAAGTTCATAATAGAACATTTTTTTTTCTTGTATCCTTAAATTTCTAACAAACTTTCAACGATGAGAAATATCATTCTACTTATATCCTGGCAAACGGATGAAAATTTCACAAAATTGTGAATACTGTGGTTCGAGCTGTATTTAAACAGGGACAATCATAAAAAGACCTCTCTGATTTAAAATAGTGTATTGGTTTGCAAGATACCTCTGTAGGTTATCAGCGGATTCCTCAGAAATATCCTCAGAATCATCAATCCCCTGAATTATCCTGAGAACTATCCTTCAAAATACCCTTAGAATTATCCCCATGATTATCCGGAGAACTATCCTTCAAAATACCCTTAGAATTATCCCCATGATTATCCTGAGAACTATCCTTCAAAATACCCTTAAAATTATCCCCATGATTATCCTGAGAACTATCCTTCAAAATACCCTTAGAATTATCCCCATGATTATCCTGAGAACTATCCTTCAAAATACCCTTAGAATTATACCCATGCTTATCCTGAGAACTATCCTTCAAAATACGCTTAGAATTATCCCCATGATTATCCTGAGAACTATCCTTCAAAATACCCTTAGAATTATACCCATGCTTATCCTGAGAACTATCCTTCAAAATACCCTTAGAATTATCCCCATGATTATCCTGAGAACTATCCTTCAAAATACCCTTAGAATTATCCCCATGATTATCCTGAGAACTATCCTTCAAAATACCCTTAGAATTATCCCCATGATTATCCTGAGAACTATCCTTCAAAATACCCTTAGAATTATACCCATGCTTATCCTGAGAACAATCCTTCAAAATACCCTTAGAATTATCCCCATGATTATCCTGAGAACTATCCTAGCAATTATCACTGAGGTTTCACTTGAGTTATCCTCAGAACTATCAGATCCTTCCGTTTAAATCCACCAGGCTATCTTCAGGACTTAACCCTTCCAATGCTGAGGCTATTTTTGTCCAAAGTGCAAGGATGCAACGATTTTTGAAAAACATATAAACCTTGTCATGTTGGTATTTATTTGATAGCACTTGTCGAGTACTCTTAGATGAGTACCCATTTGAAAAGGTTTCAATAATGTTTCAGGTATTTTGCATCATTTTGTATTAGCCAAATTAGCCACCAGCATCATCAGGGTTATTTCTCATAAAACTGAGAATTATCTTCAGTATTATCGGACCCAGAAATCTCTTGGGAAAATATTCTGATGAGATTAAATAGTGAAATCTAATGAACACCAGTGCATCACTATGTGTATTGTACATACACTGTTAATTAGATTGCCCATCATTCTCACTATGGACGAGGCAGCTACTTTGACAGTCTCAGTAGTAATGTCATTCATATTACCATTAATCCCATACAGTAAGTATAAGAAAATATTCAAGGACATAGGATGGAATGAAGCCAGGATTTGTTTTAGAAATTTTCTAAGAGAGTCAGTGCTCAGATGAACTGGATCAGGATTTTCAAGGATGCACATGCATTTTCTGAAGTTTATGCAAATAGTTCATTTTCCATTACAACCTTTTTAGGAATACTTTTACTGAAAGTTGCTTGTCCTGGGTGGAAGGATGCTTCTTTGAATATATTTCACATCTGTTTTAAATGCGAGTTATGAACTAAGATGTCAGGCCATCAGATATTTGTCATGAATCACATGGTATTTCCAATAGGTTAAAATTCTTGGTATCTTTCAACCAAAATATGCTGATTCTAATATTGAATAAGTGTGTTTTCTTTTTAATCCAACGTAAAGTGTTGTTGTGAGCTATGATACTTGTTAATAAAACTACTTTCTAATGAACCATTATTTCCAATACATATTAAGGAAAGTTATAGGTAGGGTTGCGGTTCACTTAAACACTTCTCCCATATTGTCAAGGTGATTCTTTTATCAAACAGATATCCACAAAAACCTGAGTGTTTCTTCTACCATGGTGGGGATGAATGAATAAAGCAAAAAGTTGGTCATAATGTTCACAAGAGTCAATACCATAGTGGCTATTATACTTATTAGTATAAGTATTACTGTAGAACACACATATGACGCGTGTCCCAAATATAGGGAATTGGGGAGTTTTCGCATCATAGCGTATCTTTATGTTAGCGACAGTAGCCGCCATTGATAGCGCCACTACAGTAAGAAAAAAGTACAGCACTTTTATATATAGCAAAGCGGAACCACACGCTATGTACGCTATGTATAAACAGACGCGTACATTGTGTGTTCTACAGTAACCCTTTCAATGCTGAGGCTATTTTCTTCCAAAGCACAATTACGCAAAATCTTTCAAAACCATCTAAACCCTGTCATGTTGGTACTCATTGGAAAGTTCTCAGATGAGTACCCATATGCCAGGGTTTCAGTCATTTTTCAGGTTTTTTTGTATAATTTTGTATTGGCCAAATTAGCCACCAGCAGCATAAGGGTTAAAGGGTGTCTGAGAGTGTTTAATAATGTGAATTTCAATGCATCATGTTACTCTTTGATTTTATATATTTTATTTGTTGCATTTGAATATGAATTTTCAAATATATGTATATTTTGTTGTTCCGTTGTTGTATGATAGAGTTCTATGTCTAAGTAGGGTAGAATCAACTTAGTTATGTAATTATGACTTGAAAGTGATTTGAATTAGTTTACCCAAATATATATATATATATATATATATATATATTTGATGTTTTATAAACAAACACTTGAAAAATATCTGAAGGTGATTCCTCCTTTACCAAGGTCTATACAAATATTTCTCATTGTTAATCTTTATAAAGAAAAAATCTTTGTCATGATTTGATCTCATAGAAGTTGAGCATATCTTAATCTATCCATTCAGATAACTTGGAGATGAATGGTATATTGTAGTAGTTCATATCGAGCTGTATGAAAACTGCCGAAATATCAAAACTGAGTGTTTGATATGACAGAACTTGACCTTTTAGCCCCTATTTCAATCATATTTCGATACACCACACCTTTATGAGATTTATCGTATGCGTATAAAAACCACCGAATCCTACACTAGAAAAATTGGTATTTCTGATCTAGAGGAGTTGAGCTCCAAAGTTTTATTTCAGATACAGCATTATGAACTGATTTTATGCAGGGGTAATTTGTACAACAAAAAATACATTTCCATATGTTTGTAATGTAACAGTGACCTATGAAAAGACTTAACCACTAGTAGTGCTATAGGCTGAGATAGAACCCATGAACTATTACTAAATGCTAATATCAGACTGGGTATAGCATTCATAGTCATACTTGTAATTGGCTCCTAGATGGTTATGATATATGGCACATAACATCTGACAAATAGACATGTTTTAGTAAGTTGATGCCCATTCATGCCTGCAATAGCCAAAGATGCCTGCTTATTTTGAAGATATCCTTCTAACAGACGGAAATGAATTGAAGAATTTAAATTTCCAACTCTCGTGCCAATATGTCTTTTATTCAGCTTTTATGAATTCATTTCATATTTAACAAATGTTGAAGTATGAGGACAATTTTCATTCAATCAGTAAGATTAATATGTCTTTACTTAACTTAAAGATATTTGCGAGCATGTCAAACCTACACTAATATGAATGGGCTAATCCTCAGTTTATACCATATTTGAAAGTTAACCCTTTTATTTTGCACTCACTGATGGCCTTACTTTTATGAAAGTAGATGTAGCCCTTTTGATCTTATAACCCAATTATGGTCCATACATTGGGAAAAATAGAGGGGAAAACAATATGTCTTATGATCTCTCTTAGATACTTGTACCAAGGGCCTAATGAAATATATACATGACAGGGTCACATTGTTTAATCTCATCACTACTGAACTGGGGGGTGGCTATTGTAGCTGTAATGATATGCTAGAAAGTTAACCCTTCCTATGCTGAGGCTACTTTTGTCCAAAGCACAAGGGTGCAAATATTTTTTGAAAATCATCTAAACCCTGTCGTGTTGGTAGTCATTGAATAGCTCTCGCTGAGTGCTATCAGATTAGTACCCACGTGCCAGGGTTTCAGTCATTTATCAGGTTTTTGCATCATTTTGTAATGGACAAATTAACCACCAGCAGCATAAGGGCGAAGTAGAATTGAAGGTTGTGCTTGCTAATTGAACAATTAGGGTACTTCCGTTGGAAGTCGACCTGACTTCTACTCTTTGGTTACTAACAATCAAAGTCAAGTACTACTCTTTTGAAATTTAAAAAGAGACTGTTGTTTGTACTCATGGCAAATTATAAGATTGGTAGAAGACCAGGGATCAGGACAAAAAAGTGTTCTAGTTTTCCTTATTATCCTATTATATAAAGAAAGGGCACAGTGATTCATAACTCTCACATCTGGAGGGTGCACATGTCTGGATGTATTTTCCAGCTAACATGATAACAAAACGATTGCTTCATAAATGTTCATCTGAAAGTGTTTTTGCTCCTGTTGGGTTTTATTATCCCAAGAGAAATATTCTTCAAATTTCATTCTATTTGATGATTTTCATTCATGGTTAAACATGACGGGTGTACTCAACAAACGGAAGATGGAAAAGTGTTTTTAAGTTCTGAAATCAAGGGAGCAGTTGTGTAAAGCTATACCAACTGCAAGTTGTCCAAAGTATCATACGTTTGCATACTTTCATATCAGTAAAGAGACTGAAATTGGTACAAGTGTGTTCTGCTGTGGTACATGTAATACATAAGAAAAAACAAGCAAAACATGATTGAAATAGTTTAATGAACATGTGTATCAATACATATTCCTACTATCTCTTATTATTTTCTCTCCACACCTCATCCCCCCCCCCCCCCCGCCATCAAATATAAAAAAACAGAACATCCAGTAGCAACATAGCAATTCTGCACACCCATTGACTCCCCAACATGTTATTTTGTATAAAGATGACTTACTGTATATAGTACAAGTACAATGGGCACATTCTGAGATTGAGTGGATCTCAGAAAAAGTAACCAATCCTGCATGAACGCACAGCCATCTGGACCAAGGAAAATAAGGTGGTGTAGACTATTTATTTCCATTTTCTGTGTTGTGCAACTACAGGATGTATGTGTATGTAGAAAGTGGTACTTGCCAATTTGTTGTTTCAACAATAATAAAAAGCGTAATCTTTATATTGGGAATTGTTTGTAGTTTTATCTTATATAATGACCCTCAAAATAACCGTTGATATAATACTGTATACAGCTTTAATTTGGAGTGCTAAAAATTTCACTTTACAGCCCTGCTGGGAACCGCGAAAATTAAACGCCTGTACAAGTTACAGTTATACAGTCCTTCAATTCGCCTCTGAATTCTCCCTGCATGACATTCAAGCAATACTGTTATTTCGACAGTGAAAATGAGTATGGCCAGAACTCTCGGAGGATCGAGCTGTGCAGCCCAGTTGGATACTGCTGGCTGAACTCAGGTTCAGCACCTATCTAACCTTGCTGTTATTCAAGGTAATACAGGATATTTATCTAAATCCTAACATAAAAAAATGTAGACGGCAATTAGTTGAGCAGCAGGGAGCCATTTTGGGGGGTGAACCCATACAGGAAAATTACTAAAACGAGTCATACATTAAATGGAAGATGAGGATGAGTTCAAAAAGCTAAATGTTATACTGAATAAATGGTATTTTTACAGGCATTTAATTTTCGCTATTTTGGCGCTCCCCATGGTAGCGCCAAAATAACATCCTTCAAATAAATATCCTTTTTTGCATCATTATACTTTGAGTGCTTGAATGAACAAATTTAAAGTAGCACAAATACCCTCCACCAGGGCTGTAAAGCGAAATGTTTAGACCTCCAAAATAAAGCTGCATGCAGTATTAGGTTTCCAGTCATATAAATCGCGTGTATAGGCCAATCAACTTTTTGAATAAGCCAATGAAATGATTGTTAGACGTACTTGAGCTGGGGTTTTTTCAATACTGCAGGCTAATTTGAAAACATGTCTTTCTAGTTGTTTCAACTTTACTTTTGATCCTAGTGCTAAGGAACTGATAATAGAAGGGCACAGACAATTGGCACTGCTCCTCTAAGCCGCAGTATCTAAGTGGACCTTTAGAAGTTGTGGAGTTGGTCCTGTACCCGGGGGGGGCACTTGGGTATTTAGGGGGGCGCATACGTTCGTTATCAAAATAAAAAAATACCCCTAAAGCACTGATTTCTGGCCAAAAAAGCACCCTTATTTTAATAAAAACGCTGACTTTTCCCACTTAATAAACACCCCTTCTTTTATCAAAACACTGACATTGGATGAACGGGAACACGTATTTTAACTTTAGATTTTATAATCCTCTGCGTGTTTAGCGGCAGCAAGTGGCGGCAGAAAACTCGGAAGCCCAGATACTTCGGGAGTCACTTGGCGTCAGAGCCGCGTATATTTCGTGGATTGTAAGGGGATTTTGACCCCCATACTTCGTGCCTGGGTACAAAAAAGTACCCTTCTTTTACAAAATCGCGGACATGCGGAGGTCTTCAGAAAAGACCCCTTCTTCCGCAAAATACGTAACTAAGGTGCGGCCCCCCTCTGTACCTGAGTGCCCCCCCCCGGGGTCCTGTAACAAAACATTGAGCCATAATTGGTTGCCGACGCATAACAATTGGTTTAAATTGTTGTCACCAGGTGGCATAACCATATCAGCCTAAAACTGTTATTAAAGGCCAGAGGCCTGTTTGAGGTAAGTTGTTTAATAAATTAGCTAGCTAAACTTTTGGCCAGCTAAGTTTATTCATCCTCTAAACTTCGTTTCACACAGTAAGAGTTTGCTAGCCAAACATAAGCGTCAGTTAAACTTGCCCTTGGATCAGTTAAACATGCCCCTGGATCCAGGGTGTTACCCAGGATTTGGAAACAGGGGGTCAAAATTGAGGATTTTTGAAATTTAGGGGGTCGAAAGTTAGTTACCCAATTTACAAGAATGATCATAGCAACCTTATATATTGACTTAACAAAACAAATTGTGCTTCTCTATGTCATTTAATGTACCTATTGTCTTCTAGGAGTGAAACCTTTGAAATATTTCCTTGGACTCAAACAAATACAGAAAATCTTGCAAAATACAACTGGGTGTCATCTTCCCAAAGATCTTGTGTTTGGGAGTCGAAATGACTCCCTGGTGGTTGCCTGGGTAAGTCCCTGCCTGGATCAATGTATTGACCAACAATGAAAGTTAACATGCAGTATGTACTATGGTGCAGGTTTGAACAATAAGATAAATTTAACAAACCCTTTTCCCCACCATCTGAAGAGGGGGAACAAATAAAAATCTTTTTTACACATTTTGTTGCCACACAGCCTTCAGAGGAGGGTATTATGTTCTCATGCAAACCACATATAAATGACATTCTAACGTAATGTAGCTATGTACTTCACAGTGAACCACAACTTCATAACACCCACCATACTATATTGATATATTCCACATATAAATCTGAATAATCAATAGATGCCACAACATATGATTACACTTCAAAATCAATAACACAAACTTTTTTTCGCTATAGACTGATAAATTTTATCTTTTAATCAACCTCATATATACATAATAAGAATCACAATTTTTCAATATGTTGAGATGTGAAATCTCAATTTCCAATTATATTCCCTGAATTTCAATATATGTCTTAATACAAAAGTTTAAATTCATTCCTTGATAAATCAGAATTATGAACTAAGTCTCAAGAGGTTTCATAGAAAACTAATAATACCTATAAATAAGCTGAATTCATTAAAGATATGATGAAACTTCTAGACGCATCAAGAATACCAAGCTGACCTACCCTGAATTTGTCATAAAACCCTCATATTTAACAGACTCACTACCATAAAATCCGAGTCATCCAATGGGCCATACCTAAAACAAAACAAAAAATAAAACACACACCAGACCGCTATTGAGAAATGCCCAAGGAAATGGTTCTAAATCATATAATTAATGTGTTGTATCAGCAGTGCATACACCTGAGAGCATTTCTATGGACACTTAAAATATGTATGCAGTGAAGTCATTTAATTCCTTCACTAAATGTGCATGCAGACCGCGCGTCTAGCAAGACTGTGTGCCTGATTGTCACCCACGTGTCTGGGCAAAGACATAAGAATACTCCCTTGACGGCACAGTAAAAGATAGTTTTGCCTGGACAACTGCTCTACTGGTCGCTAGCAGATGACCAGTAGGAATTAAATATCTACACTGTACATTGCCACAATCACTTAATACTGAAAGGTTGGAAAACACTTGGAAATATTCTTGTCACTGTAAGACATATCTACTTACATATTTTCAAACAGCTACACACAACTCATGAACAAGACCTTAGCCTGATTTAGGTATTGGATGTCCATAATGGGAAATCAGGAAAATTTTGGATGTTCTACTTTTCAAGATAGACCGTGCCTACAATGTATATAAATAACAATAATAAATGTCTATTTGTTTCATTATTGTTAAAATTTTCTGTCCAAAAATGATACTGTAGCATTTACATTGATAATGCCTTGATCAATCATATGTTTGAAATTGAAACATACAGAAATGCTTTATGCCAAAGGTTTTTAGTGTCCTTCTGTTAAATTTTAAAGCACTTGGTTGTCAAAATCAAATAACATCCAAGTGGATAGGACCCTACTTATCATGTGGCCATGTTTGACTGAAGAAAGATCTATTTGCTTTATGCATGAATATTTATTGACCAAATAGTCTGATATTCGTCCCATCACTAACAGATGCAGCAGTTTCATAATACTGAAAGATATTTGAATCATAAGCTAAATAATTACATCATGAAATAGACATTTTTACCCCAGGATCACAATAAATGAGACAAGCGCACACATTACTATGTTCAGACATCTTATTGTCAATAAAAATATTAACTCTTAAAATTACACTGATTTGGTTGGAATGGACATTATGGCAGCAAAAGCCATGTATATATATCAAATATGCATAATCATATACCCTGTTCATTGTTTATATGAAATCCACATGCCTATATTGACGTTTCATTTCCCTAACCCCTGGGGCTAAAATGGGTATTGGCAATCTTCCGATTAACCGCACCCCTTGGCAGCTACAAGCTTGAATGTGTGCATGCTACGAGCTTGAAAGCGTTCTTTTGTTATGCCGTGGATGTTTGGACGTTTGAGCTCCAAGGACTGATAGCACGAAGTGTTCAAGCACTTGAAAATATGAACAATTTAAGGTTTGTACTAGTGAGACTATAATCAATATATGGTCTGTGGCTAAGACATGTAACGGTACAGACGCGGATCCACGCCATTTACATTGGGATGTCTGGGATATGCACTTTGCCTCTCTGGCGACCCAACATCCCACTGATAACTACATATACACGCGTCAAAAACAGGCTGCCAGTGAAGTATCGCTGATCAAAGAAATCAAAAACAGTGCAACCCTTCTGTTTGACATTACAACACTAGAAGTTCTCGATGCTTTTATGTCCCTGAAGTAAAACAAAGCTAGTGAAGTATACAGCTTGGTGGCAGAACATCTGAAAACTGCCCCACACCTAGTAGCTACCTTCCTCACTCTAGTAATTAACACCATATTCAACAGTGGATGGATCCCTGAATCACTAAAAGTGGACCTCCTACACTCAATTCACAAGAAGGGTAAACCTAAGAATGAGCCAGAGAACTACAGAGGCATCTCTGTTACCCCCTCATCATGAAAATCATGGATAAAATTATCCTCACACACCAAAGTGCTGCGAATGCTGATACAAGCCATCCTCTACAGTTCGGCTTCACTCCTGGAAAATCAGGCCTCCATGCTGCCTTTTTACTCAGTGAAGCAATTGCGGAAGCAAAGAATAAGGGAGATACTCTGTATGTGACATCACTGGATGTCCAGAAGGCATTCGACACGGTCCAACATGGCAGCTTTCTGTACCAGCTCCACCGCCATGGTGGAATCTTAAATATGACACATATGATTGCCTCATGTCACAGGTGGTTTGGAATGGCCAGACGTCAGACCAGAAGATCAGTATCAAACAAGGTAATGGTCAGGGTAAACTTCCAAGTCCTGACGACTACAAGCTGTATCTTCACAACCTCTTGGAGATGATCTTGGCGTCAAATACTGGTTTCAACATCGGCAGTATCCCCATTCCAACACCAACCTTCTGCTGATGACACGCTAGCTATCTCATCCAAACTCGAAGACCTACAGACAATGGTTTCTTTCATAGCCCACTACATGAATGAAGAACACTACACCATCCACCCTGTGAAGTCAGTTGTGGTCCCCTTTAATATACACTCAAAGCCTGAACTCTAGCACCTAATGACCGAACCCTCGATCGACTTGAATGGCGTATCTCTCCCTGTGGAAAGAGATCTCCATCTTGGCATCAAGCGTGGTCTGCTAACCTCCAACCCGATGATCGAAGACCGTGTATCCTTAGCAAGAAGAACCCTCTACTCCCTGAAGGGCCCGGGATTACACAGCCTCAATGGACTCCCAGTGCTGGTCTGTATTCATCTATATGAAACGTACGTCCTATCCAGGACAGCCTTCGGGCTGGACACAATTGTGGCAACAGCAACTGTCCTCAAACCCCTGGAGCAATTCCACGAGAAAGCAATCCGATCATTTCTAGGATGTCCTGAAAGGACCGCTGTAGCCGCACTCTACATTCTATCCGGTTTGCTACCATGGAAATACATCCTGCACATTCAGGCGCTGAAATTCCTCCTATCTCTCATGATGGATGAGACTACCTGAGAGGTGATTCTTTGCCAATATATCATAAAAAAGTAGAGATCTGCATCCTGGGTGACGCACATTGAGAGCACACTGTCCCTGTATGACCTCCCCACTATAACAGACCTTTACACAAACTCACCAACAAATATACTCAAACATTTGCCCCCAGTGTGACCTAGGAGAGACAGAAGAAAGAGAGCATTTTCTGATTAGATGTGACGCACAAGGAAGTGCGGGCAAAGTATCTGCACCGTATACTGGATCTTATCCCACATATTGACAACCTCGATACGGAAAACCCCGATCAATTCCTAGTGGGACCCATCCTCGATCCATCTCACCCAGATGTGATGGAAATCCATACCCTGGACCCAAATTCCTTCCCCGTAGTAGAATCCATAACCAGAGACTACATCTTTGCCCTACGTTTTGCGAGGACCACCATAGTTAATAATATAGACCTCAATTAAAACCCTAACACCTGCTCTATAATTGCAAGTGGTTGTAAATATGTATGATATTTGATTTTGTTTTCACAGTTATTTAGTCTTAACTGATGTAGCTTTCAGCTTAGCTTATTAATTTTTCTTATTTAATCTAAATGCTTAAACTTTAATACAGCTCCTACACAGGAGGATTAATATATCACACAAGAAGAAGGAAGGTAGTCCTCAACGGGGCAACAGCTTTGCCCTGTGTTTCTCTAGCCTTATACATTTCCTTGCTACCTTGAGCTTTGATTCAATTGAATGGTACATTGGCACAAAAAGGCTGCAAACTTTGAATGCCAGTCAGTGTTCTTTTTCGGTAAGTGCTATGAATTTTTTAAAGCATAATCTCCAGTCTAAGGTCACAACCTGAGTTTAAAATAGGATCTCCCAATTGACCTTATGGTTGATGCTGGTCACTTTCAGCCTTAACTGCTGAAAGCTCTTTGGCGACATATGTCATTTTCTTGATAGCTATCTCGATGTCTTCATGGGCCACGTCCTGGTGGGTGACGTAGCGCACCCTATTGTGGGTAAAGGGAATTGTCTTGACGCTGATGCCATGTCCAAGCTCAGACACTTCCTGTTCAGTCACCTGAAAAATACAAGTGTGTTTAATGATTGGTCTAAAACCTAGGGTATACCATGAAATTACCAAATTTCAACAGCATGACATAGTATAGACAGTGCCACATAATTGCCATGTTCTAACATTCACACATAATGGTAGACACATGACAGACCCTACTTCAAGAAAAAGGGTTGGAAAGACTAATCAAAGAAGAATTTTCTCTCATTAAAACTGTCTATGCATGCTCTCCATACTCTCCTAATTATGTTGCATCTAACTCAGGTGAAAAACTTTATGGAAGTTAATGCTTGTACAAATTTGAGGAGTTATAATTAATTACGTTAAACAAAAGAGCAAACATTTTATGCTAGAGAGAAGTAACTAGTAAGGATTCTCAAAAATATTGAAAAAGGGAGATCTGAAAAAATGAACAGGAAATCACTTTATTCAATAAAAAGCTTGATAAAAAAGGGAACAGATTAGTTGGTGCACAAATCCGCTTGAGAGAATTCATGGACAAAGAAATATTTTTTGAATTAAAAAAACTCAAAATTGTTAATAAAAACATTCTAGATTTAAAATTAGAGGACAATACACTTACAGAAAAAGCATAATACATACTTAATGAGCAATGGATTTTTTTATTCTAAGTTGTATTCTTCCAAAAGATCTCAAACCTGTTGAGGATATTAGATATTACCATCTTCTTACTCATCTTTTTAAAATTTCCAACTATACTAAACAAACTAGACGAGTTGATTACCTATGAGGAGACTTTAGACATTGTGTGGAAGAGTAAGAACAACAGATATCCAGGACCAGATGCCTTCACCAATGATCTTTTCAGATTATTCATATATGAAATAGGCCACTGGATCCATCGGGCCACTTTAAAATTTTGTAAAAGCGGAAATACATGTATTCCAAATTCTATAGTGTGAGGTACAATCTCTTAGAGACCCCTTCCTTAATAAATATTTCTCAGGAATTCTAGTTAAACGTTTAGAATCTACATTAAGTAATATAATTGATCCGGACCAAACAGGATTCATTCAAAATAGCTTTATAGGTGAAAACTGTTGGCTTATTTATGATGTTATCACTGAATGTAATGCCCAAAACAAAAAGGTGTTTGGTCATCGATTTTGCTAAGGCTTCTGATACAATTAAATGGTCCTTCATAGCCTACAATTTGAGACAATTTAATTTTGGTAAAAAAATATTAAATGTATGAGTTCAATATAAGATGAATCTTGTTTTACTATAAGGTTTGAATCAATACAAAATATAATTAAAACATCGGAAAGCAAATGCTTTCCAGCTTATGATAAAGTAACTGTGGTTAAAGGTTTAGTAGCATCAAAATATACCAACCTACCCAGCCCTGATGAATCGATGATAAAAAAAATCGAAAATGTGATATATAAATTTGTGTAGATCAATAAGCCGGCTAAATTCTGAAAGAGTATTATGTGATCTGATATCCAATATGGTGGCATGTCCCATCACAATTTGAGTGACTTCTCCCTATGCTTGAAATTGTCCTGACTATGTTAGTTGCTAAAGTCTTTTGCAAAATAGACACATCTACCAAGATTTTGGGAAGTGGATCAGACGTAACAATTTGGTAAGGACCTTTGTGAAACTATTATTGTTTGTAACCATTCCCTTTTAGAAGCACATTATTTCTATGAAATATGTAATCGATAAGAGAACTGTCACATGCTATTCAGATTTATTTGGAATGCCATTGTGCTATCATAATATTTACGTTCACATTTAAATAGACAATGGCATGAAGATGGTGTTTTGTTAGTTGGAGACATTTTAAGTGAAAAAGCAGAACTGAGATCAATTTCATTCAATGTGGAGAGCTGAAAGCTAAACTGAAAACTTAGAAAAGTTACTATCAATTAAACAGAGATCCGACTCTACTATACCCAAACAACAGATCAATCAATTCATTAGTTAACAACTTTATTAATAAAGACAGAAAGGGTTCCAGAAATATTTACAAAATAGTACATATATCCGATACTGACATTATTAAAGAAAGTATTGAAAAATGGAACTCCGCTATGAATGTTACAATCAATTATGAAGAAATGGCTGAAGCTTTTGTTTGCAATCATGAATACAATCAAAATATTTACTCAAGATATATTCAATATAGTCCTCCATCACAGGATATTCACAAGAGATTAATTACTAAAAATGAAAATCATTGATAATGAAAGTTGCCTCAAAAATCAACTACCTGACAGCATTGAACATTCATTTATCAATTGTGAATATTCAGCAACATTGTTGAGAAGTGGACTAACAGTATCAGATTTTTAAATTACAAAATAGACGACTAAACTTCTTGGTGACAGGAAAAAAATGTTATTATTAATAGTATATTGTTATCTAGCAAGCAGTGTTTATAGTCAATAAAGAGTCTAAAACGTGTACCATCATTCATCATGTAAAATGAACATTGAAAAAGATATGGTGACAGAAAAATAGTGGGCACAAAAAAAAGGATTTCTATAAGCAATTTCTATGTAGATGTTACCAAGTAATTGCAGGACTGGAGAGACTCAAATAACGTTTTTCCACTAATGAAAAATGTTATAAATGTAGTTATGCATTACTTTTAATTTTCTCCTTTTTGTATTACATTCATTTGTTGTCAATATTGACAAAGGTCTTTTTATTTGAACTTTATTTTCTCTCTCATTCTATTTGTATGTGAAATGAGATGAGCCATTTTTTTGTTCATTAGAGATATGCAATGAACATAAAACTTTTCAAATTGGAAAAAGAGGTATAGCCACAAAGAAAAAGATAATGAGGACCAACAATGGAAAAGAAAGTCAGCCAGTTTGAACTATCAGTGTGGACACTTGACCTTAACCTTATGCCGCAGGGTAACATTAATATTCATGAGGTTTCTATAAATAAGTCTGGGAAAAACTTCATGATGACAGAACGCGGTTAAACTTCCCGCAAAATTCTTCCTAGAGTGGTCAATTATGACTTTTTGGGAGAAATAACCAAATCATAGAGCTAACAAACCATCTCCTTATGAATGGCTGAAGTGTGATTTACCCGTTCTGTCACTTTAGGCTATTAGTGTTAGAAAGTATAAACATTTGAAGTAACTTAATCTGGATGGGCAGAACTTTGCGATTGCAGTTTCAGACAGACATTTTTTAATTCCTAGCTAAACAGCTCATGATGTTTTCGTCCTCCTGAGGGAATCATTCTTAGAATGTTGCTGGTCCTCCTTTCGAAACTCTAGAAACTTCACATCTTTGGTTACTGCTTTAAGCTAAAACTGACTGAGAAATTAATATGCACTCACCTCCTCTAACCTACGGCATACCAGCTCTGCAGATATGGAGGGTTTGAGGGTTTCGATCATGCCGATATTGGTGTGCACGCTCGCAAGATCCACCGACATTGCATCCTGATCAGCATCCTCCAGTGCTGGTGGAAGAAACAAGAAACATAACAATTACAGTGAAATTTCAGAGATGTGAATACTGACATCAAATTTTGACTACCCTCCTCCATTGCTGGTGTAGGAAACAAGAAACATGATAATTACATTGAAACTTCAGAGATGTGATAACTGCCATCAACTCTTGATCAGCTTCCTCCATTACTGGTGTAAGAAACAATTACAGTGAAACTTCAGAGATGTGAATACTGACATCAAGTTCTGATCAGCCTGCTCCAGTGCAGGTGGAAGTATGGCATGCCTTTTGCACATTTATTCAAGATTTGCATGGGAGAACCAAAAAAGTGATAGAGAGAGAACCAAGATATAGAGATTGAGGGACAAGATGCCAGAAAGAGAGACAAGATTTGAGGTATTGAGAAACATCATGTCAAAAAAGATAGGCAAGATTCCGGAAAGGGAACAAAACGTGGATAAATATATGGGAAATGAATATTCAAGAGTCCAGTTAGGTTACTCAATTGACATCATCACAAATCAGAAAGTTGCATGTGCCTGTACCTGTGCCTTGACCTACCCGGACATCCATGATATCTATTAGACAAACTCCAGCTGGAGGCGGCTCATATATATTAAGACACATCTAAGATTAACATTACCACATGGTGTGGGCAATGTATTTGTCCTACACTTCGTTTTCACATTTTGACATTAGCATTCAACAGATTATCCGACATTTCATAAAATTTAAAAGCACACATCATGTTGAATGTAATCTTTCACGGCTGACAGGTAAGCATGCATCTATAGACACAAGGTTTTGCCCTGACTATCATAGAATGGGATATCATCGATAATCTTTTATTTTTGATATGATCTGGATGGGTTGGCTGACAGGATCATTTAACACCATAGCAGCTCATATATATGGCATCTTGAATTCAATTTTGAAGTAACAGATGTCCCATTGAAATATTCTTCACAGTATGTTTTGTATGTATATCTTTGGATTGATGATAATGATTCGTTTTATACACCTGTACTCCTGTCGTCAGATTTTACTTATTTTTAAAGCAATTGCTGTCTTTTTTTTGTTTGGGGACGCATCAATTTATGAAAACCATCGAAACCATGTCATGTTGGTATTCTGTAATAAGGTTTTCTATATCTAGTGTAAAAATAAGTATTAACAATAAAATATATGATAATGATAATCTTATAGCATGATATATATATATATGTTTATGGTAGCATAAAATATATTTGGTACTAGGAATTGAAATATATGTAGTTAACGGTAGAATAAAGGGGTACAGCCATGATCAGTATCCACGGAATACACCCAGTCAAATTACCAGCTGTATGCCAATTGACAGCTGCACCAATTGACAGCTGCAGGATTGATCCCATCATGGACGATTGTACGTAAGGGCAATCGATCTAATGATGAGGGTATAATGGCCACTTGACCACAGTTTAGGGTGGTCTAGGGTATGGCAGATCCTGGTCACGGCACCAGATGTAGTCAAGTCACTTCTCGTTGACTTGTAGGGGTAATGGGTATTACCAGAGACGACAAAAGTCAGTTGTGTAAGTTCAATGAGTAGTTCAGTTAGGAAGCTGTTATCTGAGGAGGACCCTGAACATTCTCCTTTATTCAATCCAAACATACAAATATATACCCATATCTACAGTCGGCCTATTTCTTTCACATTGTGATCTAAGGCAGTTTGGCTTAAAACAATAGCATCTATTGCCTTTCTATTTTCAATAGTAGCGGTCATTGTTTGGTTTATCAAGGTAAGACTGTGATCCACCACATGCACTATGCCATTTTGTGCATTCTTTAATTTACCTATTCCCTCCTGTATTTTTCTTATTTGGGAATCGCTGGCCGTGCCAAACAACCATGATAAGGCATCACCTACAAAAGGTAGTAGTGAACGTTTTTGCCTTAAGGGCATCTTGCCTACAATTTGAGTAATAAGCTCAAACATGGTTTTTAAATGTGCCACTTCATTCTTAAATTGTTGGCCTTCAGCTCTGAATAAGGTTAGGTGGCCTTCAAGAAAATCACGGAGTGCAGAGTCATTGCCATAACTAGCAATACGATCGAAAGAATGGAAAATGTTCATCTTGAAGGCATTCCAGAATTGGAGGAATATGAATTTAATAATAATGAATATGAACATGACTATATAAATGATTATGCCTGTGTCAGTACGGATAGTAGTGATTCAGATGAGAGCGAAGAGGAGGATGACACCGACTGGCAGGATGGCTGCACAGATCCAAATGGAGTAATGTTAGATCTGAACCCCATTGTTGAAGAAACTATAGATGATACAAAAAGCCCAGAGACTAAAACAATAGACTGGGATAAACTACGTGAAGAATGGTACCTCAAAAAAGAGGATGGTATAGATAGATAATCTATTCCTGCTAATTCTTGCATGATGTATAAACTGTCCAT
This sequence comes from Maea johnstoni, assembly GCA_963942565.1. Lineage (NCBI taxonomy): Eukaryota > Metazoa > Annelida > Polychaeta > Spionida > Magelonidae > Maea > Maea johnstoni. The sequence goes on from OZ012685.1 coordinate 26,065,205, forward strand.
GTTTTCATTTTCCCAACAGATACCATGGCAGCGACTCCAACACCGATGGCATCAGAACGGCCAGAGGACATTAACATGCTAAGTTTGTGCATGACCTCATCATATTTCAGTGACCTGTGGCAGTGTTAATCCAGAGAACTAAGAACACTGAAGGAATTTGTGGCCGCTGCTTCCTTCCCACCCGGCATGGATGCAACTATCCGGAAGCAGACGATAAGCACACTCGCTAATCTACCAATTGACTCGAATGTGACTGAAAAACAACAAGTCATGAATGTGCTCAATGGCCTGTATGGCCCTATAAAGCTTGGCCAGAGCCACCATGTAATATCTGTGGAGGCCTTCCTAGAATCTCCTATTTTACGGAAAACTGTAGAAATATGGTGGCTGTCTATGCTAACGAACTATCCCATAGTGGATTTCTTGGATGTGATAGCAAAGTTTTTTGTGGAACATTTGAAAGTGCATGGAGAAGATGGTCCCAAAACAAGAAGCATGCTACATGAGTTCTGGATGAGAACCGGATTGAACCACGGGCAGGTGATCTCTCTGTCCCGTACGCCTAACGGCAGTTACTCGACGGATAGCCTATAACGATTCCTGCGCTTTCATAAGAGGTCAGTACTTGCGGTGCTTCCTCCGACTGCACAGCCCGCACCGCTGTGTGCATATTGCTGCGGCGCAATGGATATGGCCCCCAAACACTTGCTTGGGCCATATCGGGTGCTAGAGGTGCTATCATGCTGCCTAAAGACAGCACATAGAGAGTGCATTCGCATGTCAATCTATTGCAATGGGTCATTTTCATGTCTCTATTGTGGATGTTAGGTGTACTACCCAACGTTCAATCCCTTTCTTGATGACTGGTCCACCAGGAGACTCAATTACGAATTGTCTCCTGAGGAACCAGATGAGGAAATATATATATATATAATAAATAACTGTTTGCATGTAGTAACCGTATATGCATGTGTTAAACTGTGTTCTTTGATGCTGATGGATTTAACACAAATTTGCTAAATATTGACTAGTAATCGCAGCCCTCAGAACTTTTAATTGAGAAAAGTTCTTTTCATAAGGAGGGGGCATATGTTATAAGGTTTTATATATCTAGTGTAAAAATAAGTATTAACAATAAAATATATGATAATGATAATCTTATAGCATGATATATATATATATATATATATATATATATATATATATATATATATATATATATATATATATATATGTTTATGGTAGCATAAAATATATTTGGTACTAGGAATTGAAATATATGTAGTTGACGGTAGAATAAAGGGGTACAGCCATGATCAGTATCCACAGAATACACCCAGTCAAATTACCAGCTGTATGCCAATTGACAGCTGCACCAATTGACAGCTGCAGGATTGATCCCATCATGGACGATTGTACGTAAGGGCAATCGATCTAATGATGAGGGTATAATGGCCACTTGACCACAGTTTAGGGTGGTCTAGGGTATGGCAGATCCTGTTAACAATAAGGGCGCCACAAGTTAATGACACTTGATGGCTTGGCGACTACGGGTAGCTTATTCCAGGTACTTATCTAATGGTTGCACTCCAGCCTGATGAGTTTTGAATGTCTTCAATACTCATTTAGGTAATTAATTAAAAGGGTCCTCAGGAAGTTAGGCACGTGGGTATAGGGGTTTAAGAATTAATTAGTGTCATATGATTTTGACCGTTATGATTACCCCACGTGCAGGAACCCAACATTAGGGATGAAACCCTTAATGAGTTAACCAATCAGGTAGTTTAGAAATGATGTCATAGTATAACGATAGCCAATAGTTAGGGTTTTAACTATATGTATGATCATGTGACCCATGGTAAGATATGGGTATATATTTGTATGTTTGGATTGAATAAAGGAGAATGTTCAGGGTCCTCCTCAGATAACAGCTTCCTAACTGAACTACTCATTGAACTTACACAACTGACTTTTGTCGTCTCTGGTAATACCCATTACCCCTACAAGTCCACGAGAAGTGACTTGACTACAATTCGTTGGATAGCTTTCACTGCATAAGTGCTCTCAGATGAGTACCCAAGTACCATGGTTTCATTCTTATTTTCCCATTTTTTTTTTCATCTTGTATTTGCCAAGTTAGCCACCAGCAGCATGAGAGTGAAGGGCACAAGGACTCAGGAAAAATTCAGATTTTGTAAAATATTTCCAAAAAAATGTTTAGATTTTTTATTTTAGAATGTGGACTAAACAATTATGATTGTAAACGTGAATTGGCGAGCTACATGAAAATCAATAACGAATCATTAATTTAACACCCACAACGCAACCTACCATGTGCTATAGCTTTGGCTCTGGCGTGATCCAGCTGTAGCTGGGGTACACCTCGGTCCAGGGCAAACACGGCCGCGGCTGCCAGGACCCCAACCTGCCTCATACCCCCTCCAAGAACCTTACGTGTCCTAATTGCCCTGAAACAAACACAAAAGCCAACTATGCCTAGGGATTTCCTTGATCGTCTGGACCTTGGATGCATTCAAAGGTAATTAAGCATAACTTCACTAATCTTTTGAAGGAGATTTGAGGGTTTGGCTTTAATCTTTATTTCATCTTCATGTATTTTTCAAAAAGCGTACTATATGGTTCAAATGCTTGATTCTGACTTAAGATTCATTCCATCTGTATGAACTAACTCACCACCCTCCTGCATCTGCCCCTGTTGGGCACTTACACCCAGAGAATCAATCTGTTTCAATCACAGCCCAAATAAAGTCTGTTCAGTTATACTTACATGTCAATAAACTCCCTAGTTCCCGCTATGACAGAGCCAACTGGAGCACCAAGACCCTAGCACATTCAAGCAGAGAAAGCAGCATTAACATCCAATATTACAAGCTCTAGTTACAAACAAGAAATAAAGAATAATCAAGCACTACATTTAGCCCATTGGGCACAGTAACAGTCGCGGAACATCAATATTCTAGGAATGTTTTGCTGAACATTCTAAAATGATCCGCTCTTAGTTCAGAATGAAAATTATATGAATGTTCTGGTGTGAATGTTCATAGAACGGTCAGAGCTGAATGCTAAATAAATCATTTGGATTCAGATTGTTGTCTGAATATTGGAAGTTATCTGTACAGTGGTAGAACTCGGTAACAGTTCAGTTTTTATGATATAGGAAATATCTCAGTTTTATATTTAGTTTGCAGCAATGTTCATGATTGGTGCATGACATTCTGATCAAAATAAAACATTCATATGACATCAAATAAGAACATTCCAGGAAGGTTAGAACCTGAGCGTTGCTGAAATGTTCCCAATGGCCGCCGCTGCTCATCACCCCCTGCTGTGGTCAGTGTTATAAGCACAGTGCTAGGGGCAGATTGCCACCCAATTGAAAAACATGGCCGCTGCCATGGGCTGGGCAGGATGATGGCCATATGCGAAAATCTCCCTTCATGGGATCACTGAGAGAAAATGAAGGGCAGCATCCTGTTCTTGAAGTTTATTACTTTTATATAAGCTGATATGTATGTGAGCCTTTAGGACAACTTTAAAGGCACACAAATGTCATTCAATGCCAGCAGTGATCTGTAATCCTTGACAAGTTCATTTCAAGCAAGAAATTGAAATATTTCTCTAAAATGTTCCTGAAAGATATTGCACACCTAAATAAGCAAATACTTAATGGTTGTTATCTGAAAAAGTAGTGGCATGCTTAGTTTGTTTAAATGTCATCAGGGAACTGCAACATCTATTTAATAACATAAATCAAAATTGCCAAACATTTCAGAAAGAGAGCAGAAGTTACAGATCTGCTTAACATATCTCCTACTTTTCCAAAAGATACTTTCGTCAGCAAAACATAACCTATAACGTAGGATTTGAAAATAAATCGACATTTCTCCCTTCTCTCAAAAAATCCTTTATTTAAAAGAATCTGAGTAATGGGACCTTTATTGGCACCTATATGGATCTATAGGATGATTGCTCACCCATAGGCCCTTGCAACAGTCTGAAAAAAAATGAAACTAAAGATTTACTGTGGTGTTTACGTTGATTACTGTTGTCACGCCTCCCCCCCCCCCCCCCCCCTGACTAAAGAACGAAGCGAAAGGTATAAACAGTTTATACCTTTCGCTTCGCTCTTTAGTCAGTTTGGGGGGGGGGGGGGGGCAACAGTAATCAACGTAAACACCACGATAAATCTTTATTCTCATTTTTTTTCAGACTGTTGCAAGGGCCTATGGCTCACCTTAGAGAAGCACATGTTTACAGAGTCGCAGTTGTTGAGGATTTCAGCAGGAGACACTCCATCAGCGACAGCTGCATTCATCAAGCGCGCTCCGTCCATATGTAAGGCAAGACCATTCTCCTTGCTAATCTCTGAAACCTAAAAATTCAAACACATATACGTTTGTTTAAAATCAAACCAGCAGATGAAACCTAAAGAAACCACCAAAGGGCAGGCTAATCTCTACTTACACAGTGCCCGATGTTAAGTTATGTGAAAACCTGCCCGGCGTGGCAAGTTTTTTTTTTTTTTCTAAAAAGCCAAGCAAACTGTACATTTATGTTGTCTGAAATTCAGGATGACAACATTTATCCAGTATGATTTGTCTAATTCGCCTAATATATATTTTTCTATATTATAGACTCTAATTTCTTTTATACAACCCTCTACCCAGCATCATAATTCTGATGATATAGGACATTCAAGTAACATTTGAATCTCCTTGTTCTAGACAAAGGTTACATAAGCAATTATCTTTAATTCCAAATTCAAACAGTATATTGTTTGTGTAGATACGTCTCTGTAAAATTCAGAATTTTATATATCTTAAATAAATATCATCAATCTTTGATATTCTAGAAAAGTATCTACCAATTGAAAAGACAGGAGATAAGGGGTTGTACATTGATAGTTCTTTGTATTTTAGAAACTCCTTTATTTTGGCACAGGCAGAGCCATATTCAAGAAAGTATTTTTTGTTGTTGTATTTCTTTTCAAATTGATATTGAGATAAGGGCATTCTGTCATTGTCTAATGTATCCCATATTGTACATATTGTGATTTGTAGTTGTAAACAGTTAATGTAAATAATAGGAGTTTCAAAAATATTGCCTAAATTAATGAAACCCTCTCTGACATAAGTTCTTTCGAACCTTTATTGAATGTTATTTCACAGATCCTCACAATATAACCCATTCCAAATTTAAATAAACCTGATAATTCAAAATTATTTGGAATTTCCTTCCATTTTGCTGGCGTTCCAATGAGTCTTTTCAGCTATCCTATTTTGAGGGAGTTGTCAAAAGTTTGAGATTATGCAATTTCTTACCTCCATTTTTAGTATCAGCCTCCATAATTTATTTACGAAACTTTGGACGCTTACCATTCCAAAGGAAATTATTGACCATTATTTTCAAATTAGAGAAAGTTGTATCATTAGGGTTCGGCAGGGACAGGACTATATGGGTGATTTTGGAAAATAGCAAACTTTTTATTACTACTACTTTCCCACATGGAGTTTTCTCATCTTCCATACTGAAATGAGGTTTTTCATGTCATTGATCTTTCTTGATATGTTATCTTCAATTATATCACCTATTTTCTTCATATCATAACTGATTCCTAATACGTCCATTTTAATCCAAATTTCCCTTCCCAACTTATACTCCTGTCCCTCACAAGTCCAATTTTAATAACCTTGGTTTTCTCTTTTTATCCCTTTATTTATCTAAGATATTTTTTAACCAGTCCAGTACTCCCATGACACCACTGAGACTATCTCTATCAAACTTGGGATCCAAAAATTCTCATGCCCCACACAAACTTCCATTTTCCCTACAAACAAAATGTAAGTTGTTTTTAAATGTTTTCAAAATCTCAATGTGCATGCATCTTTCAGATATCATTTTCATTAAGTGTTTCCAAAAATATAATATTAATTTATTTCTTTTTCATTGTTATTAATGTTAATTATTTCATTAAAAAAATATCTATTTATTGTTTTATGATATTAGTTATATATGAGAAAACCTTTCCCAAAAATTCAAATTTGTTTGCAGTTACCATTTTGCAGTATTCATTTTTTTTCAAATCTTTTAATTCATTGTATTTTTTCTATTTTTCACTTTATTCCCTTTTTCTGAATAAATCTTATTCACTCTACTCTATTTCAATTTTAATTCATTAATACCAGATTAGATTTATTTATCAATCTATTACATCATTTTTTATTTTATTGTTTCAGACATGTTAAAATCAATTTCAATTTTCATTTTATTATTCATCGATAGCCAAATTTATGTTTACATTACATTATATTTGATCATCCGAGACACAAACGTCTGTCTCTTAAAAACGTACTGTGCACATAATTTACGCAGTAACATCAAACTTTAAAAAGATGGCTATTGTCTTTCTTTCGCCGATTGCATCTCCAAAATGGATCATTTTAGGTTATCAAGTTTATAGCTATCATGAATAAGAATTAGTCTGTTTGTTGAGTCTTATACACCACCTTCCTCAAATTTGCAAGTCATTTACTTATGAGAGCACTTATTAGTGTGTTCAGTTCTAAATAGCCTTCAGCCTGCATGTACTGAATGTAAATATATGACATCACAGGCTCTTTCCGGCAAGCTCTGGTATGTTCCAAGATGGCGTTTCCATGAAGCGGCTTAGCCAGTGCATTAGCCGTATTTTGCAAGATACAGTCAATCTGTGCAATACAATTGTAATCAAGGTGTCCTAAGAAAGGTGACACAGAGCTCTAAAACATATCCTTTCTAATTTTGAAGGTAGACCTAAGCATGTTTCCCACTATCAAGAACTCAGACAAGATCTTGCTAAGAATGCCAAATTCTGGTGTTCTTGGAAGATTCTGCATGTCATTCTTGATTATTTGTGTTTGTTTCTCGGAACATCTTCTAAAGATTATCTTAGCTTAGTCCTAGCAGACTCTCGAAGTTTTAAACATGTTCAAAACACTTGTGGAAGTTTGTGAGTCATGGACCAATGAGTTTGCTCCTATCTCATTCCTATAAGAGTGTTCCTAAGACATTCTGTCCTAGTAACGTCCTAAGAATATTCCTAAGAATGAATATGACTACAGGAAGTAAATACAACGCATCACGTGACTTGCTTTTTAAGAGAACAAGCAATACATGACTGTATATGTGTTTATACTTGTATTAGTTTCTGATATTTTCAGAGAGGAATCATTTAAATTTGTTTTACTTCAGATGTAGTGAGAATAAGAACATTAGATTATGCATAACATATCGTCAGATTAAGATGATTTAATTTTATAAAACATTACCCCGGGTCAACCAGCATACGTATCATGTGACTTGCTGAAAATAAACTCATTTGAATATTGTTTAAGTGCTACTTTTGTTTTATTGTCCTTTAGTCTTAAATATTTCTTAGCATGCTTGTGATACAGTCCCATTTCTTAGGAAATTCTTATGTTAGTCCTGGTAAGTTTTGAAATGACTTGTCCTATATATTCTTAACTTATTCCCAAGATATTCTCAAGAATATTCCTAAGACATTCCTAAGACCGTTCTTAACAACTTCTTATCAAGGTCTTAACTTGTTCTTGCCCATTTTTGAGGTACATTTTGGCCCCCCTAAACTCTTTCTAAGTTCTTGACATGGTTCCTGACAGTGGGAACCTCACATTCAACATTTGATGAAGAAAATGGACTGCTGGTGGAAGAGCAAGTTGGATTTAGGGGTGGTTACTTGACAATTGACCACATTTTTACTCTGAAATACATCATTTCCAGATATTTGAATAAAATTAGGAAAAGTCTTTACTGTGTATTTGTGGACTATCGTAACGCCTGTGACTCAGTTAACTAACAGAACATTAATATGGAAAAAGTTTTATTTAAAACGGCATTAACAGACTATCCTCAGGGTCATTCACAATATGCATGCTCAGCCCAAATCTTATGTTTCATGAATGCATGGAATAATTCTTGTATTTTTGACCGTAACGTTGGCGTTAGACAGAGTGAAAACCTCTCTCCTGTACTGTTGCCATATTCTTGAATGATATGATTAGCGTTCTGGCCCACAAATATGAATGCCTAAGGAAATTAGGGGATGAAACTATTAAAGTTTTGTCTGATGATATTGTTGAAACCTAGCTATCTAAGGCTATATGCATTGCTTTATGCAGATGACACTGTTATTATGGCTGAGAGCACCCAAAAGCTACAGCTTGTACTGAACGTACTTGAGGAGTACACTGTAAAAAGTATAAGTAAACGTTTACCCTATTTCGGTGCAACTGAGCTGCACCCGATTTGGGTAAATGTTAACCCAGACATTTGTGAACCGGGTTAACGTTTACGACTTCAATGGCAGTGCAGGTAAACCATTACTTCTGTGTAGTGGGTGAATGTTTACCCACCTAGGGTTAGATGTCAGCTTATGATATGGGGTAAACGTTTATTTCGGAGGGAGGGGCGAGTATTTATTATTGTGCTGCATAACCTTTAACATATACTAATATCAAGTACGATATAAGGTACATAAAACATACATCTACAATAAAACTGCCACGGCAGTCCAGTTATTAATGCCTATTCTTTGTTATCTAAACATGTCTTATTTAGTTCTCTTCGTGCAGGGTTTTTCGTCTCTCTTCCTCTTCTTCTTCCTCGTCTCCTTAACTACAAAATCGTGTTGGATGGATTACAACGACTCCTGTTTTCACTTTGGAACTTCATATGGATATGGATTTGATTTAATTGTGCGAGATTTTAAGATATCTTTTCACTATCTCTACACCATAACCATAACATCCTTCTACAGTAAATGCTGCCACGTGGTTAAGTGCTAAGTCTAAAAATTCATGGTAGGTGATGTTCTATATGTAGGAAGAACACACCAAGTATAAATGCAAATAATCCCAACGTTACAAACAAATCTTAGTCACTTACTGTTCGAAAATGTGTATAAAACCAGAGACAACATTCCTGCACAGTCTTTATAAAACCTACTAGTAGAGCCCTCTCAATACATAATCCAACCTCAAACTGCCCGCCGCAACTACGTAACTTACAGCAGAACTGTTTTCTAGGTCAGTGCTCCTTTGTTCTAGCGTATCACCATGACTAATGGAAACGTGGTCTTTCAGTTGGTTGATATCTGAGACGACAGGATGTATGACACATGTTTAAACTTCACCGAAACTTCGGTAAACATTCACCCAAAACGGTAAATGTATAACTATGACATTCACTGCAATGGGTAAACCTTTACTCAAAAAGTTGAGGTTTACCGAAAACTGGTGTAGGTTCTCTGCTGGAGGTGAACCTTAACATTTCAATCGGGTTAACGTTTATCAATGAAAAATTATTTGGGAAGATGTTCACCTATTAGTAACTAATTAGTGCAAGGTTCACCCACATGATACAAAGGTTAATCCTTTTCAGATCAATGTAACTCCAAACTAGTTGAATCTTTACCGAACCTTCTTACAGTGTACTGTCTTGACAACAAACTCTATGTGAATATTTCCCAAACAAAAATATTGATTTTCTCTAGGGGAAAAGTCAAGAATCAGCTTTTGTTTACTTTCAATGTTGTTCCAGTTGAAGTTGTTCATTCGTATTGTTATCTTGGCCTGCACCTGAACTACAATGGCTGATTCAGCCTCACTCAAAACATTTGTATGGTATAGCCTCTAAGGCCATGTACAGAGTAATTGCTAAGTGCAGAAAACGTCCAACTACCAATTGAGATTTCAATCAAGTTATTTGATAGTGTGGTTAAGTCTGTTTCATTGGATTTGAAGTACAGAGTTACCAATGTAGTGGACTAGGAGACAAGCTTCAGATCAAGTTTATCAAACTCATTATGGGGCTTAATTAAATCCTATACTCCAGCAGTGATGGTGAGGGGTGAACCTGGATGCCTCCCTACTAACATAGACATCAAATGCAGAATTCTCAATTTCTGGCTGGGTCTTGCAATCAAGATAACCAGATGGTTCAAGCTTGAAATTAGAAAACGGCTATGTAATGTATATATATACAGGATTGGAATGGCAATGTGTATGTCAACAAAGCCTGTACTAAGTATAGACTTTTTATGAAAGATCTTGAACTAGAGAAATACTTATTAGACCGTCCATGGTGTCTGTTCTCCCAACTGCTTAAAAACATTAAATTTCCATGTAAATATATTTTCTCAGGAAATGGGGAAGATTCCCCAACATGCCTGTGACCAGAATAGCTGTGATGAATTCCATTTGTTGCTCACATGTACTGCTTTTTTGGGGGATGGGGAAATTGCGTTTCTCGTCACATTTATGCCATATTGTGGCTAATTTGTGACTAGCCAGTAGTAAGTAGTGGAGGAAACCGGAGTATCCGGCAAAAACCACGGCTTAACCCAAAGTCACTGGCAAGTTTCTCATATGCCAAGGCCGGGATGCGAACCCAGGCAGTAGTGAGAGACAGCTCGCAGTCAGAGGGGCATTAGTAAAGTCTATCCAAGAGCCTTACTTTAATCCTCTACCTCCTGCCTACTTAAATCTCTGCGATCTGACTAATGAGTACCAAGGTTAGTATTGAGTGCTGTAACAACTTATACTATGCATATTCTACCTCTGCTAAATTTGAGACTACTAATTATACCAAATAAGTAGTCTCTCAGCCAGTTTTACTATCTATCTACAGTGGACTCTCTAATGTGATGACCTCCTATATTTAAGAATTTTCTGTTGGTATTTTATCCCACAACATTGTGATATATGTTGTCATTCACTCATCTATAGTCAGTGTATGCCCTAACCCTCACGTATACTTATACACCACAGGGTGTTAAAGATGTAATTTGGGAATACTTGACTGGTGTAGGTGTTCCAAGTTGTCAGGCAAAACTGCTCCCATCAACAGTATAGACGTTATGCAAAGGTGCATACTCCCGGGTGCATACTTCATAGGGCCAAAGATATTCTTACCTTTTTGAATACAGCTCTCTGTTATAGTCTTTCTTTTTATGTCGTTTGCAAAAATTAATACTTAAAGGGATACAGGTTCATTAAACTTGTGCATAACACTGACAGGTATGATCTTATCTCAACAGTATATTAAGAAACAATGCACTTTAAGGGAACTAGATCTATTTACCTTCAGAATATAGCTCAATGGTATGGACCTTCCTCCACAGAAGTTGTGCGTGTTTTCCAAGCATATGAGTCTGCTGAGCGGCTGCATGGGATGTGCTTCTGGTCGGATCTTCAGACGGAGTTCTTTTAGGTCAAGTGTTCCATCGGGAAAAGTTGTTACAGTTCTCGGGTGCACACCAGCAACCTGGGAGAAAAGAAATAGGACAAACAAAAATTGTTTTATAGATAGATAGATAGATAATCTTTATTTCAAGTCAGTAATATTTTTTCATGAAGTAAACATGAGCTGCCAGGGCTCTTGGCCGACTAAAAGCAATTAATGGGATTAGCTTACGAAATTCCCAATCCAATGTTCTGAAAATTACTTGTAGGGGTAAAAGGTTTAAACCAGCTAAATCACTAACTTCTATCATTAAGATCAGTTCTTAATATCACCCTGTCCCTACAAAGAGAGCATCACCCCTGTCCCTACAAAGAGAGCATCACCCCTGTCCCTACAAAGAGAGCATCACCCCTGTCCCTACAAAGAGAGCATCACCCCTGTCCCTACAAAGAGAGCATCAACCCTGTCCCTACAAAGAGAGCATCACCCCTGTCCCTACAAAGAGAGCATCACCCCTGTCCCTACAAAGGGAGCATCACCCCTATCCCTACAAAGAGAGCATCACCCCTGTCCCTACAAAGAGAGCATCACCCCTGTCCCTACAAAGAGAGCATCACCCCTGTCCCTACAAAGAGAGCATCACCCCTGTCCCTACAAAGAGAGCATCACCCCTATCCCTACAAAGAGAGCATCACCCCTGTCCCTACAAAGAGAGCATACTTCAAAAATGAATATGTTCTTATGCTGTTGGGGGCTAATGTAATTTCCACTACTATAACACTTCTATGCCAGTGGAAATGCTGTCAGCGATAAAAGGTACTTCAGTATTTAAAACATAATTTACACTTCAATATTTAGTCCAAGTAGGCTGGGGTAAATACTCAAGGTCATTTATGACCTCATGGAGTATAGGGTTACATATGAATAAACATGCTGTAATATACAAGAGACAGAGAATCCAATATGTTGTAGTAATGGTCGCATTTGTTCATCATTCTTGCTATATTTTCTAAATTGTTATCATCAGTGTACATATTAGCAGGGCCGGTAGATATGAGTTGCTTAACTAGTCCTACTGGGCCAGTGGAAATAGGTGATTACTATATAAACGTATTGATGCATCTAAGACACTAAGCAGAAATATATGTCCCATTTGGCTTAAATTTTATTTTTTCAGTAGCTATGCAGAATGATGCTAAAACATGCCCCATTAGAATGAAACATCCTATTGAATAACCTCACCTGGGCAATACCTCCTTGTTCATACAGAGTAATGTGGGACCTATCACCAACTAAGGTCTCCATACCCCTCTCTCTGCAGTGGCCCATGACTATTGAAAAGAAAAGGAAACACTAAGCTCATCAAAATGGTAAATAGAAAAAACAACATTAGGAAGCTTCACAACAGCAAACACTTGTTTCAAATATTTCAGTAATTCTAAGTATTTTGGTGTTTACAAGTAGTTTTATAACGTTTTTGATCACAAGAGGTTACCTGAGTCTTCACAGATTGTGTTTTCATTCATTGTGTTTTCAATAAGTAGAGTAAAGGGGTGAGATTAGAACTCCCCACACTCAAGGAAAAACATTATTACATTGCGTTATTCTTTTCTTTCCCGGAATGTGGCACTTTAAGCAAATTGTGCTGAAATAGTAGTCATTTTCTCCAATCAGTAAATGTGAGGCTCTAATTGTCCAAATGTGCAAAATGCAAACATCTCAATAGCTCATGTAAAGAATTAGGCTGAGAGAATAGAAATGCCATGGAAACTATTAATTCAAACTTTTCTTTAACTTGAAGTACCACTAGCCGTACTTGGTCACTGGAGCTATTTCAATATTGAAATGTCATTACTAGTATAAATGGGGAATTTGATAAGGTTAGGGACTACCCCGTACCAATATATATAAGTGTGTGTATGTTCCAGCATATAGGAAAAATTTAAGCCATAATTTCTGATCTGGTTATGTATGAGTATCTAAATAATCATATGCATTCATGGGTATATGCATATGGATATGTATATACATATATGAAGGAGTAAATGTGTGTTTGAATATATATATATATATACATATATATATATATATATATATATATATATATATATATATATATATATATATATATATATACATATATATATATATATATATATATATATATATATATATATATATACATATATATATATATATACATATATATATATACATATATATATATACATATATATATATACATATATATATATATACATATATATATACATATATATTTACATATATATATATATACATATATATATATATATATATATATATATATATATATATATATATATATATATATATATATATATATATATATATATATATATATATATATATATATATATATATATATGGGTGTGTGTGTGTGCAGATGGGTAATAAGACATACACATATAGACATATTTTGGTAACAATGTGATATTTTGAGAAATATTTGGACTTCAAGGTATTGTTCCTGTTCAGTTTAACAATCTCAATCTTTCTTCAAATATTCTAAAGTAATTCTCTATTTAAAGAGCTATATTTAAAGTTGTTATAGCTACTTACCTGAAATCAAGTTCCCCATGGTACCACTGGGGACGAACAGTGCTGCATCCATCCCAAAGATCGTGGCTACTTTTTCCTGCAAAGCTTCAGAAAAAGCACAAACAATACATTTGTAGTTTGAGGCACTTCAAATACCAGTATTGCCTATTCAGGGCTTGATGGCTAGGGATTTCACAACTGATTATCCTTCGGACAAGTGAATAAACAAGATGGACGCCACAGGCGTCGACGGGTAAGGTCAAGTTCTGCTTGGCCGTTAACGCTAAGATATAACACCAACAGTTGCTTTTAGTTGTACACCTTAATGCCTAACATGTCCTGTTAACCTTTTAGCCTTAACATCCTGTTAACAGAGTCTTTTAAAATCATCGGAAATGGGTTATAGCATTTAGATATGACTATAATGAACTATGGAAGGAAGGAAACACCACATCAACCATCCCTAAGGTTTGATATATTACATTGCAACATTTTAAACCTCCCACAGATTATTTATAAATCATTCAGATCATGACAAAAATTGGGGTGAGTATTCATTGTGGTATGGGCTCAAAACTAACTGTCAGACTGAGACTCAGAGATGTGATTGTACTTGTAAACTGACAATTGCCCCTATCGACAATGAAAAGATAAAGAGATGTATTAAAAAGAAATATCATATCTTCAGTTTTGACAAAATTATCCCAAAATTGTGCAATATTGATACATTTCATAATGTTCACTTACAGCAGTTTCAATCAATAACATTCAAGAAATATTTGTGTGAGGTTTGGAATATCTATTCTGAAGAATAGATTTCTTAGAGTTCGATCCAAAATTTATTTCATTTTCAATAATTTTTTTGATACAAATACCCCAAAATTAGGCACCATGGATACATTTCAAAATGATAACCATACCAGTCTCAATCAGTAACCCCCAATCAATGTGTGTAATATTTGCACCTTCTACGTTGAAGTATAGACTTGTTACATTTCCAATCACTTTCTTTGCTGAAATAAGCCCAAAATTGCAGTCACTAAAAGGGGGACTATTACCAACTTTACTAGTGTCAGTCATCAAAAACTTAAAAAGTATATGTGTAAGACATTTGCAGCTTCTACTCTTAGGCCTATGATTTTTATATTCAGATCCCAAAGATTGCTTTTCCTATCCTTTGTAATATTCCTAAAAATCATGCTTTGTTATTTTTGCATAGAATACACCATAAATAGGATTTACCGGGTAACTCACACCCTGCTTCCTTAAATGTATCATGCTTTTTTCTTGAAGTACACATTTTTTATCAGCTGCCTTGCGATAACCTGATAAGCTAACAGATATGAAACTTGAACTGAAGTCAATTTTAATGCCTAAGGCGTTAGTCTCTCTGCCAGTAATAACTGTGGGAAGAGGACTTCCCTTAAGAGAATGTTCAGATATATATATATATATATATATATATATATATATATATATATATATATATATATATATATTTATATATATATATATATATATATATATATATATATATATATATATATATATATATATATATATATATATATATATGCTGGATGCCATGTTGGATTTCTTTAAAGTTGCAAATCCAAGGCAACCTCATGAATGGTTTCATTGAATTCTTTGGCCCAAAAAACTGATGACCAGACATAACATTATCGTCATAGACCTAGTCCAAATGAAGTTATGGCTGAAATCCTAGAATGGCGACGTTCTTGGAGGCCATCTTGGATGTCCTCAAAAGGCAAACTCAACCCAACCTCATGGATGGTTTGTATGTGTCGGGTGGTCATGAATCTATCAATTAAAATACATCTACAGAATGTTTTCCACTGGGATCCTATTTTCTCAAGAGGTAAGGGCCATTATGACGCCATTCTAATGTACTAGTACTAGAAGTATGCGCCCAAACATCAGATGGTGACTTCCTGTGGCATTAGAGAGTTGTTACATAAACCTCATTTTAATCCTCTAAATCCTGCCTATTTTATCTCCGTGGCCTGACAAATAAGCATCCGTCTTTAATTATACTTACTTGTAGTGGCCCATGATTCTTATTCTAATACTCTACATCCTGCCTATTTACATGTTTACAGTTTCTCCACCCTCACAAATGTATGCTAAGCATCAAGCATTGATAACCCTTGTGCTGCTGGTGACTAACTTGACCAATACAGAATGTTGCAAACAACCTGAAAATTCACTGAAACTTTGGTATATGGGTACATAACCGAGAGTATATGGCGAGAGCTATCGAATGAATACCAACATGAAAGGTTTAGATAGTTTTCAAAAATCTTTGCGTCATTGTGATATGGGCGAAATTAGAAGCCTCAGCATTGGAAGGATTAAAACTTAGTGACTGAATGAGGACCAACTTTTTAAAATCATTTTCACTGTCCGTCTTTGTTATTAAGAGATACAACTCATTTGTTGTCAGTGGATACAATCTTAGTTATTTTAAGCATTTTGTCTTGTTCAAATGATACATTCACTTTTATTTTAATTGATTTATTCAAACCACAAATGATGATATTTTTGGTTAAAATTAAAAAAGTTTTATTATGGGTGCTACTATTACATAATCTAGAAACCCTTGGTCCGGGCTCTATAAAGGACTTGGTATATGAGAAGCATGTTTATCAAGCCAAGCATGTAGCTCAAACTGGAAATATTGTAGCGGACGGATGGAAAGTATAGACATGTTGTTACAATGGTAATACTAGTGAGAAATCTTGACCCAAAGTGCATAAGGCTCGTACAGCTAGAAAAAATTTCAACTATTTATAGCAAACCGGACCCTCGCCTTTGTTTTGACTGTGACGCGCGACTACTGAGGTGTGTCTCTGTACAACTGTCTTTTGTTCCTAGCCCACATGGGATCAACGAGGCTTGTCATCGCTAAACTACCACTGGGTTATAGGCTCCACACACACGATATCTCACTAAAATTTTCAAATGTTATGGCCTGTAAAAATCTTTAGCAGTAAAGAATCAAAAAGAATATTGGGCATAGTCAATGACATCCCTAAGGTATCTGTGAACCTGTAGTGACCATCACTTGCGTAAGTAATGAGTGAAAATTTGATAAATATTGAAATGAAATAGAATATGGGTTGACTTAGGACGGTTGGCTACGATATTATCTACCTGGCAACGCTCAGGAACCTGGAGATACTCCTTGTTCTATGATTATGCTACAATGAGGTGTGTTTTTGGACGGGCCTTTTATCTAGCTTGCAATGGTACCCATCACCTTAAATCAAATTTCATACGAATCATAAAAGAGCTTATTTAAAGATGGTACATGTAGGGTAAGGTTTGGGGAGATAAAGGTTTGAGGTTAAGGGACTGAAACAAGGATGTTCTCTGTCACCAGTGCTCTTCACGCTATACCAGGCAGAGTAAGACGATAGATTAATTACAAGTGGACTAGGAATCAAAGTTAGGGATTTAGTGACATCAGGATTGTTCTTTGCCGATTGTATGGTTGTCATGGGACAAGGAGAGGGAGATTTAAAGGAGTACTGTAAATCACTTAAATATGGCGTGAATATTATATAGCGCAATTACGTTACTGCCCTGGATAGCGTGATCTAAGTATAGCGGTGAACGGGAACAGCAGCATCAAGTTCAATTAAGAATTTAATAAAAAAAAACACGGGGATTTCACGATAGCGCTTATGGTCAGGGCGCTATTATCGCTATCTTATTGCTCCCACTATACATAAGTGATTTACAGTAATTTAAAAAGAATGGGAGGGGAGTAAAGTAGAGAATGGAAAAAGCAGTTTAACTCGTCAAAGATCAGGGTGGTGAACATACAAAAGAAAAGTAACGAAGACAAAATATGGCAAATGGGGGAGGGACAGGTGGGGAAGGGGATGTCTATTGTTTTTAAGATAAAAGAAGAGAAAGAATACAACTACCTAAAAGAAGAGAACGAATACAAATACCTAGGAATATGGTTCTCAGAGTAACGGGTAAGTTCGAAACACGTGGAGAACGCAATACGACAAAACTGGGAGATTATTTATCCCTAGAATCTTGTATGGAGCGAAGGTCTTTGATATGGCAGATAGGAACAAGCGTAAGCTAGATATTTTAGAAAGACGAGTAGGAAGGTGGGCAATAGGGGGAGACAGGGTAGCATCCCCTGAACCGAAAAGGTGGGTTAGGCAGGCATGGAATATGGCAGAGGAAAAAAGACTATGGGCAAACAAGGTAAAGCATTAACGAAAGCGGTGGGACTAGACGGAGCAAGGGTACTAATAGGTCTAGGGACTTGGAAATCGGAAGTAAAGACAGCAATAGCTGAAAGGGATAGGCGAAAGTGGCAAGAGGGGATGAAAAATAAAGAGTACACTAGAAAAATACAGCAGTAAGGAAGAAAAGTAATTTGAGTTGTGCTTAGATAGAGGAGAGGCAAAACGTTTTTTAACATCGAGCAGGATCACTGGATTGAGGAATAGAACTGGAAAAAGAGCACAAGATAAAACATGCAAAAAAGTGTAATGAGGGGAGATCCAGAGTGAACAACATATGGTTGGGGAAGGTACGAAGAGTATGGAGGGTTGATAGGGAAGGGGGTATGAAAGAAGTCACAGGGTGTGTTTGTGTGCTTGCATGTTATTGTCAATGACTAATACAATTAAATTTTGTTCAGTTCATACTAAGATGGCTGACTATTGAGGTACCTGATTGTGCCGGAAATGGATGGCAGACGGGATGGGCAAGGAGGAGGGGGAGCAGCTCCAGGAAATAGTAGGTTTGGTTGGGGAACCATCAGAGGTACTAGCCAGATCACTGGGAGAAGGGGTTTAAAATGAAGAAGAGAGAAGGGTAGAAACAGAAAGGGTATGAAACAGGCTGGTCACATTGATGCATGTGCATCGTTCAATCAATGAGGTGCATCGTTTCATATCAAAGTGCATCAGTCAAATTTGTAAGTTTGAAACATACTATTTGTTGCATTTGTTTAGGAAGCAGTGTCGATACAGCCTTGCGAGATTGTTTTTTTTATGCAACGGTGTGCCAGTTTTTGTAGAGCAGGAGGTAAATGTGAAAAGTATAATCTAAGGCTCCAGACAACCAGGTTTACTAGTATTCTCCGGGGAGTCAGATCAACAGTATCCAGTCGCCACCATCTGCTAGGTGAAGCGGGATGGGGACGGGGGGGGGGGGGGGGGGGGGGGGGGGAGGGCGAACGGCGGCTTCCTCTCACATCATCAATTGCACTTCCGACTGAGTGATGGATCCTGTGATAAGGGGTCCACCAGAGACTGTCATAGGCTAAATTACCGCAATCTTGATCAATTACTAAATGACATTAAATAATTCTGGTTATGCCAACTATGAATGGTTAAAAGGGTTGTATGATCATATCCTTTTTGAAAATGTACCCGGTATGTATTTATTCCGAAACCTCATGTTTAGTCCCAAAAGATAATGCGCATAACATAAAGACTACATTATAGCACACAATCTTGGTAGAAATTGTACTTAATTGAGAAAGTAGGGCAATTGTACTACCCAATAGCAAGTTATCCAGTATGGATTTGTTTACATATATAGCAAACACATGGTCCATCGACTTTGAATAGAATATACCTAGGAGGAGTCGAACGTCTGAAGGCCATGTTCAACAGAAGTGGTTCGCTTCATTACACTTGACTAGACATTCGACTGGGAATGTTACTATCTCTTTTAGTGCACAGATACGTCCTGCACGCACGTCTCCTTTCCACTTTTTCATTAGAAAGGTGGTTAAGGTTTGAAGGCTGTTTACCGTTATTCAACATGACGTGTGAGAAAATGCGTTATTCCCAGGATTGTTAAATTATAATATGAGCGATATCTGCTTCCAGTAAACTGGATCGCATGCATACATTATACATATGATTTTGGCAAAATAACAGTTGTATATATATATATATATATATATATATATATATATATATATATATATATATATATATATATATATATATATATATATATATATATATATATATATATATATAGATAGATAGATAGATAGATAGATATAGATATATATAGATATACATATAGATAAATATATATATATATATATATATATATATATATATATATATATATATATATATATATATATATATATATATATATATATATATATATATATATATATATATATATTATAATTTCTCTGGTGCATAGTTCAGTTTTCGAGGCTGTATCCGACCCTTTGAAAGGAATCATAAGGTTGTGTTTGTGTGCTTACATGTTATTATCAATGTCTAATACAGTTAAATTTTGTTTTGTTCATATTAAGATGGCCGACATATGAGGTACCTGATTGTGCCAGAAATTGATTCTCAACCCGTGAAACATGGTATGAAACACTTAGATCTTGTTTCTAATATACTTTGAGGCTGAGATATGAAGAAAAGCTGGTTCAAGTGGTGGCCATTTTGAAATCAAATATGGCGCTGGTTACCAGGGTAACCTAGATGGGTACCTTGCTTCTAATTATTCTACATGGTCCAAAGTATAACAGTGCCAACTTTCACAACTTTTCTTTGGTAAAAAATGTCAATGCTGGTCAATCTTTGAATGTTGCTGGTCAAGCTTATTGGTGATTTTTAAGCCATTTTTGCATCTTAGCACAACACATAATAACCTCATTAATCTCATTACTTTGTTGAACTTAGTCAGGATTGACATCCTCAGAAGACACTGACTTCCCTAAATAATAACTTTGGAAATAAAAATAGCATTTCTATAAACAAACATTTAGGGTCCTGAATATGTCATAAATGGATTCTATAACCCATAAAACATGGTTTTAGACATTTAGATCTTGTTTCTACCATAGTTTAAGGCTGAGATATGAAGAAAAACATTTTAGTGAAATCCAATATGGCGCTGGTTACCATGGCAACCTGGATGGGTACCTGACTTCAAATGACTCTTCATGGTCCAAAGTACAGCCGTGCCAACTTTTATAACTTTTTTCTAATAAAAGATAGCAATGTCGGTAAATCTTCAAATGTTGCTGGTCAAGCTTTCAGCAGTGGTGAGTTAGGACATTTTTAGGACATTTTTTGCATCAGATCATTTCGAAAACACAACACTATAACCTCATCAATCTCATTACTTTGATAAACAAAGTCAGGATTGACATTCTCAGAAGACACTGATTTCTCCAAATAACAAAACCTGAAATAAAAATAGCATTTCTAAGAACAAACAGAAATAATCATATTTGGCTTGAATCAAATAAAAAATATATAGGGACAAAATAAAGCCATCTTGGAATTCAAGATGGCCGACAGCAGAAATCTTTATTTTGGTCCTAATTATGTCCTAACTAGATTCTACAACCCTTAAAACATGGTTTTAGACACTTAGATCTTGTTTTATCATACTTTAAGGCTGAGATATTAAACATATTCTAGTGACAGCCATTTTGAAATCCAATATGGCGCTGGTTACCATGGCAACAGGGTGGGTACCAGGCTTTAAATGATTTTCACTCTTTTGTTAAAAAAGTGAACGATTCATTCAAATTTTGGCTCTTAGCCTCTGCACTATAATGAAAGTTGATAAGAAAAGTCCCAACTCGGCCCGTGAAAATTAACCAAGATGCCCAAAGGCTAATTATAAATGAAGTTTCTTTCCTTAAGCATATTCTCACTAGCATGTAATATCTATCTTTTCATCTTCTCACATGGTCTCAAACACAAATGCTCGAAATGCAACAATAGAAAATATCTTTTTCAGCAAACTGAAGATTTAAACGTGTGAAATGCAGTGGGATGCTCCCCTAGTAAACCATTTTCAAGCTCAGCAACAGACGTTATTCTCCTCATTTCCTCTGAAAACATAAAAGGACAGTGACAATTATTCTTTAAAAAAGTTGGTCCTTATTCAGTCACTAAGTTTGATAAGATTTGATGCTTAGCATACATTCGTCAGGGTAGAGAAACTTATAATATAACTAGGCAGGATGTAGAGTATTAGAATAAGAATCATGGGCCACTACAAGTAAGTATAATCAAAGACGGATGCTTCTTTGTCCGGCCACAGAGATATAAATAGGCAGGATTTAGAGGATTTAAATAAGGTTTTAATATGTAACAACTCTCTAATGCCCCAGGAAGTCATCATCTGATGTTTGGGCGCCTACCTGGGTCTACCTTTAGTACTAGTACATTAGATTCGCTCTCGGCCCGCGAAAATTGGCCAAGGTGCCCAAAGGCTAACTAGTTATGAATGAAGTGTCTTTCCTATATATTCTCTCTAACATTTAATAGCTATCTTTTCATCTTCTCACACGGTCTCAAACACAAATGCTCGAAATACTACAATAGAAAATATCTTTTTCAACAAACTAATGTATCAAACATGCAAAATCATGGTGGGATGCTCCCCTAGCACGCCATTTTTAACCTCAGCAACTGACGTTATTCTCCTCATTTCATCTTCCTTCATACGTCATCTACCTATGTGTGTGACCCCTTGATTCCCCCCCCCCCCCCCCAACAAAAAATTCTAACTGGAGCAAGTCGTTCCTTCTCGTTCACCCATTGCAGATTCAATACCACACGGCAGAATTCAAAACCACCACTCTGAGGACAAATTTAATTTGATATCACCACTCTGACAGGCTTGAGGTCACCAGGTTTTATCAAAAATATATATATATATATATATATATATATATATATATATATATATATATATATATATATATATATATATATATATATATATATATATATATGAAATAAAAAATTTAAAAAATGAAATAAAAAAAAAAAATTAAATTTTTTTAAAATTGAAATAAAAAAAAATATATATTTTTTTTAAATTTAAAAAAAAATATAAGAATTCTTTTTTTTAATTAAATAAATAAAAATAAAAAATACATAAATAGATAAAAAAAAAATTAAAATTTGATTTTTTTTTAAATTAATTTTTTTTTCAGCCAGCCGTATCGTATGAGATGTATTTTTTCTTTTTATTACCATAAAAGCGCAGGTGATAAATTCGTGACGCCCTGTTGGAAAGTGCGGTACGGCCTGCTATCCACCTGAAGTCATCCATATCCCACGAGGCGGAGCGTAACTAATGTTACTATATCTTATGCAACGATATCTAATTGTGGATGTTCTGGGTTGCACATGTACTACTTGATCTGTGGGGAATGTAGGGTAAAAGTAATCCTGGTCGTGGCTTACGGGGGTTCATTGCGCATTGAACGAAGAAAAGAATGGATATGTAACTAGAGACAAATTACTATATGCCTTAAATAGCTAAGTGCTGGACTCATGCCAGGAGTACCAGAAAAGCCATCAGCGCGAGGTCACGTCGGAACAAGGACCAATCAGGGCCCTCGCATCGATTACATTACTGAGAAACCTTATCTCCACCACCAGCTGGGGGTGCCCAGAGCACCAATTTAGGCCTATTAGCGGCTATTAGTTGACGCTGGTTAAGGCTAGCATGTTCAGGTTGACCGGCTGGTTTCAAATCCACTTGTGTTTGGTCATCTAAGATTGCGCGCTCATCACCGCTGTACAAAAGTAATGGGCGAGGAGGTGGTGCTGTTCTAAAGAAAAATCCCACCATCAAATCTTGGTGGATGTCAAAAGAAAAAAAGTATCTGTGATCCTGAAATTATTGCTAAAGATTGCCCCGAGGCGTTTCTTTAAATTCTATATGAAACAAGAGGGCCGCCAATGGCGTCAAACTACACTTCCAAGAGTTTGGTTGCTTGGTGGTGGATCTTCTCTAACTCGTTTTTAGTTTTTTTGTTCATTTTTTGTTGTTTCTAGTTTTTAGCCTCCTAATTTGAATATTGAAATGGCCGCTAAGAAATAAGACATATGGTCCAACTGAGCCCGGACACTTATATCTAACCTTTTAAGGCCCAAATGTTTGAGGAAGGTCTATATACCAGAATTGTACACTGAATGTAAAAAATATTTCCTGCAAGCGGCGAGGGGTGGGTAATTGATAAAATCAGCATTTTTGGGTGAGTTTGGCTCTTTTTGTATGTAAATTTGCATAATTTATCATTTTTTTCAGGTAAGTGTCAGATCATGACAAATGTGGTATCATGTTAAAGCTCTCCATCGTGGGAGTTCATTTATATGTGGTTATGGAAGTTTCAGTGATAATGATTTATGGAATTCCATAAATGATTTATGGAATTCCATAATAGCATGACATTTACGGAAATCATAAATCATTTAAGGAATTCAATAAATCATTTAAGAAATTCAATAAATCATTTATGGAATTCAATAAATCATTTATGGAATTCCATAATTTTACACATTTAAGGAATTCCATAAATCATTTATGGAATTCCATAATTAATTGAGATATATGGAATTTCATAATTAAATGACATTTATGGAATTCCACAAATGATTTATGGAATTTCATAGATGAATTATGGAATTCGGTGAATCATTTATTGAATTCCATAAATACCATTTATTTATGGAATT
>OZ012685.1:26094575-26212947 GCA_963942565.1 Maea johnstoni
AAAATCCCACCATCAAATCTTGGTGGATGTCAAAAGAAAAAAAGTATCTGTGATCCTGAAATTATTGCTAAAGATTGCCCCGAGGCGTTTCTTTAAATTCTATATGAAACAAGAGGGCCGCCAATGGCGTCAAACTACACTTCCAAGAGTTTGGTTGCTTGGTGGTGGATCTTCTCTAACTCGTTTTTAGTTTTTTTTGTTCATTTTTTGTTGTTTCTAGTTTTTAGCCTCCTAATTTGAATATTGAAATGGCCGCTAAGAAATAAGACAAATGGTCCAACTGAGCCCGGACACTTTTATCTAACCTTTTAAGGCCCAAATGTTTGAGGAAGGTCTATATACCAGAATTGTACACTGAATGTAAAAAATATTTCCTGCAAGCGGCGAGGGGTGGGTAATCGATGAAATCAGCATTTTTGGGTGAGTTTGGCTCTTTTTGTATGTAAATTTGCATAATTTATCATTTTTTTTCAGGTAAGTGTCAGATCATGACAAATGTGGTATCATGTTAAAGCTCTCCATCGTGGGAGTTCATTTATATGTGGTTATGGTAGTTTCAGTGATAATGATTTATGGAATTCCATAAATGATTTATGGAATTCCATAATAGCATGACATTTACGGAAATCCATAAATCATTTAAGGAATTCAATAAATCATTTAAGAAATTCCATAAATGATTTATGGAATTCAATAAATCATTTATGGAATTCCATAATTTTACACATTTAAGGAATTCCATAAATCATTTATGGAATTCCATAATTAAATGAGATATATTGAATTTCATAATTAAATGACATTTATGGAATTCCATAAATGATTTATGGAATTTCATAGATGAATTATGGAATTCGGTAAATCATTTATTGAATTCCATAAATAGCATTTATTTATGGAATTCCACAAATGATTCATAGAATTCCAAAATTGATTTATGGAATTCCATAAATCATTTGTGGAATTCAATTAGTGTGTACTACAGGGCACTTTGACTTGCCATACATATGCAGCATGGGTATGATTATGTCTTGAAAAGAATTTTTCGCCTTCCCTACATTAAATGGCCCTTCCTGCTTTAAATTTCCAAAATCAATGAATCGAATAAAAAACATGAAGGACGTATTGACAAATATGAGTTATGAATGTTTAACAATACTGTACAGTTATTGTATCTGCAAAGGGCAAATGTGCCTTATGACACAAACAGCATTTCCACTGTGACCGTTTGTATGTATATCTTATGTTTTTTATTGTTGCCAATATTTCTATTTCTATCAAGGCAAGACCAGACAAATTTCAAAAAAATGCTAAAAAAGAATTGTCAGGCTGAAAAGAAATTCTAAAATTTTAGAAACACACACACGTTGCAATAAAGAAGAAGAAAATAACACTTGAATCTCAATTGATAACATAAATGTTATATAATATTATATGCTAGTGCTTTATCTTTTGGATATATAGTATACTGTAAATCCTGTTAATTTACCAATGTTTTTAATTTGCCGATATTTACCAATCAGACTTGATCGGTAAAATAAGATTCGGCAAATTTAGGAAAGCTTCAGATCGGCAAATCGGAGACATGAATGGGAGAACTGTATGTCTGCCTAGTTCATTAATATTGAACCTTACTACAATGTATATATGCAACGATATCTTATTGTGGATCATGATGTTCTGTGTTGCACACGTCCATATGATATCAGAAACGGGAAAATAGGTAGGGTTTATGTCTGAACTTACTATATGTCTGCCCAGCTCTTCCCGCAGAGAGGACGGAGAGTCTAGGACAAATAGACCGGACACATTTAATACATTTCGATAAGGGTTAGTGATGGCAAATAGTAATTGTTACCGACAAGTGTCAGTTTTTCACAAAAGACCAGACAGCGACACAGGACGTTCAATCGCCCTCGAGTCCATTCCCGACAGCTCCAGACATCCATATAACAACAGAGGGTGTCTTGAAGCTCCTGAGTAATCTAAAACCCCACAAAGCAGCCGGTCCCGACCAGATCAGTCCCAGGATCATGAAAGAAATGGCCAACACATTAGCCCCCGACGCTAACTACCATCTTCCAGAAGTCGATACAAACAGGAGAAGTCCCAAAAGACTGGCGAACAGCTGACGTAGCCCCAATCTACAAAAAAGGCCAAAAGTATGTGGCAGCTAACTATCGGCCCGTATCACTTACCTGCATCTCAAGCAAAGTTCTGGAGCATATAGTGACAAGCCACATCATGAAGCACACGCACACAAACAACATCCTAAGCGACTTCCAACATGGCTTCCGTGAAAATCGCTCGTGCAAAACTCAGCTCCTCCAGTTTCTGACTGATGTGGTCAACAATCTCCATTCAGGCAGACAAACAGACGTATTGGTAATGGACTTCTCCAAGGCTTTTGATAAAGTCAGTCACACCAAGCTCACTCAAAAGCTAGACTTCTAGAGCATACGCGGGAAAACAAACCGATGGATAGAAGGTTTCCTCAGAAACAGAACCCAGGCTGTAGTAGTGGAGGGAGAAAAATCGGATTATGTCAGCGTTTTATCTGGTCTACCGCAAGGCTCAGTTCTCAGACCGTCCTTGTTTCTTTTCTACATTAACGTTATAAGCGAAGGCCTTAATTCGACAGTACGTCTGTTTGCAGATGACACCATCGCCTATATCGCCATCAAATCCAAGCGAGACTCTCGGCTCCTGCAAGACGACCTGAACAGACTGGCTGACTGGGAAACAAAATGGCAGTTGGAATTCCATCCGGACAAGTGTGAAGTCATCAACATCAGTCACAAGAAGACAACCATCAAGTCTGACTACGTCCTTCATGGCCACACCCTCAAATCCGTTGACGCAGCGAAATACCTCGGCGTCACCATAACTAAGGATCTCAAATGGAACACTCACATAGAAAATGCCAAAACAAAAGCAAACAGAGTCCTGGGCTTCCTGAGAAGAAACCTCAAGATAAACTCAGAAGAACTGAAGTCCAAAGCCTACAAGACACTAGTAAGACCAATGATGGAATATTCGGCAACCATCTGGGATCCTTACACCAAGGACAACATCAACAAAATTGAGATGGTACAGACCTATAATAAGATCTTCCCGTCTGTGCCACCCAGCCGGCTACCTGGTACCCAGCTCAACTAGTGACTACCACAAGTTCTCCTTATTCCCTAGAAACATCAGGGAGTGGAACGCTCTACCCCCGGACATCCCAATATCTCAGACACCTGATGCATTCAAAGCTAGCCTCAAGTCTCTATCCACAACCTAAATAAAGGTAAGGTTTTTAACCCCTTAACAAATGAACTCGCTGTCGTTCACATTCTCCTACTTTTCTTACTAACAGGCACTCATCCCCACCTGAGTCTTCTATGAAGTTTGGTGGTATACCGGAAGAAGAAGAAGAAGTTTGTTGACTTCACTCATCAAACTGTGAAATCCGAGATGAGAGTGGACACCGAGTAGTGCCAACTCGGGTTTCCTGGCTTATTAGTGTTGGTCAATTTCAATTTATCCTCCCTTGCCCATTTAATCCACCTATTATGACGTAATTAAAATACAAGCAGATATGAGATATGCAACTCTTTCCTCTTGGGGGTACTGTAATAGGGTCAATGTGATAACAACTAACTTCTGCTTTCAATTTGCCGAACGCGTGCCGTGTGATCACGATCAGTAAATTAAGATTCGGCAAATTGTGAAAATGGTAAGAACGGCAAATTTCGGACAAGGCAAATTAACCAAATCTACAGTATTATCTTTAAAATTAGTACAAGCCCTGCTGGGAGTCTGCTGGCAGTCATATTGCACTCAGAGAATGGAGTTATATTGGATGGAAAATATGAAATATTAATATCACTTGTTAACTGAATGTTGGTTAACAATCAACCATGATGCTCTGGACATGTTCATGTTAAAGTTTTCACAATAGTCACAAAAAGGCCCTACCTTCCAGGTACGTGTAATATCTGTCTGATATAAGCATACTTTGGGCTAATTTCAAATGGTGGAAATGCAAAAATAAAAACAAAACAACAACTATTTAGTTATAAATTTGTACTTAACTAGAAAGTACCTGCCCTGCAGACAGTAACCATGTTTTTTTTCAAATTGGCAAAAAAGATCAGAGCACCTAGATATCTGATTGCAACATCACTTAATTCTAGTTCTATCTTCTCAACCCTCATTTTTCGTTTGGCAATTCTTTTTATGGAAAAGAAATATCGGAGCACACATATATCTCTGCGACCACAGACTTAGGGCTTTAAAACTTATGTATCAATAGTTCAGAAAGCTTGGCTAACAGATTTGAAAATGACAAATAAGATATTAAACTGCATGTAGCGCATGTCATTTGCACTCGTCCTAGTTATTCAGTAAAATTATTTGTTCGTAATTTCTTAATGCTACTAGTCTTCTTGAGGGTAGGGTAGTGAAGGTATCGCATTCTACATGAACTGCGATCTAGCAGTTGGTCACTCAGTAAATTTTCCATATTTGCTCGTATTTTCTTAATGCTACGAGTATTCTCGGGGTTAGGGTAGTAGTGAAGGTATCGCATGCTACACGAATGCGATCTTGCAGTTGGTAGTCCCTGCCGCTGCCGCTCAAGAACACGTTGATACCAACATTTGGGATTTTCATTTTTTTGTCAGTTTTTCCGACAAGTTGCTGTTAGGGTGCACATAGGCAGGTGTGGCTTCTAGGAAAATAAATCCGCCCCTTAATCTCACGTCAATGGCATCATTCTCTCATGCCTTAGCAGTGATTCAAACCCAGGCAGTGATGAGAGACAGCTAGCAGTCATTGGCAATCCCTCGATCAGACCTCAGGTACGGCGCTGTCAGTAAGGGGCGCCGGAGCCGACCACCGACACACCCTCCCTAGCCATTAGCATTCTCCTCATGCTCCCAACCTGATGATATTCAACAGGGAGGTGGGAGAAGTGCAACAATCTGAGATTGTGCTTGCCTTACTTTAGCCAATGATGCTATTCATAGGTAGATTGAAGTACAGTAATGTGCTTAGAGTAGTTGACCAAATTGTAACTTTTGCAAGTTATTTGATTGAATAAAACTGTTCAACTATAACTTTATCAAAATCGTAAATAGTTTAGAATATTTCTATTGAAAGAATTTTTTTTTATTTTGTCACATTGCAGAATTAGGTACTCTGTACACCTCTATGGTCGTGTTCGCATCTTGTTGTATAGCCGCTCGTGGATATTAATAGACCACAGTTCCGCATTTGTCATTCGTCGACCGTGGTTGGGTCACATTTTTGAAAATTATTTACTTAGTGTATGCCACGATATAAAAACACATTTGAAGTTAG
Source organism: Maea johnstoni (assembly GCA_963942565.1). NCBI lineage: Eukaryota > Metazoa > Annelida > Polychaeta > Spionida > Magelonidae > Maea > Maea johnstoni. The sequence goes on from OZ012685.1 coordinate 26,099,925, forward strand.
TAAGTGGTAAACTATTTTTATCTATCTATTAGATTGCTGATAAATGTTTTAATGTAATACTTCTGTTGGGAAGTGTTAAGAGCTGGTTCTTCATCTAATTCAAGGCCAAAACTAAAATGACTGGAGAAGAGCCAGCAGGAACCACTGACTTCTCTTGAAAATGTGTTTTTAATATAGAGGGTAAACATACATACTGATACATAATCCTGTTTTTAAGCTTAGATGACCAAACACTTTTCTTCATCCAAGTTTTAAGTCATAGAGCGTGGAGTTGAATTACATGACAGGAAATGGTCACATGGAACATTTGAAAGTCACTAAATACAACTTTCAACCCTCAGAAGCACACGAAAAACTCTGATGTAAAGCTGCAAGCCGGTGTATCATATACTTCCTTATCTAAATATCCCACTTCTATGTAGTAATTTCCATTAAAACTGCTTTTATACTCAGTTTTCTTCTACGAGGAGAACTCTGGGAGGCTGTCTCTGTGTAACAGCCCCTCTGATGGCTTAATTGATTCGACCCAGATAGATAATCCACCGCCTAGAGCATTGAGGGGGGCTACTAAGCAGGAAACACAGCCACAGCACAGTGTAGCATCGTAGCCGCCACTCCACATCCTGGGTCCTCCATATGGTACTCTCTATATATATATGTATGTATATATATATATATATATATATATATATATATATATATATATATATATATATATATATATATATATATATATATATAAGCTTTTTAAAATATTGTTGGTTATACTTGAATAATTCAGTTATGAATATTTAATTGAAGATACCCATGATAATCAGATTTGTCAAACAAACATCCGGATCATTCAGTTATATACTAGGGGACTGACAAGAGCCAGTGTTGTAGACCACCATTGGCCCACTAATGGTAGACTGCTGGAATTATTTGCCAGCAAACAGCTTGTAAGGTGCTATACACATGCTTATTCATCTTGAAATGATCCTAGCTATTTTCTAGTCGTTGAATTGAGGATGATACTGTTGATTGATCCGCTTACCTCTAATTAACATTTGGTCTTTTAAGATTCAAGTATGCAGTTCAGTCCGGCACCCTAGTCCATGCAAAACTACCTCAGTTGTCATTGGATGGTGACCAAGACAGTGTAAGGAAAATGTTTGAGGAGCTTGCCAACTGGCTTCCAAGAAACATTTTCCACGTGGCTGTACAAGTAAGCGGTTAGTACAGCTGGCTCCAGAAAATTTTGTGGCCTAATCCCAGTATGGATTTTTGCCCAGGGCAAAAATGGCCTGTAGCATGTATGGGGCCAGCAGAACTAAACCCCAACCTACAGCTTGGGGCACTCTCTGGCCATAAATACTGGGTGCTTTCCTAGCCTGACTCCAAATCAGTCACTTCTGCATGCCCCTGTCTATTTACTTCAACCACTGCATCAGGTAATTTAAGGGCATCAATGAATGGATGCTTAAAGGCGCATTGGCACAAGAAGGCCATTTAGTGCCATAAAATCTGTGTAAATCAAAGGTCCATCGTTATTGTAAAATTAATAACAAAGCAATTGAAAAATAAAAATGTTCACAAGACAATGAACAGTTTCATACACAAGGTTGTTTCCAAAGAAACTATAAATTCTTTAGCCTAATCTCATGTAAATAAGATGAAATGCTGTCTGAAGGAACCTTTTCAAAGAGTTCCTTAAAGCTATTCACATTAAAGTGTCTATTTCTGGATTCGATAAAATCAACGCAATCAGATACAATCCTCATGTCTAATGATTCTAAAACCTCCTGGCCATGACCCAGTTGGGGATAAATTGCATGTAATTTGCTTTTGATGGCTTCATCCCACCCGTACATGCGTTTCATTAGGACATTGATGCGTTTCTTAAAATCTCCAAAAGGAATGGGAACATTTGTTACTCTTCTCAAGAGACCTTCTCATTACCCCTGATGCCAACATGGCTGGGAATCCAATAAAATTATATTCTTTTCTCTTGGTAACGTACTAGCCAATGAAGTCATTCCAGCACCTTGAGGACAAGAGGATGCACCCAGGCGTGGCCTGAAATGGCCTGAAGAGCAGACTTTGAATTGGAGAAAATGATAAAATTCCTTTCATCCGCCGTTTCAACCCGATCGAGAGCAAGATACAGAGCATGCAACTCTGCAGAAAATATGGAAGCCTTATCTGTAAGACATTCAATGGAAGAATAATCATCAATGATTGCTGCTGATGCAGCCTTTATCTGAAACAGAGCCATCAGTATAAATAAATCATAGTCTCGAAAGGAATCCTTCACCTCATTATGTAGACTTAAGTACTTGGAAGGATCCGTCTGATCCTTCTTTGCTTATGAAAGAGTGAGGTTGATCATAGGAGTCGGATAAGTCCATGGAGGAGTTTCAGGAAATTGAAACTTTGCTATAGAGTTAGGATTAAAATCCAATTCCTCCAAAAGACTTTCATACGGATACCAAAAGTTGGAATGACTCTACTCTTTCTACTAAAAAGATCCACATACTGAGGGTTAAAAATAGTTTCATAAACAGGATTATTTAGGTTTGCCGCTACCGTAATTTCACGTGTATAAGACGCACCCGTATATAAGACGCACCCCTTGTTCAGGCCTTTGAAATGATGTATAGACCTTAGCTTTGTGTATAGTGCGCACCCCCTTTTAGGATATATTGTTCAAAATTAACTACTCTTGATTAATGCTAGAAAGCCAGTAAAACGCACTTCATTATGAGTGAAATGTGACATCAATGCGACATCAGTGCTTATCACTCTTGTCTGTGCGTAATACCCATTGTCCTAGGGATGATTTTGATTGTAATCAATGCATTCCGACTGGGAGTGGTTCGGTAATTACAATTCGTAAATGCTGTGGCAGACATCGGTGGGCACAATCCTGGCAGCGTTATAATTGTAATTAGGCGATCCCCGAGTGGCCTGGGGACTCGATGTAAAACACCCTACATCCCTAGCTTCGTGTATAAGACGCACCCCCACTTTGAGTGTGAAAATTTGTGTAAAAAAGTGCGTCTTATACACGCGAAATTACGGTATTTTGATTACAAATTGGAGGGCAAGCTTTTCTCTTCTGAGGTGAAGATGAAGCTTGTTTGCCTCAACACAAGGAAGCTGTGCTGGTGAGGTTCTAAAGGCTCCAAGAGAAATCCTCAAACCCTGGTTCTGAATAGAATCCAGCAAAGAAATGTAAAATTTACATGCTGCTCTATATATAAAACACCCATAGTCCAACTTGGATCGAACAAGGGCCCTATCCAGCCGTAAAAGAACTGTACAATCCCCCTGACTGCCAAAAAGTGTGAATAACTGTAGTGACTGCACATGATTGTGAGTGTATATTCCAAAGGACCTGTTCTGGTTTACTATACAATTTACCCAATTTATTTCAAGTTTCATGAATTTAACCGAAACTCATATGATCATGTAGCTAAGGTATTGCTTGTTCATAATAGCTAACATATTCCCCAATCCTCGCCCTGGATATTGCATATGACCACTCTGAAATGACATGTGTCAGCATATTTGCATTGACTCATATTTCAGCTATAACTGTACCCAGTTGATCAAAAACCTATTTTATGGGTATACTATGAAGATGTTGGAGGAGATCCAGTAATGACATTTCATAGAAGGGCTTACTTATGGATTTTGATGAAAATCAGAACTTTCAATGTAGTGACATTGACCTATGACCTTCAACAAAATGGCTGCCTCCATGCCTACTAATGAGATTTGAGCCTATGTGGCCAACTGTGCCTTTTGACTGCTTTGTCACCAATTGACCACTGGCTAATACTTTTCCATATACTGGTGATATATGAAATTTTATCTCATGATTGGCAAAATTCTAGGCTTTTGATTGGTCAATTAGAGGTTAATATGAGGCTGTATTAACCTCTCAGAATCCTATATTAACCTCCCAGTATTCTTATACTAACCAGCTGCTTTTTAGGTTAGGGAGAGTTGAGCATTGCATCAAATGATTATGCCCAGGATGCAATTCCCAATTCTCCCTACCCCCTAAGTGCTTGATGCAATCACCGATTATACCAAACATTGCAGGATGACTGCCCCAGTAGCAGACAATGCTCTGCTGCTAAAACCAAATTGTATTTATGTATGTATGTTCATTTTTATTACCTATGCAGATGTCGAGGGGCAATCATGAGATAAATTCGTTATCAACTGTTTTGGAGTATGATACAACTTATATCTCGCAATCAGAGGGCTGTATCACCCTCGGCTGCGCCTCGGGTGATACAGCCCTCTGATTGCGAGATATAAGTTGTATCATACTCCAAAACAGTTGATAACTAATAGTATTCCTCCAGCTTAGCGTATATGTGGGTAACAGGTTAGGAAAAAATTCACCAGAGGGGGTGTTGGCAATCTTCAATAGATTCAAGGTACCTTCAATAGACGCACCCTACAGTCGCTACACACCATTGTATGCTAGAAGCTTGAATGCGCTCTTTTGTCTTTTTACGCCATGCCTGATTGGTTACTTTTGCGATGGCGCACCTATGTTTATGCGTTTGAAAGTATGATTTTCCAGACTTCTCTAGGAAATAGTGGTAAATTAATAATAAGTATATAGTCCATAGTGGTAAAAATACAATCAGCACAGTTTGTGAGGGTCCCATTTGTAGAGGTAAGGAAACATTTACATTTGAGGGGTGGGGGGGAGGTTCAGAAGTCCAGAAATTACAGTTCACAGGCTTGCCCTTTCCACATTTTTTCAGCAAAAGGGGGGGGGGGGGGGGGAGGGGTGCATTAGCATGTACAATACATTCAATAAAACAATCTCTCTCTCTCTCATGTAAGTCATTCTACAAATTGCAAAGGAAAATGTTTCTCTTCCCTAGAGCAGACGCTTTTGGTAAAGTCTGTATACGTTTCCACTACCCATATCTTTGAATGGTGGGACGTTAAAACACATTGATATTGAGCACTCAAGAGCACATGGTAAAGAGAACCTCTCAAAAGATGTGACTGCATCTCTCTTGTAAATTAGTGATTTATATATATATATATATATATATATATATATATATATATATATATATATATATATATATATATATATATATATATATATATATATATATATATATATACAAAAAGAAAACTATAATACCCCTCATGTGACTTGTTTCAATTTCTTGCACCTTACTTCTAAGGTGGTTAAATTTCTGTATATTTGAATGGCGTAAATAAGAAAACACCTATAATTCAATAATTACAGCCTTAAAGATTTAAGTATATTTAAATACATATACAAAAATATTTTTCAATTCAATTGGGTTGTTTTGGTATTTCACACCTTTATATTCTAAATTTCAACTGCTTAGTTAATTAATACTTAATGGTAAGAACCAGTGGCCTCAGGGTATACTGTTGACTCATTTTACATTACTGGCAGCTCTCTGGTCGCTCTAATGTTGTAGGAGAACCTCTCCAAAAATTGCAATATATTGCTATAATCCAAATGTGGATCTGAAAAATTTATAGATGCAACAACATATGATTACACTTCAATATCAATACCACAAATAAACTTTATATTGCTATGGGCTGATGAATTTTATTTCTAAATCAACCCCATATACATAATAAGAATCACAATTTTACAATATGTTGAGATGTGTTAACTTTTTGTTTTGTTATGTTCCCTGAATTTCAATATGAAGGGTGCCATATTGTTTGATATATCTTAATACAAAAGGTTAAATTCATTTCTTGATAAGTCATAAATATGAAGACTCAAGAGGTTTCATAGAAAAGTAATACCTTTAAATATGCTGAATTCATTAAAGATATGCAACTTCTAGACACATCAATTATATACTTAATGTGTTGTATCAGCAGTGCATACACCTGAGTGCATTTCTATGGGCACTTAAAATATGTATACAGTATAGACATTTAATTCCTTCTCTAAATGTGCATGCAGACCGGGCATCTAACATTTTTAGACTGCATGCCTGATTTTCACCCACATGCCTGGGCAAAGACATAAGAATACTCCCTTGACGGCACAGTAAAAGATAGTTTTGCCTGGACAACTGCTCTACTGGTCGCTAGCAGATGACCGGTAGGAATTAAATATCTACACTGTACATTGCCACAATTACTTAATACTGAAAGGTTGTAAAACACTTGGAAATATTCTTGTCACTGTAGGACATATCTACTTACATATTTTCAAACAGCTACACACAACTCATGAACAAGACCTTAGCCTGATTTAGGTATTAGATGTCCGTATTGGGAAATCAGGAACATTTTGGGTGTCCTACTTTTCAAGATAGACCGCGTTTACAATGTATATACGGTAAATAACAATCATAAACGTCTATTTGTTTAATTATCGTTAAAATGTTTCTGTCCAAAAATGATACTGTAGCATTTACATTTGATAATACCTTGATCAATCTTATGTTTGAAATTGAAATTCCTTACCCCAAATGTTTTTGGTGTCCTGCTGTGTAATTTTCAAGCACTTGGTTGTCAAAATCAAATAACACCAAGTGGATAGGACCCTTCTTATCATGTGGCCATGTTTGACTGAAGAAAGATCTATTTGCATTATGCATGAATATTTATTGACCAAATAGTCTGATATTCTTCCCATCACTAACAGATACAGCAGTTGCATAATAGTGAAAGATATCTGAATCATATGCCAAATCATTATGTCATGAAATAGTCACTTTTTACCCTAGGTTCACAGTAAATAAGATAAGCGCATACATATATATCTTCAGACATCTTATTATCAATAAAAATATCAACTCTAAAAATTACACTGATTTGGTTGGAATGGACATTATGGCAGTAAAAGCCATGTATATATCAAATATGCATAATCATATACCATGTTCATTGTTTAAAAGATTGCTGTAATTGACACTAAAACATGTCTATATTGACATTTCATTTCCCTCACCCCTGGGGCACATTCATGAGCCACCCCAATGACACCCCAACTTCTATTGAACAATTTTAAGCAAGTTGCTGACATTCAAGAATGATCATTGGATATGTGTGCACTATTTGACATACCATATTCCTCCGAATAAGCGCACGTGTGTGTTACAAGTTACGAAAAATTCGTTAAAATTTGTTTATTCAGATTTAAATATTGTACATCGGTCACATTGGGAAGCTGCATCCGCCCCTGCGGTAAGGAAATTTATACGAATGAGGGGGGACAAGAGTTAGGGAGGTTCAGAAGGCCAGAAAGTAATGTAAGCTGGCTTGTCTTCCAAAATATGTTCAGAAAAAATGCTTGATCGGAGTAATACGGTAGTCCACACTGGTGCAACATCTTTGCCCTGTGTTTCTCTGACCTTATACATTTCCTTGCTTCCTTGAGCCTGGATTCATTTGAATAGTGCATTGGCATGACTACCTGTCACAAAAAGGCTGCAAACTTTGAATGCCAGTCAGTGTTCTTTTTCGGTAAGTGCTATAAATTTTTAAAAGCATAATCTCCCGTCTAAGGTCACAACCTGAGTTTAAAATATGATCTCCCAGTTAATCTCATGGTTGATGTTGGTCACTATCAGCCTTAACTGTTGAAAGCTCCTTGGCGACGTATATCATCTTCTTGATGGCCATCTCGATGTCTTCATGGGCTACGTCCTGGTGGGTGACGTAGCGCATCCTATTGTGGGTAAAGGGAATCGTCTTGACGCTGATGCCGTGCCCAAGCTCAGCCACTTCCTGTTCAGTCACCTGAAAAATATGTGTGTCTAGTGATTGGTCTAAAACCTAGGCTACACCATGAAATTACCACATTTTAACAGCGTAACATAGACAGTGCCACATAACTGCCATGTTCTAAATTTCACACATAATGGTAGACACATGGCAGACCCGTGGTAGAATAGTGGTCATGGCCAACAAAGGTCCAGCCACGGGTCTACCACCACAGAGGTATTCACAATGTTTAATAGGTAGAAGCTTGGAAACTTAGTACTAGTATTTCATTATTTTTGAACACATTTTTTCGACATTCTTTCTAATTCACCGAACCTTTGTGTCTCAAAAGGCTAATTATATACAATGCTAGAATGTTTCACATTATAAGATTATATAGCAATGATATAGGATATCATACTCTGCCACACAGCTTATCCAGGTGGGCAAATATTAGTAACATAGAATTAGGAAATTCATTGCGGCTCTTTTATTGTCACATTCAAGAAAAGTTTTCTACACCTTCGTACATCGATTTCTGGTTAACAATAAGCTTTTTACCAATGACCCAGGGATTTTAGTCATTTTTCAGGGTTTATTATGCATAATTTTAAAATGGCCAAAGTATCCACCAGAAACGTAAGGGTTAAGAAAATGACATAAAACTAGAAAAAAAATCTATATGTCCCCTATTTTTCTAGAAATAGTATGTGGCCCAAAACGTGATTTTTCAAGCCATAACTTATGCTCAATGGAATACTGAATTCCTGATCACTTTCATTTCGACCCCAAAAGCCCATTATACTTAACTCGCGTTCTTTTTATAGTTCCGATGCAATAACAAAGAGATGCAAAGGGTGGTTTAAAATCCCAAACATCTTTCAGTGGTGCCTAATTTGCCTAACTCTTTCAGGTTTCACCAACTCTTATGTGTATTTTTGCACTCCTATTTAACTACAGGGAGGCACATACTGGTTATAATATTTATAAATAACCTCATGTACCTCTTATTTTTATGAGATCCACAAGCCCGAAAATCGGGAAAAATGCCAAATATCATGTATTTGAGATAATTTCGTACTTTTACAAGCTCATATTAGACTAATTGAAAAATCAGGTAGTATTTCCAAATGATTTGTATCCTCCCTACATAGAACATTTGCACATATACGATCGACAGGGTTGTGTACCTTTTCCATCTTGAGATATAAGGGTCCTGAAAATATGAAAAACACTAAAAAGTTTGCCGTTTTTGAACAAATCGCTTACATTAGAAAAAAGAGAATGTGTTTGAATGTTATTCCAGAATTCCTTGCTATACTTGCTATTGGACTGGTGAATATCAGCTTTGTAAGTTTTTCTGGTTTTAGAAATACAGGGGCCTGAACATGCGACATAGACTGATTTGTTCACAGGGGGGTGGGTTAGAGAGGCCAATATCTCAAAATGCTCAAGGATGCCAGGGTATCATCCGGCATTTTCTGAAAAGGCATGCCTTACTCCCTTATAATCAATTATAAAAAAAACTTTACCTGACAAAACCAGGTTCACCCCCAAAATGGGTTTTGGCTGCCAGACTTTTTTGTCAAAATAGGCTATCAAAGACAGAAAGTATACGGGATTGAAGTAGCTGAAAAGCTAAATCTGGACAAGCAGAAATTTCGTGATTGCAGTTTCAGACAGGCTTTTTTTTAATTCCTTGCTAAGACCCTGCAGCCAGGTCATGATGTTTTTGTCCTCCTGAGGGAACCATTCTCAGAATGTTGCTGGCCCTCCTGCTGAAACTAAGGAAACTTTCGAATCTTTGGTTACTGGTTTAAGCAGAAACTGACTGAAAAATTAAACCCTATGCTGCTGGTGGCTTATTTGGCCAATACAATATAATACAAAAAAAACTAAAACAAATTACTGAAACCCTGGCACATGGGTACTCATCTGAGAGTACTTAGTAAGAGCTATCCAATAAATACCAACACGACAGGCTTTAGACAGTTTTCGAAAATCTTTGCATCCTTGTGCTTTGGAGAAAAGTAACCCCAGCCTTGGAGGGGTTGAATATGCACTCACCTCCTCAAACCTACGACATATCAGCTCAGCAGAAATGGAGGGCTTAAGGGTGTCGATCATGACAATGTTGGTGTGCACACCCGTAAGATCCACCGACATTACATCCTGATCCGCCTCCACCAGTGCTGGTGGAAGAAACAAGAAACATAACAATTACAGTGAAACTTCAGAGATGTGAATACTGACATCAAGTCCTGATCAGCTCCCTCCAGTGCTGGTGTAGGAACAAGAAACATGACAATTACAGAGAAACTTCAGAGATGTGAATACTGACATCAAGTCCTGATCAGCTCCCTCCAGTGCTGGTGTAGGAAATAAGAAACACGACAATTACAATGAAACTTCAGAGATGATGAAATTGTATTTTCCTCTTTTCACATTCAAGCAATGGTGGAACACCTGTGTATGTTAAATGTATAGCTGACGCATGACGTACAATGTGCTATAGCTCAATTATAATTATGAATCACTATCCATATCAACGATTGAGAAATGGTATGGTGATACCCTTTTAAAATAGAGGCAAGCTATGCTTCTAATATAACGTAATTGAGGGCACAAAATATATGCAAGGGCTCAAGAGAAATAATTTTTTTGTAAAATATCATACCTAAAACATGTTTAAATTTTATTTTTGACTGTGGAGTAAACAGTTATGGTTGTAAAAGTAAATTGATGAGCTACACAAAAATCAATAACTAATCATTAATTAAATACCCACAAAGGGGAACCTACCATGTGCTATAGCTTTGGCTCTGGCGTGATCCAGCTGTAGTTGGGGTACCCCTCGGTCCAGGGCAAACATGGCTGCAGCAGCCAGCACCCCAACCTGCCTCATACCCCCTCCAAGAACCTTACGTATCCTAATTGCCCTGAAACAAACACAAAAGCCAACTACGCCTAGAGATCTCCTTGACGAGTGTCATAGTCTACTTATGATGCATTTAAAGGTACTGTAAATCATGTTAATTTACCGGTTTTTAATTTGTCGATATTTGCCAATCGGACTTGATCGGTAAAATATGATTCAGAAAAATATGGAAAACTTAAGATCGGCCAACTTACATCAACGGCCGAACTAAATATCTGATGGATACTATTATATATAGTGTCAATGTGATAATAACTTATTGCTGTTTTTAATTTACCGATCATGTGTGATTAAGTTTGATCGTTATCACACATGACACACAAGATCGGTAAATTAAGATTCAGCAAATTCTGAAAAAGGCAAGATCGGCAAATTTTGGACACGGCAAATTAGCCAGATCTAGATCTACAGTAATTAATCATAAATCAACTGATAATTTGAAGGAAATTTGAGGGTTGGGTTATAAATGTAATCTTCATTTAATCTTCATTTATTTTTCGAAAAGTCTACTATATGGTTGAAATACTATTTTCCTCGATTTTGACTCTCTTGCACCGCCCATGTATCAATCACAGCCTAAATTAATCCTGTTCAGCTATACCAGAGATATGCATTTCTCTGGTTATACTTACATGTCAATAAACTCCTTAGTTCCCGCTATGACAGAGCCAACTGGAGCACCAAGACCCTAGCACATTCAAGTAGAGAAAGCAGCATTAAATTCCAATATTACAAGCTCTAGTTGCAAACAAGAAATAAAGAATAATCAAGCATAATGAAGAAGTGGGGAATAAGTTCTGGATGAGTGCATAATAACTGCTCCCTATACTTGTGCACAAGAAAAAATGCAGAGTTATATAGCAGGCTGTACATAGGTATCCCATGCCAACAGAGGTAACAGATTGTACAGTAAAATAGCACTTGATATCCCTTATGCTGCTGGCGGCTAATTTGGCCAATACAAAATGATGCATAAAACTTGAAAAATGACTGAAACCCTGGCACATGGGTATTCATCTAAGAGTACTCAGCGAGAGTTATACAATGAATAACAACATTGGTTTTCAAAAATCTTTGCGTCTTTATGCTTCGGATGAAAGCAGCTTCAAAATTGGAAGGGATTTTATCATAACTGCTACAAAGCAAACACAGTCCAAACCTATATTAAAACTTATCCTAGAACTCAATATCAGGGAAACTTTTTTTACCTAATTCCTCCCACCTCCTCTGTTATTGCCCCATTAGGCTTTCCCTGGGCATCCATATAAGGGCACCAAAACAAGAAGGGGTTTTGATTTACCAAAGACCTGATCTTCATCATCTGTGGTCCTAGACCTTTGAAAATCACATCCAATATGTTTTAATTTGAAGTCCATTTCAAACTAAAATGCATTTGCCCAAAAGCCCTTTCCAAGCCAGGGAAAGCGGGCAAGTACTTATTTCGGTGCCTGGCTCACCTTAGAGAAGCACATGTTGACGGAGTCGCAGTTGTTGAGGATTTCAGCAGGAGACACTCCCTCGGCGACAGCTGCATTCATCAAGCGTGCGCCATCCATATGTAAGGCAAGGCCATTCTCCTTGCTTATCTCTGAAACCTAAAAGATCAAACACAATATACGTTTGTCTAGAATCAAACTAGATGTTCCTTGGGAATACTTGACTGGTGACGATATTCCAGGTTGTCAGGCAAAACTGTTCCCATCCACAGTATAAACGTAATGCATACTTAATGGGTCCAAGGACATTTTCACCTTTTATAGAGCTCTCTGTTATAGATTTTCTCTTCATATATATCCTTTGCAAAAAAAACTTTAAGGGATACAGGTTCATTTAACTTTTGCATAATACTGACTGTTATAAAATTAACTCCACAATATATTCAAAAATATTGTATCTTAAGGGAACTACGATGTATTTACCTTCTGAATATAGCTCAATGGTAAGGACTTTCCTCCGCAGACGTTGTGCGTGTTTTCCAAGCATATGAGTCTGCTGAGTGGCTGGTGGGGATCCGTCTCTGGTCGGATCTTCAGACGGAGCTCGTCTAGGTCGAGTCTTCCATCGGAAAAATTTGTTACAGTTCTTGGGTGCACACCAGCAAGCTGTGAAAAAAGAAGTATCACAAACAAAATTTGTATTCAAGAGCACTTTGGAATTTCTTTTTTCATCACTTTTTCTGCCATATCACGGCTAAGTCATGATTAGCCAGTTGTAACTAGTGGAGGAAACCGGAGTACCCAGCGAAAAACATCGCCTAACCCCAAGTCATTGGCAAGTCTTTCTCACATGCCCCGGGTGGGATTCGAACCTGGACAGTGGTGAGAGACAGTTAGCATTCAGTGGCTATGCCTTAGACCACACAGCCATCAGGGCAGGCCTATATTCAAGAGCAATTAATGGGATTACCTTACAAAATTCCCAATCCAATATATTGAAAACTACTTCTAGGTGAAACTGGTTTCAACCAGCCATATCACAAACTACTCTTATTTATATCAGTTCTGAATATCACCCCTGTCCCTACTACGAGAGCATATTTAAGATATAAATATGATCTAATACTCTTGGGGACAAGGCTGATATAATTTCCACTACTTTACACTTCTATGCCAGTGGAAACACTGTCAGCTATAAAAAGCAGTTCAGCATCTAAAACATAAGTTACTCTTCAATATTTAGTCCAAGAAGGCTGATGTTAATACTCATATTCATATTCATTCATTATTCAAATTGCTATACTTTGTAATTTGTTGTAAGTCAGTATACATATTAGTAGAGCCAGTAGATATGTTGCTTTTACTCTTACTGGAGGTAGAAATATGTGATTATCATATGAACCTATTGATGCATCTAAAACACTAATCAGAAATATGCCCCATTTGGCTGATATTATATTTCCTCAGTAGCCTTGCAGAATGATGATCATTAGAATGAACCCCCTTATTGAATAAGCTCACCTGGGCAATTCCTCCTTGTTCATAAAGGTATATGTGTGACTTATCACCAACTAAGGTCTCCATACCCCTCTCACTGCAGTGGCCCATGACTGTTGAAAAGAAAATGAAACATCAAAAAAGATTAGAATAAATACAATAGGAAACTTCACAACAGCAGGGGTTGCAAACATTAGTTTAAAATGACTTAGTATTTCTATGTATTTTGGCATTTACAAGTAGTTATATATCAGCTTTGCACAGCAATGAAATTGATGGCCAACATGCAATAATTGACTTTAAAAAATTGTAGCTACATGGCACTAGTATATAAGCCCTCAAATCTATAATATCATTATAACGACCTAGATCAATCAATAGACTATGAAAACTGTTTGAGTTCAAATGGTGAATGACATATCCAGGGACTTAGCCAGGATTTAGAAACAGGGTGCCTAAAATTGGCAATTGTTGAATTTTTGGGTGTCCAAATTTTAAGGGGGACCACAATATTCTCAGATTTCAACCATAAACATGTATAAATATATCAAAATAAGGCATGATATCCTTATAGAATGTCATGGGAATTACATGGAGATGAAAAAAGTCAAAGTGTATGCTTGAGATTGACATTTTAAGAAATTCCTCAAAAAAATTGGGGTGTCCTGAGAGGTGCTTTTTAAGGGTTTGGGTGTCCAAAAAGACACCCAGACGCCCTGCTGGCTAACACCATGGACATATCTGTTAAAGTAATGCATACTGTAAAATATCAGAGAGACTCCATCGATTAGACAAGGATAGACCCGGTTTGTGTCTCTATCCCGGCCAACTTTTCATTTTACTGATTTTTCTCTGTTGCCAGTTGTGTTAAAAATTGGCCTCTGAATTCACCGCAGCTGATTTCTTGCTTGTTAAGGCCAGTTTCGTGGCCTGACTTATACCATTCCATTATGTACATGCTTGACTTGTTAATTTGCCCCAAGCCGGCAGGTGACAATACAGGGCTCAACATTGGTGCTTGCCCCGGGCTAGTAGAATTTGTAAATTACAGCTGAAAGGCGAGTGAAAACTGTATCTTGTTGCCCCACTGACTATAAGGTATTGTTCCTGTTGAGTTTAACAATCTCAATCTTTCTTCAAATATTTTAGAGTTACATGTATTCTCTTTTTAAAGAGCTATGTATTGTTCATAGTTGTCAGACCTTGACACACTCAGGATGCAAATGGATTAACCCTTCCAATGCCAAGGCTACGTCCATCCAAAGCAAAAGGACGCAAAGATTATTGTAGACCCGCCATGTCGGTATTCATTGGATAGCTCTCACTGAATACTCTCAGATGAGTACCCATTTGCCAGGGTTTCAGTCATTCTTTAGAAGTTATTGCATCATGTTGTATTGGCCAAATTAGCCACCAGCAGCTTAAGGGTTAAAACCTTATAACTCACTTGAAATCAGGTTCCCCATGGTACCAGTGGGGACGAACAGCGCTGCCTCCATCCTAAACATCTTGGCTACTTTTTCCTGCAAAGCTTGAGAAACAGTAAAAAAATTATTTCAGGTTTATGGAATTTCAAATACAAGTATTGTCTATTCAGGGTTTCATGGCTAAATATATTAACTGGTTGTCCTTTGGACAAGTGAATAAAAAAGTTGGTTGTCCAAAATTCTAAAATATATATCTTTTAAACTTTTTGATTTTTGACACAATTAATATACCATGAGTCTTTGATAGAACCAGGACCAAAGGTTTCTAGATGATGTGATAGTAGCATCCATAATATAGAATACTTTTTAATTTTACGCAAAAATACGATCACTTGTGGTTTGAATAAATCAATTTAAACAAAAGCAAGTGTAGGACTCTGAACTAGACAAAATGCTTAAAATAACTAAGATTGTACCCACTGACAAAATATAAATATTATTACCACTATTATTTTTACAATTAATATTAATGTTATTATCATTATCATTATTGTTATTTTATTATTTAATATTATCATTATCATTATCATTATTACTATTATTATTATTATCATTATTATTATTATTATTATCATCATTATTATTATCACTATTATTATTATCATTATTATTATTATTATCATTATGGTTATGATTATTATTATTATAAATATTATTATCATTATTATTGTTATTATCATCATGATTAGTAGTAGTAGTAGTAGTAGTAGTAGTAGTAGTAGTAGTAGTAGTAGTAGTAGTAGTAGTAGTAGTATCATTATCATTATTATCATTATTATTATTATTATTATTATTATTATCATTATTATTATTATTATTATTATTATTATTATTATTATTATTATTATTATTATTATTATTCAGTGTCCGACGTACAAGGTAGCCCTACTAAACTGGACTAGTAAAAATGTGAAAAGGGTCCTGCAGGGCTAGTAAATTACCAACCCTAGTAGCCCTACCAGACTAGTCCAAATTTACCAGTCATGATAAGATTACTTATTTGACATGTTGAAATTTTGTTCGGTACCTTTAGGAACATCTAAATTAGTAGCATATTTTCTTTCATATTTAAATAATAAAAGGGGTTGAGTTTTGATATTTATTTAGATTTTTAGGTAGGGCCAGTACAGATTGAAGAAGGGCTAGTAGAATCTAGGTTCTACTAGCCCTACCAGGCCTGTAGAGATTTCTGGTTATTGTCAGACACTGTTATTATTATTATTATTATTACTATTATTATTATTATTATTATTATTATTATTATTATTATTATTAATATAACTATTATCATTATTGTTGTTATTATTATTATAATTATTATTATTATTATTATTATTATTATCATCATCAGTACTGTTATAATTATTATTTTTATTGTTGTTATCACCAGTATCATCATTACTTTTGTAACAACAGGTCTGTCTTTTATGTACCACCGTTCCTTTGGCTACAATATTTCCAGTTTTGGCTACAAGCATTTTAGGCTCGGGCAGCCCTATTCCTATCAACCCCAATTTGTTTTCACCGGGTACTCTGGCTACCTCCACCATTTACAACTGGTTAGTCAAGACTTAGCCACAATATGGCAGAAAAAGAGACGAAAAACGAAATTCCAAATACCTTTTACAGTTGGGTCCTCCCCGAGCACATCGTCTCCAACTGCAGCATCAGACATCACTCTTCTCATCTCTTGGCTTGGCTGTGTGAGCGTGTCGCTCCTCAGATCCACCACATAAACGCCATCCTTGGTGATGGGCCCCTCTTTTCCCTGGTAGTAAGATGCATGCGAGCTTCTTACTAGCTTATGAGTGAAGGTAAGGGGCCTCAGCAGCCTACAGAAAACAGCGGCTGCCATTTTCGGGCCAGTGCCGATGACTAATCAGTTCTCACTGAGAACTCATCTTACCCTACAGAATGCCCAACCTTTTTAAACTACAAATAAAAGAGCATACAATTAAAAGAGCATACAATTCATACACAGATGGTCTACTAACAGTCAGTACATAATCATCATAGCTTGCTCATGAAGTTGGAGATACATATATATGTTTGCATTTATCATCTTGCTTAACATAAGACTAAATCCAACTTCCTACAGTCACATATTATAGCCACAGGTTAAAGTTCACAGCTGATTACAAGTTTTGTTTACATGCCAATTGCCATCCATTCAGTAACTACTTACCGGTAGTTTTGTTTCGCGCCAAGTCATACAATCAACAAGCTCCTTTACTAAACTGTTACTTAGACTTGGACCAACATGTTGCTTATCTAAGATTTAGACCATTCGATCATGTATGTTCAAGTTTCCCAACGACAGTCAGCGCCTTAGGCTCAGGTACAACAGGCGACTTTCACTCAACACTAAGTCAGCAGGTGGCGCTCTCACTGCAGACGATTTTGCGCAAAGTAGTACTACTTGAAGTGTGGACGACATGTATACCGCGTCCATGCTTACAGCCACGCGTTCTTATCCTCCTGGAATGGGAGTCATTCCCATGGGGAGTCATTTTAGGGCTCTTCCTGAAAAATGCCTAGGGGGTAGACCCCGAGCAAAAAAAATATTTTCAAAAAGACTGGCCTACCTACAATGATTTTGATTTTTAAAGGACCCTCTCAACAATGTTCTTATTCAAATATGTACCCCCACATATCTATACATTGTTGTTGTTCTTTTAACCCGCATACAATATTTTTTTCAATTTTTCAATAAGAAACCCCCCTGCAATGATTTTTTATTTTTTTAAAGGACCCCTACATTGTCCTTATTTAAATATGGACCCCCCCCCCCCCCCCCCTAATTGTTTTTCTGACGTTATCCAAAAAGTGCTGGGAAAACATTTAATTTTTGTCTTAGATGACTCCTATACTAAATCCAAGATTTTTTAGCACATTTTCTGAGCAAAAGTGGTGGAAAGAATATTTGATTCAAAGTCTTTCTCTTCCTTTCTTTCTAGCCATAGCGGAAACTCATTGCTGTTTCTCATGTCAAAGCGGTACAATATAGTTCAGTTGGATGTCTAGAAAAACGGTGGCCATGCCATATCAGTTTCCACATTACCATGTACGCGAGGCACTATCTGCAATTGGTAAGATGTCGGTCACCATAGAGATCAGATAACAGTGGATTTTGGTTAGATTATATATGATAGAGGAATAAAGACGCACTAAAGTGAGTCAAATGTACTGATTGGCTGCAAATAGATGAAATTTCTCTTTTATAACAAAGTGAAGTACAGTACGTCTATTCTCAGATAGATAAAAAAAAAAGTCATTTAAGATGTATCTAGTATAGGACAATTCAACGCACGGTAAAAGTTGTATAGGTCATTTCTTTACAAAATGTGTGTAACAAAACCACAGATAGCTCCGGCTGGAAATATTACAAATCATTACAAAGTTATATTTTAACTATTGCAGCGCTACGATGGACCAAGTGTGAAAGAGAAAATATTTAAATATTTTTTTTCACCACCGTACTTTAGGGGGAGAAAATATATTTAAATATATTTTCTCCCAACAAAATATGTTGGTGAAAATATATTTAAATATATTTTCTCCCCCCAAAATACGGTGGTGAAAATATATTCAAATATATTTTCTCCCCCTAAAATACGGTGGTGAAAAAAAATCTTTAAATATTTTCTCTTTCACACTTGGTCCATCGTACAGCGCCCCCTAATATTAAAGTACTGTTGGTTGCCCAATATACATGTACATTTTCTTGAATTAAAGAGTCATTGTTGGCTTTTAATCATGCTTCCAAGATGTTGATAGCCCAAAAAATGATTTGTCGAAAATTTGGATTGTTTGGTATACAAAAAGAGATCCAGAATTTTTTTTTGTAGTTTACTGCCAAAAGGACGAGATTACTTGATGACAGGTTTATCACTTCCTCAGCCCCAGTTAGACTGGGGGCGGCTCCGTCAACATGAGCTTATCTGCTTGTAGGCGACTAGGGGCTAGTCTATACCTAAGCTACGCATTTATTCAATAACACTTTAATCCGAATATACCTTGAATTTAAGGGAAAAAAATTAGATATGTAAAATTATGATAAATACAATTCTTTATGTTAAAATTTATAACTGCAATTTAACCTACACTAAGAATGAGTGCTTTTAATGTACAAAATTGATAGTGTGAGGTTCTATTCGGTCAGCCGGATTTTCTTAAACAAACGCGTTCAGTTGATCATGTGACTTGTCATATGATATGTGACATGGGAAACCATGACCATGGCCATGGGACTGAACAGTGGCTTAGGGAAATTACTCGCATTATTTACACTTCAAGGTACATGTTAATTTACTTACGTTGAAGACATGATTGCATTTCATCATAATCCCACACGTTTTTCGATGATCTTGTCAGACATTTTGATTATACGTGGGAGATTCCAATGTTTACTAAACTGCTAAAAGACATCATGATCATGATATCTGATGTACTGATGTATAAGATACATGTATCAGTTGAGTACTAGTAAGCTAGTTCAATCATATTGAACCTTCCTATATGCAACAATATCTTATTGTGGATGTTCTGTGTTGCAAGTGTAAGTTTCAATGCCATCCTCTGATCATATGTAATGTTAGCTGAGATGGTTATAAGCATAAAACCAATAAATGGAAACCAAAGATAGACTTCCTGGTCAAATAAGTGTCATTCATTAACATATGATATGTCTTCTTCCAGCAAATTATTCTGGATCCTTCATCATAGAAACAAAACATACTATTTAGGAATGTTTTCACAAATTCACATCCTAAGGCCTAAGGGTTTATATAAATGGTCTGACACCCATTGGTAATTATCTCTAAAATTTTCTTTTTCAAGGATATTTCACAGAAAGCTGTTGATACTATTGGGTTTTAAACAATCCTCTTCAAGTATTATTCAAGTTTCACTTCTTGATTAGTTTTATTAGTGATGTCCTGCTATGTGTGGACTCCTGATGCTATGACAGATTCATTATTTCTGCGTAGGGGGGGGGGGGGAGGTGTGTGAGGGGAGGGGGGTACGTTAGATCTACCAAAGGGGTAGATCTACCTACTTGGGTAAGATTGACAATTTTAAGCAACAAAATGAACTTTCAAATTATAGAGGGGTTCGTCGAAGACCTCAGCAGGGACTTAGCCAGGACCCGTCTGCCTGTCTATTGCGCAGGCAATTTCCTGAAAACCTCATTTTTGTAGAGGCGAAATATATATGAAGAATTTTCAATTTTGACTTTTTGGGGTTAAGAGCCATATCTTTTCCTAACAAACCATCGGCCAAGACATGGCTAATCAAAGTTTAAATTGCCCTTTTTGACATCTTAGGCTATTAAATGTAGTAGGTATAAGGATTTGAAGTAGCTGAGTAGCTAAGTCTGGACGGGCAGACATTTAGGAATTGCTGCTTTGGACAGGCAATTTTAAAATCCTGGCTAAGACCATGCCCTTTAGACCCCTTTTTATACGCAACTGAGATGGAAATGTGTCAGGGATCAATGTTGACATGCAAACCTTTTTCTTGGTTGCAGTTTTGTGTTGTGTAGCGCTGGCTGACGTGGCTAGCACTCCTGATAGCGCCTCTGTAACTGATCAGCTGACGACACCTGATAACAAGAAACACCACCACCATAAACATGCTCAAGGTTTGGCCAAGCTCGGCATTGATCAGGCCTACTTTACAGTGGTGTCATCAGTGGATATCAACATCTCTGTGTATGCACAAACAGATGCTTGTGTGAAGGTAGGTACTCCTGTATACATATAGTCTTAGCCAGTAGGGTGTCTGGGTGTCGTTTAGACACCCAAGCCCTCAAAAAACACCCCTCAGGATACCCACATACATGTATTTCTGTGAGTCATTTTTTAAAATGTCAATTTCAGTTTTTCTACCACAATATAATTCCCATGACATTGTATACAGATATTATGCTTTATTTTAATGAATTTATACATTGTTATGATTGAAATCTGAGTATATTGTGCTCCCCCTTAAAAATTTGTATGCCCCAAAATTTTGCAATTGCCAATTTTGGGCACTCAGTTTCTAAATCCTGACTAACACCCTGCCTTTATAGACCTGTGTAGGGGCCCTAAAAAGCATGGCTTTTTATTTAGTTGTATTTGTCTGAGCCTTTTGTAACAGATGGTTGACAAACTTGACACAAGGCAAGGCATGGATGAAACAATTGATTTGAGTGTCACTAAGGAATATGATGCTACATTGATAAGTGTAGATGTAGGTGAGTGGTTGGAATCAGTATGTGCAACCGTTATGCAATTAACCGTGATGGGTTAGGCAACCCATCATGGTGAATAAAATAGACTTCCCTTATAACATGACTTTACATATATTTAACAGTCATTCAAAGTCATTTTAAAAAAGTCCTGAACAGTTGTGTGTCTCACTTAAGTGTGTCCAGCAGTGTTGTGTAATTCTGTCTAGAGTGGAACCCAGCTTCCCTTTTGTCAGCAAGTCACCTGCATGACTCAGCTGCCTCTGATTTGCTGACCACGGCCATGATAGGTTGGTCAACAATTCATGGTTCAAATAATAAAATATTCTTGCAGTCATATTAATCTTTCTCTTAGTTTGGTCCTGTAATCTGACTCTTGAAAAAGTCCAGAACTGGTTTGCTTAAATAACCAAAATAGCACTTGTACCGCACATGTCTTTTTATGTTAAAAAAAGTTTTATTTCATTTGATTTTCCCCTGGGTTTCTGTGTTTTAACGGCTATCTCTGAAACATCCTTTGTTTTCCAGTGCTCCAGTAAACAGGTGCTTGATGTATTGGCTCAGTCTAATGGCACTTTTGTTGTTAACTACACAGACTTCAGTCTGCAGTTTACCCTCTTTGGCAGCGAAGATACAGCCTTATGCAGGTAAGTCTATTCCATGGCCCTTGAATTCCACCAAAACCAATACTGCCAGTATTATACTGGTTGTCCAGGGTATTCAAAAACTATATAATGGATGCTATGTAATGAATGTCACTTTAACATTTTCGCCATACAATACAATAGGGCCATATCAAGCTATTCGAATCGTTGCGGACAGGAATTTTAGAGAGTTTAATTCAATATTTTTCCTTAAATTCATGTAAACTTCCTAATTTGGCAGTTTTATCTTATAGATATATCACTCTAAAACACTATTATAAAAAAAGTTTGTTAAATCTTTTTGACAAAATAGTAGATTTTAATGAATTTCTTGCTGTTGCGGACGGGAAACTCTGCGACGGAGGTTTTAGATACCTTCACAAAAACAGAAATCCTTCTTCGAATACTGAAGAAAATTAAAGTTTTGCATATGTGCAATGTAGCCAAGACCCTCAAGTATCTATTTCTGCATGTATTTCAAATTTTGATCATCCCATTCAAATTTTGGAGAATTTATTTAGTGTTGCGGACGGAAAATGCATACTGTTGCGGACGGGAAATTTTCGTCGCAAGTACATGAGAGGAAGTATTCAGTACGTAAAACATTTGTAAGAGGTCAAAATTTGATAACATCACTCAAAAATTGAAATAGTCATTTTGAAGTTTTATTCATAGATCAGTAGTCTGAATGCTGAGCTATAGATAAAATGATTCCTGAAACTAAATTTCATTGGATTTAGCTCAGAGACTGATACTCTCAATTCTAGGTTCTTAAATTATTGTGGCTTAAACATTGAAAACACTTAAAACAAGAATTCTATATTATTTCTATTAGAAAAGATAACTATGTACAGCAATTTAAGCAAGTTAAGAGAGGATTCTTATAACCAGGTTGTAGAGTGATGCTGGTGCTCCAAATTGCAATAGGGCTATATACCCAGATCTTAGTACGGAAATCTTAAGTGCAATTTAAAACATACTAGCAATGCTAAATTACAAGTTTAGATAAACCACTGATTTTCATGATATGTATGTTTGGTTAGGACTACAAATCCAGTTCATATCCAAAACTGAATATCAATGCACACCTACATTAATTCCCCATTCACCCAATAGACATGTTAGATCTGAGTCCCAAAAAATAGCCAACTGTCAAATATGTATGAATGAAAATATCACATAGGTATTTTAAAGTATTTAGCAAACTGGACACTCAGTAACTACACATATTCCTAAATCATTCAGAATACAGATACTTTGGTATCATTTAAAACAACTTTCTCAGGATCCTTTCTGTTTTTCTCAACTTTTTCTAGAATGCTCTGTACCTGATGCCATGTTGATGATGCAATGAGAAATGATTTAGCTTTCTACCTGCTCATCTAATTTGCTGATTTAGCTTATTTATTAATTTTCATAATGAGTTCTCATAGGTTCTAGCATAGGTCTTATAATAAATGATCCAACCAATGTACAGGTGTACACATTCAGCACTGTCTAGACATGAACCTTCATCCTGTCTGCACCCCTACATCCTTAATCCTGAAGCCACCTATTCAGTCAATCAGGGTAAATGCAATTTCCCCCAACCCTTTCCTCCCTCCCACAACTGGAGAATCAGAGGTAAATGCAATTTCCCCCTACCCTATTCTTCTCCCCAGACTGGAGAATCAGAGGTGTTGATGAGAGGGGGAAGTGAATTTTTAAGGTAAAACAGAATCCACATCATTTGGGCTATACCTTGATTTGTACAGGAAGTGATTAAAACAGGAAGTATGGAATTATTGTTCCTGTTAAAACTGACCAGGTGGTGAGTGAAATCATCTACCTCTGAGAACATAAACTAAATTATGCTTTTCATAACTTTCTCTGTTTAATGTTCCAAAGGAAGCATCACACCTAAGTCAGTTGGAACTATTATGCTGAGTATGTATGTAAGAAACAGAGTGGTACTCAAACTTTGCTCATATACCTCCACGGCCCATTACCTAAGTGTAATCCTCTTTTCTGTATATATTATACCATTAAAACAACAGAGATCTTTCTTTGGAAAATTCCCCAGCCCATAGAGGGAAGATGGATGTGCCTTGACTCTTTTATTTAGATGAAAATCCATAGCTGTCATTGATCACCTGACTTTTGCCTTCCAGTCATACTTCCTGTCCCAATCACTTTCCCGTCCGAAACAGCACTAACTGTTGCGGACGGAAAATTTTCAAACTCCATTTTTACAAGTTATGTGATTTATTTTCTTCAATTTTTTTTACATTAATAGATATGCATTATAATGAAGTAAGAGGATTCCAAAAATGGTTATACTATCACTTAAAATGAATTTTTAATTGAAATTTTTCAAAGTTTTTTGTTGCGGACGGGAAAATGGCTATCAAACCAGTTCAATACCTCATTGATCAATGATCACCAGATCAAATATGTTCAGTGGTAATGTACTTCAGCCTCACACCTACAAAAAGACACCAAAAAAGTGTACTTCTGACAACCCTATCAAAAATACAATGATTTTAATCACTTTTCCGTCCGCAACACTAAAAAAATATTTTTAAGGTAAAAAGTCAATTTTATGTGAGGTGGAGGGCTTTAAGTTCTGCTTTTTTTTCATTTTTGTACACTTTAGGATGTCTATTTTCAGTACGTCTTCAATTCATATTGGTAAAATGAAATTATTTTTTAAAGTTCTCCGTCGCAATTATTGTGATATGGCCCAATATTGATATTTCCTCAACCATGGTATTATACAATACCTCAACAATATTTTTAACTATACTGCCAACCTCCCAGGGGCCTAGTTAAAAGTTAAAAATTAGCACCCTCTGCTTTACCCTTATGCTGCTGGCTAATTTGGCCATTATAAAATGATGCAAAAAATCTGAAAAATGATTGAAATCCTGGCACATGGGTTCTCATATGAGAGTACTCAGCGAGACCTATCTAATGATTACAATAGACCAAATGGCAGGGTGTAGATGATTTTCAAAAATCTGCATCCTTGTTCTTTGGACGAAAGTAGCCTCAGCATTGGAAGGGTTAATAGATACCAAAATGCCTACGTACAGAGATATGCAGGTAGCAATTACGTCATTTCATAAATATCTTAAATCTTAACGATACAATGATTCTTAACCTTTTTGATATGATACTCTTCACACCTCAGATTTTTTCCACAATAAATCAGAACAAAAGTGCAATGTTAAAGAATTAATTGCAATAGGTGTTCACTTAAATAGGTGTCACTGTATTTGTGATTTCAGCTACCACAAGTCTGTCCCGGAAGGCAGTCATGCATTTGTGTATGTCATACCGAGCTCAGGAGATGCACCAATCAAATGCAACTTTGTGGATGGAGAGGCAGTACACATTGCTTATCTACGTAGGTATTAATATACTGTATGATAAGGGTTTGACCAAAATGTTTGTTCTGCTCTGAAAAGAACCACACAAAGAGTCGACGTAAATATAAGCACATTTCTTGGACAGAATTCAATACATGCTCTTTCTTCAAAAATAGTACACCCACAAAACCAAGGATTGGTTATTTTGGACATTCCTTAATCAGATTATGGTTAAGCCCTCAGCCTGGAGCAATTGCTTATTTGTATTCAGTATAATATATCTAAGAATGGTATAATGTAAGACCAAAAGGATGAATTTCAGTTTTTCAAAACCCTCCCAAAAATCAATATTTAAAAAATTCATATACCCTCTTCATGAATAGCACTTGTTTCCTCTTGACCATGTATCAGCTTCTGCTAAATTTGTGAGCGACTAAATCCTGATATTTGAAGATTTGTAATTCTATGATAGGATTCTAGAAATTATATATGTTCCAAATTCAATTATTTCCCACCTTTAATCACTATTTGTTGACTTATTTGATAATTAATTTTTATTTTGTTCTTTCCAACTGTTGGCTTTATGAGAAGATCATGCTAGATATTTTAGCACTTTTTCTCTAACTTTCCTTCTCGTTTTTAGCTATCATTGTTGCCTTTGCTGTTTACCTGGGATTGGCCCTGATTTGGATTCTATTGAAGTTCCTCTACAGGTAAGAATTTGTGTATCTATCCCGGGGCAAAGTGTGTACATATCATAGGAGGGTCGAACTGTGGGAATAAGGAAAGTTGCAGAATTGAGAGAAGAAGAGCATTTCTATCAATTAATATCATCACAAAATGTACTTTACATTGTACATTTTTAGAGTTGGAGTTTTTAGATCAAAATCTGTACTGTATAACTGGTAATTTTCATATGCATTTAATTTACGCTATCTTCGTGCTCCCCATGATAGCATCAAAGTAACATTATTCAAATAAATATCTATATGATAATGAATATATAGTTTGAGTGCTTGAATGAGCGAATTTGAAGTAGCACAAATACCCTCAAGCAGGGCTGTAATGCAAAATTTTTAGCACTCCAAATTAAAGCCGTTCACATTATGTAAATCAGACCCCATTTGCTGTTAAGTAAATGTCTGATAATCACCGGTACTTATCACCAGTGCTAGGGAAGGAAGGTTGTGTGAACATTTCGGTGGATCTACAAGACTATAAACCGAATACCTTCTATGTAAAAAAATATATTTTGCCCCAGATGATGCAAATATAAAGCAATTGCTTACTTCTTTTGTTTCTGCCATTTGTTTTTCAGAAAGAACTATCTTTACAAGATTCTATTTTGTTTGGAGACAGAGAGGCTTGTCAACTCAGTAAGTTATTGATCCTTTATATTGCATATATTCCTGTTTACAATAACCGATGTGTTACTATTTACACAGAGAGAGAGAGAGCTCTGATAGTAATTAGTAATCCTACTAATGATTGTGGTGATGATGATAATTATGGTAATAAGATGATAAATGTTTATGGTGTAGTTGTGATAGTAATTTCATTGAAGAAGATTTTGCAATGCTGTCATAACTATATTGATTTTGAATGATTTCATTATCAAAGGCAAGTAGATTTAGCCCTTGCAAGTAATGTTAATTTAGTCGAAGTTTCCTGACTCCTTTCCCCTATTAATTTCATAACACATGTAAGCTGTATTGATAATTTATCATTTTATTTCTTCTGAATTATCTTGCCTAGAGCTGGGGTGATTAATTGATCATTAAAACAGAAATGGAAAATTTCAATTATGTTCTCTGCTCACATGGTCAAAGTTTCCATTTAAAAGGAACCTTATTTAGCATGGAAACCATGCATAAAAGTAAAAGATTATTGCAATAAACATGAACTATGAGTTCTTGACCAGTTATCATTCAAAATTAAGGGGTAATCAGCCATATATCAGAAACTTGCCAGTGGGCATATCAACATTGATGATAATTGATTATAATCGATGAATCGATCAAAAATTTGGACCATTAATCGAGGTGAAATTTTCCAACGATTCCCAGCATTAATCTTGCCTTAATCTTCCCTGCTAGGATCTGGGCACGCCCGGAGCCAGCCCTCCTGACAGCCCTGCCTCGGACAAGGAGAAGGTGACCAGCCCGGCCAAGAGAAGGGTCAAATCACTGGATGCCTTTAGAGGGTAAGTATAGAGGGCGCTGTCTTTCATTACCCCTCGTAAAGAGAGGGCAAAACATGCTGATGCATATTTTTTCTCAACAATATCTTTTCTCAACAATATCTTTCGGAAGGCCTTAACTTAAGCATCAAATTGTAATTTGAATATCCAACCTTTGACTAAAGAGATGAACTTTTCTAGGAATAGTAGAACGGTTGGTTTGTATGTAATCCATGATGTTAATCTCTTTGTATGTTTGACTTGTTGAAAGTAGTGAAAATGTAATCCAAATGAATCAAAAAAAATTTTGAATTACCTATGTTCATCATGGTATCGTCTCCAATCAGTTTGACTATTCGCTATAAGTATATTGCAACTGATGAATGTGAAATCATATTCCCTGATTTATTTCAGTTTATCTCTGGTTATCATGATATTTGTAAACTATCGTGGAGGAAGCTACTGGTTTTTCCGCCATTCCCGATGGAATGGCCTAACCGTGGCTGACCTAGTGTTTCCATGGTGAGTCGCTCATGACGATCAGCTGTTTTTATGCATGGCTTATTTATTAATCTCTACTAACACCAGGCTATTAGAAAACCAGATATTGTGGCACATCTCTTTGTAAAACACAAAGGAGGATCTAAGAGAGGGTTGTGTAAAACCTATGATTTCAATTTTTCATAGTCAAAAAGCCATTTTCTTTGATTTTGCCTCATAAATGAACCTCTTCACTGGAATTCAGGTACCCTTCCTGAAAATAATACATCTATATTGTAGAAATGTGAACCTGTAGTAGAAAAATCTGACTCAAAATAAAGAGAATGAAAATATTGATATGATATTATGTCATATGGACATGAATAAAAAGTTGCTATTGTTTTAAGGCATGTTGGAAAGTTGCCAGTGACTTAAAGTTAGCAACTAGCTCTTACCATTAGGCACTGACTAGTGGAAAATTAGCTGGAAATGACAAAATCTTGATTGCTATCAAAATTCCTCTTGTTTCCTCATCAAACTCCTGCCTTTGTCCCTGGTTTCCAGAGAGAAGTGGCCACTTATCTGAGTGATTTGAATGATCTTAACATACCTCTCTAGTTGCATGCCTAGCCTGCTGTCTTCTATTGCTGTTTAGATTGTGTCTGACTGTGATGATATTTGTCAACTATGGTGGGGGCGGATACTGGTTCTTTAACCACTCCTGGTGGCACGGACTAACAATAGCTGACCTACTTTTCCCCTGGTATGTATATGTAGGTCATTTACCATAGACTGGTTCTATAACTATACCAGGTTGAGGGACTAACAATAGCTGACTTACTTTTTCCTTGGTATGTATATGTAGGGCATTTACCATAGACTGGTTCTATAGCTTTGCCAGGTTGAGGGACTAACAATAGCAGACCTACTTTTTCTCTGATATCTTCATTACATTGTTAGCAAGTATTATTACATTCTTGATAGTCAAAAAGATGGTTTCAGGTTTTACGCCTAATATTGACAAATTTAGAAGGAAAGAATTCAGTGAAAGGATGATAAATTGTTCAGTATCGGCTGGGAGTAGTAGACAGGGAGTGGGTACTGTGCATGCATCATCAAATATCGCTGCCTCTCTATGAGTCATAGATAACATGTGTACCCCTACGATTGGCTGCCTGCTGAGCCCATCTCCTTGGCAACCTATCTGACCTAGATAGAGGCAGCGAAAAGAGATAAGGCTTTGGATTGCCAACTCACTGTCTACTACTCTCAGCCTCTTTCTGAAAAAATCACGTCACCAATACTTCCCCAGTCTACACCGCGTAACTCGAGGCGCACACACTCTAGGTACTAGCATGCTGTGCCTATGGGGTTGCGGATCAAGGGGATGTATCTCTCTGGTATCGGTAGCTTTGGTTTAAACTAGAGACAAAATAAACATTTGAATGTTTCTTGATTTTGTTTGAATTTTATGTAGGTCATATGTTATATTGATACTTCACCTTCACTATCTCATTGTAAATGAAAGTGCCAAATGTTTGTATGATCTTTGAAAATAAATTTTCATTGCATGCTACTGTGCTTTTAAGTTATTATCATTTGAATGTTCATAAACTTCATCATTTTACATGTAACACTAGATAGGTGTTTAGTCATTCAATGATGTAATGTAATGATGTCTTCCTTATTTCCTTATATTACTATTTTTTCATTTATGATACAATACAATATGGTGATAATGACATGAGAAGAGAAAAATGAAATAAAGTGAGGGAACTTATATAAAGAATGATAGATTTTTGCAGTAACCATAATGATAGTCATACACACAGTGTAATGTTGAAATAAAATCCTTATAACAAATTTATTGAATTTACCACTGTGGACTTGTCTTACTTTAATTTGCCAAAGAGTCAAGCCAGGGTTTAGAATTAAGACTATTCCTTTTGGTTTTCTCTTCCTAAAATTGCAATGTCGATTTTAGGGTCATGACTAGTGGGTTATTTACCTTGAATGACACACTGATAGGTAATGTCATTTCTTATCCTACTTTTTCCAATTTGTTGCTTTCTTTAATGTTTATCGTATTGCAGCTGTGTTTTTTAAAATTGAATTTAACCCATTCTAACCTGGGGCATACACATGGTCTGTACATAGGAAAATATTTGTATCTCGATAATGCAACATTTTGTGAAATATTTGACTGAAAGTTGTTTAACAATACTTGGTGTTTAATTTTCCAAATACTATGAGTTATGCATGGAATCTGTCAGACCTTGACTACACTCCAGATTATATTGGGTTAATTTATTTGTTTATTTGTGTTATATTTGTTATATTTTTCATTTAAAATTGGTTATGGTTTCCTGTTCTGCCTCGCCGCTTTTGCTTCCTTGCCTGCAACCCAGCCCTGATAGGCATTACAATGAGAAAAATATGTAGTTTGCTCACTTGAAAATCATTATTAATCAGTCATCACTCTTTAAGAAAATATCCATTTTCCAAAGTTTTAGATAATATTTGTATTTTCTATAGTTTTATGCATCAATGAAAATAATGATAGAGTTCATACATTTATGCAGTCACTTTGATAAGGGTGAAGTTAATCAGTTATGAAGTTAGTCATAATCTCTTCTATGTGACACATTTTTAGTACAAACATAATACTGACAAATTTAATGATTAAATTGTCCCTAAGGAAATATTCCTGTCAGTACTCTTTCTAACATTTCAAAAAAGGGTGTGCAATCATAACAATATGTTTTACGAAAGCGGATGCCGGCTTTCTCTTGACTTAGTCATTTTCATACCGTCTTCATGGAGCCTTTATTTGGGGCTATGTGGTTTTGTCATTTTTGTTGCACTACAGAGAGACTTCATTGGGGGCTTGTGGCCATTTTACGGTCAGGTTGTTGGAGACTTCATTTGCACTTTTGGCACTCTGTCATTTTCCACGGCCAGGGGGCTCAAAGAAATCTAGAATTGAAAGAAAAAAAAATCCTAGAAGTGGAATAAAAAAGCCTAGATTAATACTATTTTTGTATGTAAGCTTCCTTCACAAATTAAAAGTATGGTGATGTTATAGAGAAATCTAGATAAAAGTGGAATCTTACATTTATTCTGAAATTCCTCAGAACTTTTAGATTGCTCTTGTTCTGACTAAAGAGAAATCTACATGAGTGGAATTTTACAGTTATTCTGAATTTATTGGAACTTATGAGATTAACTCTTATTCTAACTAAGGTCAGGAACCCTGAAGCTGCTTTCAATGTGATAGTAATGCCAGTAACTGCCTTGTTCCTTGACAGGTTTGTGTTCATCATGGGAACGTCTATGGCGATCTCCATGCGCAGTCTGATGCGCAGAGCTACGTCACGCCCCAAGCTTGCTCTGCGAGTTTGCAAAAGAACCCTCATTCTCTTTGCCATAGGAGTTTGTATGAACTCCATGAAGAGAGGCCGTAAGTAGTAGCATGGAATCTTATATATTACTATATGCATGTATGTTTATATCTAGGTTTACCTTCATCATGGGCACCTCTATAGCACTGGCGTTCAACGGCATGGCACGTCGGAAGGTGCCTATGTTAAGCCTGGTGGGCAAGACTCTGAAGAGAACTGCAATTCTGTTCGCTCTTGGAATCATCATCAGTAATATGGATGGCCGTGAGTATTTCATGGGCTAGCTGTAAGGTGGCACCCCTACAAGAAGAATGCTATTGCACGTTAACTGGAAATCTTGCACAATTTGGAAATTCCGGCTTCTGAATGCAGTGCAATGCTCAGGAGAATTGTTGGTGATAATGATGATGATGATATATTGATTGTTTAGATAATGATTATGACTTTTAACTGGAATTCTTGCACAATTTCAAATTTCTTGTATTTGAATGCAGTGAGGATAATTGCTGATGATGATGATGATGATACAATGAGGATTTTTAAGATGATGATGATGTTTATTACAACGATGATAATTACAATGATGATGATGATGATGATGATGATGATGATGATGATGATTAAAACGATGAAGTCATTGATGATGCTGATTATGATTGTAGAGCTGATGATCACCATCTTGCTGATAGTAAAGATGACAATGATGAAAAGAATAGTTATGATTGAAATAGTTATGAGGATCATCATTGGAATTGACAATGATGCTTCTTTCAAAGTTGGATGATGATGATGATGATGATGATAATGATGATGATATACTCTTTGAAAATAGGCTTTGATGATACTGATTGATTGTAAATATCAAAGATATAATGGGGATGTTGATTATCAATGTGATAATGGTTCCCTGGTGGTTGTTGATACTTATGATAGTATTAATTACCAAAGAAAATAATGATGTTAAGGATGATGATTTTACTCTAACCTTGATAGAGTTATACATAGTATGTTTCAGCAGCTTATCAGATATAGGGCTTTGAATTTTACCTATGATTGAATTTTCAATGGAATACGGTATTAGATATTGATTAATATCTACATAAGCAGATTTACCATACAACATTTATAGTTCTATTTTAGACATACTTCACTAAGGTTTAAACTTATGTTTGGTAATCAATGTATTGAAAATTGATCCATTTTTGTGTAGGTGAGTAAAAACTAGTATATTAATTGCACCCATAGTCAAGCAGATTCCAAATAGTATATCACACTTTCCTAGTGATATAAGCATATCCTCGGTTAGTTTTGTTCATTTATGCCAATGGCAGCCTCAAAAGGCCTGGCTTTTTTTGCAAATTTATGCTTACTTAGGAAAGTATTTCATTAGTATTATGATATCCAGGTGACATGATTAAAGGGGAATCCAAGGTATGTATGGATCCTACCGTTAGTGAGTCTGATGATCTCTAATCAATGACCATTTATTAAAACCGACAAATGAGTTGCAAAAATGAATGCCAACATGAAGTTAAATTGCTAAATGCAGTGACAGAGATTAAAAGATCTTAGCATACCATATGCATATAGCATTGTATGGCTCACAAACAAGATTGATATTTTTTACTTTGATTTCAGCTGTTGATTTGCGGTATCTGAGAATTCCTGGTGTGTTACAGCGACTGGCATTGTCCTATTTCGGTGTTGCTATTCTGCAGACAGCATTTGCAAAAGCCACAGACACCCATCAGGTAACTCTACAGGGTAAAAAGAGGGTCATCGCCTTTTCAGGTGCTTCAGAACATGCTTTATTGTATTTGAAGACAACATAGATCACATATACAATTCTTAAGGAATATTTAGGCCTTAATCATGAAGTAGTCTCAAGAAATGAAGCTAAAAAAGAATAAATATATTTAAAGAAAAATAATGGAAAAAACAATGGTATGAAATGAATATCAAACTCTTCAAAATGGTCTCTCCCTTTTAGTGGGTTAATGATGATAGACAGTAAGAGAAGTTTTTCTTTTATTGCCCCAGTTTACTGTATAAGACTTTCATATGGAGTGCTAAAGATTTCGCTTTACATCCCTGCTGAAGGGTATTTGTGCTACTTAAAATTTGCGCATTCAAGCACTCAAACTTAAAGCCATATAGTTATATCATATCTAATTGATGGATGTTATTTTGACGCTATCATGGGAAGCACGAAAATAACATAAATTCAATACCTGTAAAAAATATCAGTCATACAGTATATGTATCTCTTCTCTTTGTATTGATCAGTATTGTATTGTATTGCCTTTCAGTATGTGTGGTGGGCACCTATACGAGACATTTTGGATTACTGGCCCGAATGGATCATCCAATTTTCATTCATTGGTGTCTGGCTTGGTCTCACGTTCGGTCTAAATGTCCCTGGCTGTCCTAAGTAAGTAAAAGAGGGACATTGTCTCATCATTTTACCCCAAATATATATATTCTTTTTAAGCTACATTTCTTGTCACTATTTCATGATTTGAAGGCCTGAATATCCCTTAAGAATTGAGAGTAGTGTGACCTTATTCCCAGTTAAGTATAATACCTTTGTATGAAGTCATAGATCTCATGGAGAATGAACAGTTCTTCCAAACATCCATGCATCCAGTTGAGGTGTTATTTAGAACAAATCAAAGTTTTTCAGACTTTGGACGAGCGTGGACTGTGGCAGTTTATGTTGACAGAAATACGCCATAGATTATTTTTCATTTGTTCTTTAACAATAACTTTAGCATAAAAATCAAAGATAACTATTGATGATTTAAGCAAGTCACTGTTTGATTACTCACTTGGTTCCATTTATTACACCTTGCCCATTTATGTGGAAAAAGAAAAAGCTGTATTCTCTTAAAATCAGCAGACTGTATGTGGCTTTAATTTTGAGTGCTAAAACTTTGCATTTATAGCAACTTTAAATTTGTACATTCTAGCACTCAAACTATATATTCATAACTGTATAGATATATATTGGAAGGATTTTTTTTGGCGTTTTCATGGCTAGCGCAAAAATAGTGAAAATTAAATACCTGTAAAAAATACCAGTTTTTCAGTATTGTTACATGGATGACAGTCCTAGTTTAACTATTTCCAGGGGTTATCTTGGACCTGGTGGACTAGCGGATAATAGTTCCCACCCGTCATGTACAGGTGGCGCTGCAGGCTACATAGATCATCAAGTATTCGGTGAAAACCATATATATGGACATCCAACATGCAAGGTAAGTGGTTACGATCTGGATGCCAGTGCTCAGTCAAATATTGTTTCAAAGCAAAGTTTTAATGTATGTTAACATATCATTTTTAATGATTGAGTGAGTTAGATTGAATAAACAAGGGTGTTTTTTTTTTTAAACCTTGATCTATAAACATCTGAAGTTTGCGTATAGTTTGACATGGATGGGAAATTTTGCTTTGAATTTTGAGAAACAATTAAATGGGTCATCAGGCTACGAGCGCAGGCCAGGTGCAGGTAGATTAATTCTAAGAATACCTTAAGGTGGGCCATAAGGGTAGGGGTTTCTCTATGTTATCACAAATTTGTCTGAAATATGTCTTATATTTTATTTCATTCGAAAAGTATTCTAAGATAACTTCTTGGACCAAATTTGACATGCTGATATTTTCTTATAACTGACGTAAGTTCCATAGGTTTTTTGCAGGAAGCCCATAGACTTGTGGAATCAGTCCTTAATGCCACATCTTCCAGTTAATCAATTTCCCATAAAAAAAGGAAGTCAAATAATATCCTTCCTTGATGGGTGGAGTTGCTTAGGGTTTCCCGATTCTAGGGTTCAAGTGTTAATTTTCTTTTGTCGTTGCTTGTAGGAAATCTACCAGACTACAGTAGCTTTTGACCCCGAAGGGATCCTTGGTGTTCTGACCTCCATCTTTCTGTGCTTTTTAGGACTACAGGTAAGGCAAAGCACTTTTAAGAATTAGGAATGTTTAAGCAGAGAGGTTTATATGCAGAGAGCTATAACCTTAGATGAAGAAAAGAATGAATATGTAGCGAAAGACCAATTACCATATGCACTATAGCCTGGCTATGCAAGGATTTAAGAATCTGGCCTAACTGTGATGTTGCTGGCAGACTAAGACCAATGAAGGCTATTGTATCAATTACATTTCAGGGATACTTGTGCGCCAGCATGCGCAGAATGCAACTTTTTGGCTATTATAGTATACTTTTGGCTTCATTGAACATCCTAAAATCTGTTTTATATACTATCAGTTATAATCAATTTTATAAGAACAGATAAACTGACTTGTATTTGAGGAATAGCTGTTGGCCTTACGGCTGCATATAATGGCAGTTAAGATTTAGTAGAATATAGTTCTGCTTCTTTATATAATTTCATCCATTGTATTGTTTATTAAGTAAAGTAAAGTATGAGCACAATCTTGCCATACTTGAACATGTTTAAACCTAAGCACTCTATATTTCAGGCTGGCAAGATTCTACTGACCTATCCAGACTGGCAGTCAAGAGTAACACGGTGGAGTATTTGGGCTATAGTAACAGTAAGTTAATAACTTTCAGTTTCTTACATACTTAACTTGGAAATCTATCATCTGATATTCATATTTGAATATATATATATATATATATATATATATATATATATATATATATATATATATATATATATATATATATATATATATATATATATATATATATTATATATATATATATATATATATATATATATATATATATATATATATATATATATATATATATATATATATATATATATGTGTGTGTGTGTGTGTGTGTATATATACATGTATGTATGTGTATACATATCTTTCATCTTCTCAAAGTTCCATTTTTTTTTTACCTTACAAAGATGGCAAACAGTTAATATGCTTTTTTACCTGAGCAAAAACGCCAAGTGTCAGTGATTAAACTCAAGTCCATATGACCAGGTGTGAAAAAATTCAGAAGCAAGAGTGAAATGTTGCTGTAGGTTTATTTCTTTATATTTTAAGTTTTAGAGTTTCAGTTATGATTTATTGGAGAGATTTAATTGAAGTTTCTGTTCCACTTCCATCTGCAGGGAGGCATTGCTGGGACTCTCTGCAAGTTTTCCCAGAACGATGGCTGGATTCCTGTCAACAAGAACCTCTGGTAAGATCATAGACATTATAGAGCTATAATGCTAACCGTTTTGCTCCTGAAATGTGCCTATGACCTGACACCTCTGCAGTGCACTGAACTTATTAATTTGGATGTTGGTTGAAAAATACTAGAAGAGGTTTTGTAAATCCCACCACTAACTAAACATTCAGTCAAATAGTTCTCAAAGTATCATATAGTTAAATAAGGTACTTTTTATGTGCCAATTGTCTTTTCTCCAGTCCAGATGGGAATGGGATAACATTGGCGCAAACAATCTTTTGGGTAAAATACATGTATAATGTTTAAAAAATATTTCATCATGAAAAATACATGGCAAGAGTGAGAGGAAAAACTGGCAGATCTGGAAAGAAATGGGCAGTTTTCAAAGAAGATTTACTGAAAAAACAATAAGTTCAATTCTATATTTCTATATTTCATTTCCAATACATTTACATCCCTGCAAAAATGTCAAGAATAATTACATTCATTTCATGCTGATAGTTGAGTTATTATTGTTCTGTATATTACATTTTCTATTGTATTTTTGTAATTGTTATACATGTATATGTTGAGGTCATGCCTGGCCTATTAAAGACTGAATCAAATGATTTAAAAAATATAAAAAACATTGGTGCAAGCAATGACACAGGACTTCCCTGTCACCCTACTTGTCCTACCCTACAGGCCAATAGTGAACATGAACTGACTTAATTTTTATGACTTGCAAATTTTACTTGTTTGTATTTGAAGGGTGAGGAGACTTTTTTGTGAGTCTTCTTGCTCTTTAAGTGTGAATTAAAATCAGTATTTATGTGTACAATCACAATTCTTATAATGAGGTTGGTTGTAAATACCATTTCGCTTGGCACTGTAAGGTGATTTGTCAATGTTCATCTTTTATTTCCAAATACCATAGGGCCACATGAAGTCATACTGCTAAGATGCTTAAAGGTTGACACTACATATGACTAATATTCGTTAGTTATTTTGTTATATTGGGTTTTTTATACTGGGTTAATCAACATATAAGAATTTGCCAAAAATAGTCTCAATTCAAAGTTGAGCTAAGGATGTACTTCAAATGAATTATATTTACATTTTAGTTAGTATCTAAAATAATGAAATAATGTTTAACCCTTATGGTGCTGGTGGTTAATTTGGCCAATACAAAATGATGCAAAATATCATTTTAAAAAATGACAGAAACATGGGTACTCATCTGAGAGTACATACTGAGAGCTTTCCAATGAATACCAACATGATAGGGTTTAGATGGTTTTCAAAGATCTTTGCGTCCTTGTGCTATTGGGCGAATGTAGCCTTAGCATTGGATGGTTTAATAGTTATCTATCAAAGATGATAAAGAGACAGTTAGCCCTATTTTAGTCAATATGTCTTTCAAAAAAACATTCTTGGATCGTAGGACGCGCACATGCAGCTGGCATGCAATTGTCAGTTAGCGGTCAGGCAGCAATTTGACCCTTATGCTGCTGGTGGCTAATTAGGCCAATACATAACAATGCAAAAAATAATCGAAACCCTGGCAAATGGGTACCCATTTGAGAGTACTCAGCAAGGGCTATCCAATGAATACCAACAAGACATGGTTTAGATGGTTTTCAAAAATCTTTGCATATTTGTTCTTTGGACGAAAGTAGCCTCAGCATTGGAAGGGTTAACCTGAAGGAAGGATATCTGGCCTGTTCTATTATACCACAGTTTTAACAGTTATATTTGTCTTTCTGTCTTCAGGTCTTTGTCCTATGTGTTGGCTCTTGCCTCCATGGCGTTTATCCTCCTCAGCATCTGTTACCTGCTTATTGATGTCCTACAATGCTGGAGTGGCGCCCCCTTTTTCTACCCCGGTAAGTAATCTGGGCATTTGGGTGAGTTTTATCTATTCTGAAACCTCAAATACAGTGTCACCCTTGTGAAGTAAAGGTGATTGTTATTATTATTATTATTTTTTTATTATTATTATTATTATTATCATTATTATTATTATAATTATTATTATTATTATTATTATCATTATTACTATTAGTATTACCATTATTATTATCATTATCAATATTATTATTATTATTATTATCATTATTATTATTATTATTATTATTATTATTATTATTATTATTATTATTATTATTATTTTGCTCTTATTGCTCTGAAGTGTGATCAGTTGACCCTCTTGCAAATTTGGGAATGCCCCGATAGTGAAGTGGTTTGCATTGCTCACCATCTACTAGATGTCTGTGGTATTTGTTTACTGTTAATCACCACTGCCAAATATTACAGGTTCAAATTTAATTTTCTTTGTACTTCATTTTAAGGTGTGAATTCTATTATAATCTACCTTCAATGTACTTCATTTTCAGGTATGAATTCCATTTTAATCTACCTATGCCATGAGATTTTTCACACGTTCCTACCTGTCTCGTGGAAGGTCCCTAACACGCACGCCTCGCAGCTCGCCATGGATCTCTGGGGAACCTCTTTCTGGGTCATCGTTTCCTACGTGCTTTACCGCAAGAAAATCTTCGTCACCATCTAGGGGTACGCCATCAGAACTGAGAAGGTAGCGAGAGAGAAAACAGAATAGAGTGCTGTAAGGAAAAGTGAAAAATACTCCTTGAATGAAGAACTGAAATGAGTAATGTAAATAAATGAAAAAGTGTATGTTGTGATTTTATTTATTGTATCAGTTGAGATATAACTAGGGATGGGGAAACTTGGCATTTTAGGAATTTTTTCCCACCTAGTTTATAACTGTAACTGAACCAATTTTCCACACATACAACTGAAAAGAAGAAAAAAATTCAATCTTAGCTTTTCGTGTTTGCTAACCTAAAGCAAATCTTTTCATGTGCTCAATCCATATTTAAAGTTATTTTGAAAATTTTATAATCGTTTTACTAAGGCAAAATTGGACAAAATTGTTGTTTTTTCGCCATCCCTATATGTAAATTATTGTGTTGACCCTAAATATTCACATACCATGAAATGATTGATCTCACGCTCCCAGCGCAATGTTAATCTATGTGTAATTACAAAGCACTTTCAGCACCCTATTGATATTGTTTTGCATGTTAAAGAGGTAAAAAGAAAGGTTGATAATATTCCATTATGCACTATGTCAGTTTCTTTACACTCAGCCCACCGAAAAAAAAGTACTGCTGAAATGCTGTAGGATTCCTGATATCTGCTCTGAAATGAGTTGTTTTCCTCAAAAGTGCAAAAACTAGAAAACTTGGATCATGGCTATATGTAGATTTTAACTCAGGTGTATGTAAATGTAAAAAAAAGAATACTTTTAAAGTAAATATGCACCAGAAATCACCCTTGTGCCGATTTTACCTCTTTAACATATCTTGCTATTTTCTCTGTTTCTGATGGAGATTGTCTTCAAGCCATCTATGTGCAGCATGGCTCAGTGGTCTGTGAAACTCACAATGTCTGTGCAATTGAGCGATTATTTCCGAAATATTTTAAGGTTGGCGGTTTCCCAGAAGAGATCACACAACTTTCGTTCAACTGCTTCTTTCATTTTATTGCGCCTTTCTGGATATTTTCACTTCAGTCAGATCACTTAGAAGCTGGAAGCTTATTAAATGCAGCCATACCTAAGATGGTTTAACGAAAATGCCAATATTTTGTAGATACAGAGTGTTTTGAATATTCGTAGATCAAATTCCAGGGAACAGATCCACTAGAAAATATACGGTAGTGGAACCACTTTACTAGAACACCTCCAGGTTAAGGATAAGTGTTCCAATATGCACAGCTGTTCAATTTATGAAGGTCCTCCATTGTACTGAACAAGGTATGACGGTTGTGCACAAATTTGCACAAAAGATTTGAAATATTTTGTGACTAGAGCATATTAGAAATCAATTGTAAGTGAAACATTTGAGGAATTTAGTATTAAATCTAAAGTAACTTTCCAAACTGTCATAGGCCCAAACAACCTCAGGCATGAATTGGGTTTTGCACATTTTCAAGAGGATATTGGTTAAAACATGTCCAACTTCTAGAAGTGTTTAAGTTGACAGGTTCCACTGTAAAGGTATCAGACTAAATGGGCATTCTAAGCATGGGTGATGTTTTGTTTGTTTATTGCTATTGAAATGATGTTAGTGAACGTTTTAACCCTTCCATTGCTGAGGCTACTTTCATCCAAAGCACACTGGAGGAAAGGATTTAGAAAACCATCTAAACCCTGTCATGAAGGTATTCATTGGGAAGCTCTCGCTGAGCACTCTCAGATGAGTACCCATGTTCCAGGGTTTCAATAATTTTTAAGGTTTTTTGCATCTTTTTTGCCAAATTAGCCACCAGCAGCATAAGGGTTAAAGGCATGCCACTGGCTGCATACTGTCTCGCTTGACTGCCAAAGATTCATATCTAGCTTGATGGGAAAATGGGAGAAAATTGGCAGTGGTTTTGGGTTAGTTGGTGGTTCTCCTTGGATACTGTGGGTTCCTATGTTTAATATGGCAAAAAAGTGACGCAAACGAAATTCTGTACAGCGTAAGGTGAGTAATATGTAGTTGAAACTTTGGATGTTGGGATTTTTGAGGATTTTTGGTCAAGCATTGTTGGTTTTAAGTTACCGGGGATGCTTTTGTGGCATTAAGTGGTATCTTTGGTTTTGTACAATGTAAAATACAACATTTTGGTCTGATTAGGTATGTATATCTTGCATGATATATAAATGTTTTGCTGTTTTTAAGGCTCAAATGATATGACAATTATCACAATGATAATGATTAGCTGCACTTATGTAAAAGGACTATAGGCAGGATGATTTGAAAGTCGTCTTTGAAAGCAGTCTTTTCAAAATGGGGAATTATAATTTGCACAGAATGAAGGCCAGCTGGGCACTTTTTATCAGAATTTGTGTGTAGCTATGATGTTTCATTTATACATAATACTCTATATGAATTGATACGAGTATGAATTGTTACAAATATGTATATAAAACTTGTTTTAATATATATATATATATATATATATATATATATATATATATATATATATATATATATATATATATACATATATATATATATATACTGTACACGAAATTCACGCGTGTCCCAAGTATAGCGAATTGGGGAGTTTTGCATCATAGCGTATCTTTATATTAGCGTCTCTTTACCGTAGCCGCCGCCGCTGACAGCGCCATCTCTCGCAAAAAAGACGAACTAATTTGAGCAGAGAATGCTGATAGTAGACCGTCGATGATAGTAGACCGTCGCCCTCTGCAAACATCAACTTCAAGTTTTCTTTATTGACATCATTCTCAGTCATTGACTCGATCTATTTGAAATTTCAAAACTTCATGCAGTTGACAGTTGGAGAGGGCAACGGTCTGACGAATTGGCAGTCTTAGACAAATCACTAGTAACAGTGTATATTTAAATTCTGTAAAACTTTATTAATTTGAATCAGTTAAAAAAATTGTCACAGTTCATATCATTAAAATACATTGAATTCATTCTTTATCTTTGAAAAATCATGTCATACTAGTATCATTTTATCTTACCAGTTCATCAGTTCTTATTTGGCATTTGTTACAAATGTAACAGTGTAGATTTAAATTCTGTAATATTTATTGATTTTAATCAGTTTAAAAAATGTCACAGTTCATATCATTGAAATACATTGAATACATTCTTTATCTTTAAAAAATCATCATGTCATATCATTTTATCTCACCAGTCTTCTCAAACTAAATTCCAAATTCAATTTGGCACATTACAGTTATCATTTGGCAGTCTTCTCAATTCATTTTGATAAAAGTGTTCAAAATCTAGCTTTAAATGATTATAAAAGTTACAGTATTTTAAAGTCACAGTCCAAGTTGACAGAAGCCAGAATACTGAGCTCTTAATCTAATGCTGCCAGAGTGAAGCAACCAGATGGACTTTCTAAATTTGGCATTTGTTTGTGTGTAAACAGGGCCGCCGGAACAATAGCTGGGCACCTATCCTTCTGGTTGCTATGTGCAACACTCACTCAGTAGTCTGGCTTCTGTCAACCTGGACTGTGACTTTTAAATACTGTAACTTTTAACATCATTTAAAGCTAGATTTTAAACACTTTTATCAAAATGAATTTAGGCCAGAAAAACACAAAAAAAGAATGGTTCAAGAAGGGCTACGTATGCTTCATGTTTGTACTAGTGGCGCTAGGGTTTCAGCAGGGCTTCTATTAGATTTACTAGTGGCGCTATCTAGCAGCCACCACTAAAACGGAAATTGACGTCAGCGCCACCAGTGGCTAAAAGAAAAGACAAAAGTACAGCGTTTTTATATATAGCGAAGCGACACCAGACGCTATGTACGCTATATATAAACACACGCGGAAATTTCGTGTTCTACAGTATATATATATATATGTATATATATATATATAACCATATGCTTATTTTTGCAAAGAACTGTATACTCAGTATTACGTTATTGATTAATTTAATGAAGTATGGATGTAAATTTTGAATTCATCCCATTTAGGTGCAGAACAAGGTTTGCAAAGTTCCAGAATATCAATTGTAAGTTTATATATAGTATTTTTGCAGAAGCTTACAGCTACAATATATATATATATATATATATATATATATATATATATATATATATATATATATATATATATATATATATGTGTGTGTATATAAATATATATATATATATATATATATATATATATATATATATATATATATATATATACATTGATCATTTAATGTATAAACTGCTGTGTAGTTCAATTATGGGAATAAACAATAAAAATGTCACATAAT
Source organism: Maea johnstoni (assembly GCA_963942565.1). Lineage (NCBI taxonomy): Eukaryota > Metazoa > Annelida > Polychaeta > Spionida > Magelonidae > Maea > Maea johnstoni. The sequence continues at coordinate 26,143,272 of OZ012685.1, forward strand.
TCATTCTTGTTATTGACTCATTTATGAATTCCCAAATCATATTATCACTTGACAAAGTTATGAAACTTGAGAAATATTTACAGATACGCAATCTATATTCATTTAAATTGCCATTGTTTTCTATAAGCAGGTTTTTTTCAGGATTTACTTTTTTATAATTGAAATTCATGGTATTATCGGGTTATCAGAATTATTTCTAAAATCTGAATATTTTAAGGTACAGCATAAATTATAACAACTCTGTCCATTTCTCAGCAGTAGTTTGTTTATTCCATAATGAGATATTTTGTTTTATCGCAACGCAATTTAATCGCGATTGATGTCTACATCCTGGTCACTATTTTTTCTATAGTATTACTTATGATGTGGCAAGACAATGTACTTACAAATGCTATTTGGTTTGATGCTTGTCCGTAGATTATGTACCCCTATGCTGCTGCTGGCTAAGTTGGCTAATACAAAATAATGCAAATATCCTGAAAAATTACTGAAACCCTGGCATATGGGTACTCATCTGAGAATACTCCATCTGGGCTAACCAATGAGTACCAACATGACAGGGTTTAGATATTTTTCAAAAATCTTTGCACTCTTGTGCATTGGACACCTCAGCATGTACTATGTATCATCAGCTCGTGCCTCACTCAACATTGGCCTCTTTCTGTCTATCACCCTAAGCTTAGCATTGGATTCGAAGCAAGTCTTTGAACAGAGATGTCTTCTTAAAGATAGTTGATAGTATTTAACCAGAGAAGTGAAATAATTAATCATTTTCAGTTTAACCCTTATGCTGCTGCTGCTGGCTAATTTGGCCAATGCAAAATGATACAAAAAACTGAAAAATGACAACTCCGGTCGACTGATGCAGGAATTAAATGTCTGTAGTTCCCTTACTACTATTCATTCGTAAAGAGAATGCAAGTTTTTCCCAGATTTGTGTTCTGTCTCATCTGATATGATTAAAGCTGTTGAAAACTACCAAACAAAACCCATTGCTTTGTGTTGGAGGGGCCTCAATTCTGGTTGTCCATTGTTCTGCCTTATCGTATGCCTTGTCATATGTGTGTTAGCTATGTGCATTATAAGTCGTGCTGTATTTATAAGCAGAGTAAAGCGAAATATCGAAATATCCTCATTGTCATATCAAGTAACTACTTATACAAGTATATGGTTATTGATATATAAGTAGAGATTTTATTGACAGTTTTGAATTTCTGTATGTACATGTATATACTCTCTAAACTTAATAAAGATGAATGGTAAAGATGCAGTGTCTTTTAAAGATTTCTCTTTAATTTAATGAGTTCAACACCCCCTTATTTTGCAAAACAATGATATACAAAAAAGTTAACCAAATATGTTAAAGATTATATATTTCAAAATTGAAATGGGAAAGGCGATACTATTAAATCAAGGAACAAGGAATTATTTTTATTGAGAACAAAAGATCCTGGGTCAGGTCATGGATTCCAACAATTATGCAATAGAAGGCTGACTATTCCTATGGGAGTGTTTCTTAGAAGAAAGATGTATTTTCAAAAAGTACACTTGTCCATTCTAGTATCTATATCTATAGAGTATCTTTGAATATAATTTGAGTGCCTAAACCAATTTTCTATCACTAAATTTTAGAATTACCACTTGTAGATAAGAATTATTCATCTCTAACCGTGTAGGAAATGAATACAAACAATCCCTAGGTATTCACTATATCAACTGTAATATGTTGTATTTTGAAGTACATGATTATTAATGATAATACTAATAATAATGATTATAACGATTATCTTTATGTCACAAGGGTAACACAGTCAAATACATGAGTTAAAAAGTGTTCTTCAATTTATAGTTTCTTGAATGATGAGAGAGATGGTGCCATTTTCATATTTAAAGATAAGGAATTTCATATTACTAAGCCTTGGGAAGTGACTGAGTGTTTAAATAGCTGGATATTTATTGGTGGAGGAATCAAACTAAGGGATGTATTTGATCTTGTAAGGTGACCATGTTAATCTGAGCAGAACTGAAACATATTTTTAGGTACATTGGACTCTGTCCATTGACAGATTTATACATTAAAATAGCAGTATTGAATTGAACTCTGATTAAGTACATCCTTTTCAAATGTGCTAGGTCAGTTTCCCTGCTCAACAGTAAGAGAGCGCCTTATTTGTGTTTCTGTTTTTCTCTGATACTTGCAATGGCAGAGAGTGATGTTTTTGAGTCGGTACTTCTGAAGAATTTCTTTTCCCGTGTCATTCCTCCTTCCTTGATGGCCAAGTTAGGAACCTGAAACGTACAGGAATAGGATGAGATGCGGCGGTTGCTATAAGCTTTACAGCTGTGAATTTGTCTGGGAATGTGACCTCCAAATTTAAAAAAAAGATGACATTAAAATCTTAGAAAATAATCTTAACCCTTATGCTTCTGGTACACAATTTGACCAATACAAAATGATGCAATAAACTTGAAAAATGACTGAAACCCTGGCACATGGGAACTTTTCTGGGAGTACTCAGCGAGAGCTATCCAATGAACACCAACATGGCGGGGTTTAGAAAGGTTTTGAAAAATTGAAGGTCAAATAAAGATCAAAATGTCTTTATTCTCTAAAGAAAATTCAAATTTGGGTGAAGAATCTTTGATGAAGTAGTTGAGTTTTGTCATATAATTTCCAAACAAGATATCACAATAATTGACTGATAAACTACCTCAAATATGGTCCACCAATACATCTTGTACCATTTACAAGTGGAAATGAAGTAGTTTTAGGACAATATGGAGGCGTGGAATGTGGCATTTGGCTCTACCATGCTTATGATAAGTGTTCAAAGACGGCTTGTGAGAAAGTCCTAGTATGGGACCATTGTTTAGGTCATAAAAGTTGTGAAAACCAAACATCATAGGCATTGTTTAGTATGAAAATGCTTGCTGGAAGACAATCTCTCCATTTTATGCAACCAGCCGAGGGAAGGGTATTCTGTTTTTACTCCTATTATATGCATATAACAGCATAGGAATGCATTATAGACCCTCCTCTGTCAAAGATAATGCATTTAAGCCAATTACTTGATACTTCAGGTATCAAGATATAAACATGTATCAACCTCAGATCCTCCTTTTGACTTTAAAAGGGCCTGAATTTGAACTTGACCACAAGATCAAGGTCAAATCTTTTAACTCGCGTATTAAAAAATAAAGTCTACCAAGACAATTATAATCAGGGGTCATCAGTGACATTTGAGTCAAGTTTTTTTACTTGTATAATCCAAGACGCAATCAATACCACGGTAGACAATAACATACCAACCAAACTTACCTCTACAAGATACAGTCAGCCCTGGATCAACAAAAGCGTGAAAAGTCTCTCCAGGCGCAAGAAGCGGGCCCTGAAGCAAGCTCGCAAAACAAACAGAAAAGAAGACTGGCTTAGGTTCAAGCGATTCAAGAAGGAAGCCCAGGCACAGTGCCGACATGCCCATGATACCCATGTGGCCAACATCTTATCTGACGACTCCACAAACAACCCCAAACGATTCTACAGCTATGTAAAGTCAAAACGGTGCGACTCCAGCGGAGTAGCCCCCCTGCGGAAAGAGGGCAGGTCGCATGCAGATCCTAAATCAAAGGCAGAGATCTTGAAAATGCAGTTCTCGTCTGTGTTTACAAAGAAGGATCATGACTCGCTTCCAAGCATGGGCCCCAGTCCCTTCCCTGACGCACCTGACATCACTGTAAACCAAGCTGGAGTCGCCAAGCTCCTAGGGAAGCTAAACGAGCACAAAGCCAAAGGCCCTGACAAGATCGAGGCAAAGCTCCTAAAGATGGCAGCCGCAGAGATATCACCTGCGATAAGCCTGCTTTTCCAAGCGTCAATCAAGCAAGGCATCATACCCGCCATCTGGAAAAGAGCCTTTGTCTCACCAATCTTCAAAAAAGGAGACAAAGCAGCTGCGGCCAACTATCGACCAATCTCACTAACCTGTATTCTCTGCAAGACTCTAGAGCACATCATCCATTCGCATCTAATGAAACACCTGGACCTCCACAATATACTGGCTGACTCCCAACACGGCTTCAGGAAAAAAAGATCCTGCGAAAGTCAGCTCATCAGAACCATCAACGACCTTGCCAAAGGGATGAACGACAAAACCCAAGTAGATGCAATCCTACTGGATTTCGCGAAGGCGTTCGACAAAGTGCCAAGAAAACGCCTACTCCTTAAACTCGACCACTATGGCATAAGGGGCTCAACCTTAGCCTGGGTAGATACCTTCCTCTCAGACAGGTCACAGTGTGTTGTTGTGGATGGTCAGATGTCGGATAGTGCCCCAGTACTATCAGGAGTCCCGCAAGGCAGTGTACTTGGCCCACTGCTCTTCCTGGTCTATATCAACGACCTACCAGAATGTGTCTTGTCCACCGCTAGTCTATTTGCCGTTGACACCCTACTCTATCGTCAAATCTCATCGCCAGAAGACAGTGCTGCTTTGCAAGCTGACCTCAACGCTCTGGAAGACTGGGAACATAAATGGCTGATGGCCTTTAACCCATCCAAATGTGAGATGCTGCACATTACAAACAAGCGACATAAAATCGTCACCAAGTACCAGCTACACGGACCACCCTAGGAGTCACGCAAGCAGGAAAGTACCTTGGAGTGATTATCATGCCTACCCTATCCCTGGAACCAGCATATCGACTCGGCCACTAAGAAAGCCAACGGTTCCCGTGCATTCCTGCAACGCAACCTAAGAAAGTGCCCCAGCAACATCAAAGAGCTAGGATACCGATCACTTGTTACACCTAACATCGAGTACTCCTCAGTTGTATGGGATCCGCACACCCGCGTGGCCATCAACAGGATAGAAATGGTACAACGGAAAGCAGCCAGGTTCGTTTGCAATGACTTCAGTCGCCATAGCAGCGTCACATCCATGCTCCATAACCTAGGCTGGCCCTCATTAGAGAGGCGCAGGAAGGAAGCTAAGGCGGTCATGATGTACAGAATTGTCAACAGTCTGATTGCAATCCCAACTTCCCCCTATCTCATGCCAGCCACACGCTCTGAGCACAAGTTCGTCCAACCACCAACCAGGATCGACAACTACAAGTTTTCCTTCTTCTCATCAGCAGTGAGAATTTGGAACAGCCTACCGGCTGAGGTTGCCCAGGCCAGCTCCATAGACAGTTTCAAAACGGCTAGGGGACTCTTGGCCCCGCCCTGTGAGTCAGATGGTTTTAATCCTTTTTAACAGCACCCTGCACATTTTATCCTGGCCCCATTCACCACAATGGGTCCAAACCCTTTGTTACGGCGAGATGTCCGTCCTACGCACTCACGCTTTGCACCCAGTGCGATTATACTCAATCATGAGTCCAGCACTTTACTAGAAAGAAGAAGAAGCAATATACTTTTTGTCAATATTTTGCTACTATTGCCACTTTATCCTGAGTAACAATACCCTAATTTGCACATGCAAATTAGGGGCTGAAAACTAAAATTTGACTTTGGTATCCATCATATTCAGATTGAGCACCATCAAATTAAATTAAGAACACTGGATACTACCGACTTTTACCCCAAAGTATCTGAGGAAGTTCTTTTTTCTGATTTTTGACCTAACTAAAAAGACGTTCGAGGTAGTAAGAGTCTACCTTAATAAGCGGCGTGTATTTGCAGCTAGCCCCCGTTACATCGAACCCGGGGCTGTTGTCTGCGCGGTTATAGGCAGCAAGGAAGACCATGCGGCGATTGGGCCCTCTGTTGGCGTCACTTTGGTGAAGCACGTTGGAATGGAAGAAAAGGGCATCACCTGCATCCATCTCCACCTCTAAAACACCAAATCTAAAAAAGAATAATGGCAAATAATCAAATCTGAATCAATACTTACGTAATATCATTAATTATTATTATTATTATTATCATTATTATTAGTAGTAGTAGTAGTAGTAGTAGTAGTAGTAGTAGTATTAGTTGTAGTAGTAGTAGTAGTAGTAGTAGTAGTAGTAGTAGTATCTTAGGAGTGAGGCATCTCTTTAATTCGGGATTCAGCATGAACCACGACCATAGCTTTGCATGTATAATTTGAAAAAAAACAAGCTGAATTTCATATTTAATTTAGTTATTTTCATTTGAATTATTTACTTCATTTTGTGATTTTAAACCATCATTTTACAAATATTTACTTATTTTTTCATAATTTATCAGTCTATTTGTTTTGATACTTAATACACAACTACCCCCATAATTACATCATCTGCCAAAGAGACTCTCTGAGGTAGTTAAGTGTTGTTTTTGTGTAACTCTCTTCAGTAGTGAAGTGTTGTTTTTGTGTAAGAGAATCTTTGAAAATAAACTTTAGATGCAAATTCCTTTCCTCATTTCATCCATTTGAAATTCGCAGCAATTGATACACGTCAGTTAAGTGCTGTTATTTTCCTAGTTTTAAATAATAAAACTGTATCCTATCTATTATCCTATCTACTTCAAAATGAAAACTATAAAGCATTGGGGGTTAGTATTCATCACTTATGAATCTCAAAATTTCATAGTAACGGAATGAGTCAAGTAGATTTATAGTTTTCTTTATTTCAGTTTTTTAACGTTCCAGCAAATATGAAGTCACATTTCTTAGGTTACTAACCCACTGAACCTCTTCTCAAGTAGTATATTCTGAGACTATACTTGCACTTTGACCATTTCATGTGAAAGGTGTCAACTATATTATCATTACTACAGGTCGTGTGAATGCCACTTGAGCAAAGGTTTTATTGATAACCCCATCGAAGTTATATTTGCGATTATAACCTTTCAGTTATCTTAGTCAGGAATTCCCAGAAAAAATACCTTTCCCAAAATTGTCCTGACAGTTCTATTACCAGGTTCTCACGCCTTAAATAGCTTTAAATTGCAATGTTTTATTTGCATATCATACACGTTTTCTGGACGAGAAAGGGTTAACTTTATCACGTGGAGAATCTCAAATATCAGCAATGAAGTTATGACAGCAAAACAGTTCAGGCAATATTTTAGCAGCCATTCAAACATCAAATGCCGTTACTTAATTTTTGAGCGGATGACAATAACCAAATAAGAAGATAGGGAGTCATAGGTGATATATATTTGAATAACTTGGCTGTATATATATATATATATATATATATATATATATATATATATATATATATATATATATATATATATATATATATATATATATATATATATATATATATAAATATTACCTGCTGGCGACCTAACCTGTTATGAGCAATAGATGGCACCATTGCAACTGAGGGATTCACTCGGACTTCTCGTGAATAGAAGTCAATTTCATCATTTTATTAGGTTACTACCTCGTCATTTAATTTGGAGATTCCCCTTTATTGTTATTTTTTCTTTTCTGTCCTGAACTGTTGGAAGCGTCGAAACTCCCTCGCATACTATACTCACTAACCAATACCGGAACAAAGCTCATTATCGAAGTTAACGCATTTTTGACATATTAAGTGCATTTGTCGAATTGGTGGGGCACGGTTGTTAAGTTCGCACACGGTCCCAGTGAGTCAAAGATACGAATTGTAAAAATGTTCTGACAGCAAATAGTGTATATGGTCACGTTTCCGCAATTAAATACACTTTTGTTTCCAGCCTTACCTTTCCATAGCGTACTGGACCCTCGCCATATCGGCACCCACTTGGTCTCCACTAGCTACAGGATCTATTCGGCCAATCAGGTGCGACCTCGGCACTACCTAAAATACACAGCAGGAACACACGTAAAGTAAGTGTGTAAGTTAAACAAACAACGAAATTACGCGAGAGCAAATTGCAAAATACAAAAAAGAAGGGTTCATCATAAGAAAGATGTTTATCGTCACTTTTTCTTGTTTTCTACGCCTAAATGGTTGAATTGCGATACGAAATACGTATCTCATACATATAAACTGATAAGACATAAGCTAGACCGAAATATCTGACTCTCTGATTTTCTATGTTAATTTGGACATTTGGACGTTTATCAAATATTTTCAAAATCTTGTTAGCATGGCTACATATGTCAACGAGATCCTGAACATATTCAATAAACGACCAAATATCCGAATTAACATAGAAAATCAACATCTAGGCAAATGTAGAGTCAGATAGTTCTGTCTAGACATAAACATGCAATGGTCCGAAAGTTTTAACTTAAAGATAACTCTTGGCGTCAAATTTCATTCAAATGATAAAGCTCATGTGATCACTTAATACTCTTTATGTTCCAGAGCGAATTAATATATATTTCCTCACATACAAGCATTGCGTGGCGTTATGATATAATCTTTTGACATCAAGCGTTTGGAATAGATGCCGAATGCTACATCTACCTTGAGACAACCGTTTGTCCTATCTGATCTGTCACAAGCAATAAAAATGGTCCCCATTGTTGGCAATATACATCCATCTTCATACCAATACCTGTAATGACACGGGTTTCTTTGCAGTTCAAAACACACGTAAACTGAACATATTTCTGAGTTTAAGCATGGGTTTTGGCACGTGTAGTAAATGTGTAACTTGCCCACAACAGGGCATCATAACACGGGCATCGTAACAGGTTTCCTCCCTGTGATGTTTAAAACAGCAATCTTGAGGGTGTTTAGATAATTTACATTGTTTCAGACTATTTTTACCATTTAGCTTTAGTGCAAAACCATGTACGAATATCAAATAAGAATTTCAGATAGAAAGGTTCATGGTTCTTAATATCTTATTTCGTGAGTTAGAAGAAAGTGGATAAAGGTCCTTCGACTCATGCCTTGCCTGTTACAAATTGCGGAGCGCAAGCTTGGATGTAGGTATCACTCGGCATTCTCCCCAATGCACCAATTCAAAACTTAAGTGGGATTGTTTTGATTGTTTATTGCCTAGGGAACACTGTTGAAGGCTTGAGAATTAGCCTTGAATACGCATAACTCCAAAATACCTAATTTGGTGCTTGGTGCATATTTCAAAATGAATGAGATTTATTGATACCATGAATGATTTCACTAACGACACAAGTGATCCATAGCTCAATCACGATATTTGCCTAAAGTGAAATCAATAGCGCACCAAAAGCACACCAAATACACACTTACCCATAGTCTTGATGCCACACAAATGAACCACCAGTGAAAGGCTCTTTTGTATTGACTTTGATGTGATAGGAATAAATCTCTCCTTCAAGCAACTAAGAATGAAATCAAATATGAAGATAAATAGTAATGATACGGTGAAATGTAATATATATAACACGAGAGATGCAGATTAAGTTCATGACTTCGAGTCCAAATTGATTTAGTTTTAAAATTCAAATTCACTTGGACGATTTGTAAAATTTCAAGGAAGATCTCTCAAAGCTTTCGTCTCGTGGTCACTGAAGAGAAATTAATTTTACGCAGTGGTTGACTATGTGTTAAGTGCGCAGTCTTATTCAGCCCAAGTATTTAGGGGTAAATTCACTGTCTTGTGACTTGCTCTGTTATGTGTTAAATGTACAGTATTTCATTACTACTTTAAGTTGCGTCCTACGCGTTTACTCTTCTGCTGTGTGTACCTTTATGCATTGAATATCATATGGAATTAGTACAATTGTATCCTTGAGATAAAGTCAATAACTACTACTACTACTACTACTCCGACATAATTTATATGGACTCCCATTTACCATAGATTACAGATCATTGGTGTTCATAGCGCTTGTTTACTACTATGCTGTGTATGGGTTACTTATCCGCATGCTCTTCAACTGAACCACTTCTTGATGTAGTCAATGAGCATCGCTATTGCCTTCGCCTATGATTCTTCTTCGCTTCTGCTACATATTCCAAGAAAAAAAACACTCTATTAAGCTTTATTTCCCTTACGTAATACGTTAATGCCCTCCATATCTTTTCAGGGATAAAAAAAATAATGAATTAACTTTATTATAACATCATTTTTGTGAGATCAAGCCATTCCTGACCGTTTCCATGCTACCAGCACATTTCTCTGATCTGACTAGCCTTCCGGTGACGTCATTTCCGGGATTGTTCCAAATTGTGGTCTTTGGAAATGTTCCCTCCCCGTCCGCTCGCACCAGGTAATTCTCTGATAGGGTCGCGTCTCCTTCTATATCCCCTTTCAGCATGGACACTTCCTCGCTGTCAAGAAATCCCCTACGAAACACGACAGCGACAAGTAAAGTATTTGTGTGCGTGTATGTGTGTGTGTGTGCGTGTGTGTGTGTGTGTGAGAGAGAGAGAGAGAGAGAGAGAGAGAGAGAGAGAGAGAGAGAGATGGCCGAAGTGGTTTCTTAAGTTTTTATTGTTCTGTTAATGGAAAATATTACTATTGATGGATAAACAAGACATATATATATATATATATATATATATATATATATATATATATATATATATATATATATATATATATATATATGTTTATCTGACTTCTACTCGATGTGTTCTTTCTCTTAAGGTATGATTACCTTTTTCAGATTAAGGTTTAGAGACTTTTATAGACATTAGAATGTAAGAATAAATAAAGAAAATGAAAATAATAAAAAAAATCAGAAAAAGATTATAAGAAAAAAGTTTTGAAATACATTATTAAAGTATTAAATTATTGAGAAAAGCATAGTATAAGCCTTCAGTATATCTTAATAGTTCATTTGAAGAAAAAAAGGTATCATACCTTATCAGTATGTATCCATTCTTATCGAAAGCATCTTTCATGGCATCCGTCACGTGGAATTCTTTTTCACAGCGAAACTCTTTGCAAAAGGAATTATGGGTACAAATGAACAGTGAGGTATTATTGAGACAATGCCTTTATATTGCTATCTCCAAGTGTTTCAATATATCCTTCAGCTATCTTTCTGTATCTATAAGATTATTTCAACTGTCGATGTCTTGAAAATTACAATCTTTCCTAAATGAAAAGATGATTAGATCATTTGGTGCATGGGTATGTGCCTAAACTTTGCATGCCACACACTCGAAGGCAAACGTAACCCAGAACAACTCGGGAATGAAAGCAGTGAATCCCCATCAATATGGGTATTTCTCACTACTTTCTGCCATTAAAAAACAATTAATCTTTCAAATATGTAAGTCAGGTGCAGAAATGATAAATACTATATTTGTATAGGGAATCACGATTTCAATGTGATAACAGATGCACTGAAAGAGGCACTGAATCTTTGTGCAATGCACATAGATATGCAAACAAAAGTTTAGTGTTTTATGGAAGCGTTTATTGCTAAAGCATGACATACTTACCAAAATATATAAAATGTATTTTATGTAAACATTTATTTAAAAATACAGGCAAACTTGCATATGGCGGACCACTGTAAGCCAGACTTTTGGCTATGACGGACGATGTGCTTGGTCACAGTCGCGTGCATATCAAGTATGTGTCATATGTATATGACGGACATTGCGTATGACAGACCAATTTTCCTGGTTCCATTGAGTCCGCCATATGAAAGTTTTCCTATATAACACAGCGCATGTAAAGCGTTTTGGCCACAGATGCAAATGTGACAAATCCAATAAAGCAACTGCAATGTGATAATTAAAGGCTTCGTGACAGATGGATTAGAGTTTTCCTTTTCATTTCGGAATTTCTGAATAACTGTATTCCTTGTTACCCTATCATGTCGTTTATCTTCTATGATAGCTATGTAGATTTAGCATTATTTTGTTGCCGTGTGCGTTTCTGTGTCTCAGCTATTGACTTCTCTTGATTGATTACTATTCACATTCCTACATATGAAGACCAACTCTGCAGTTAAACCTAACCAGGTAATTTTGCTCTTTGTCGATTCTATCAAGCGCTGCCTACAGCGATAGCGTTATCTAAGATATACAATGCATTGCGTATGCCCGGGGGGGGGGGGGGGGGGGGGGGGGGCACTTGGGTATTTAGGGGGGTGCATACGTTCGTTATCAAAATTAAAAAATACCCCTAATGCACTGATTTCTGGCCAAAAAAGCACCCTTATTTTAATAAAACGCTGATTTTTTCCACTAAATAAACACCCCTTCTTTTATCAAAACACTGACATTGGATGAACGGGAACACGTATTTTAACTTAAGATTTTATAATCCTCTGCTTGTTCAGCAGCAGCAAGTGGCGGCAGCAAACTCGGAAGCCCTGAGTCACTTCGGGAGTCACTCGGCGTCAGAGCCGCGTATATTTCGTGGATTGTAAGGGGATTTTGACACCCATACTTCGTACCTGGGTACAAAAAAGTACCCTTCTTTTACAAAAACGCGGACATGCGGAGGTCTTAAAAAAAGACCCCTTCTTCCGTGAAATACGTAACGAAGGTGCGGCCCCCCTCTGTACCTGAGTGCCCCCCCCCCCCCCCCCCCGGGTACGTATGTATATCACATCGAACGTGCAAAAACTATCACACCATGTCCACAAAGAATGTTTTTATTGAAATAATTTATTGTGACGCCAATCTTAAATGCGGCAACCTGCGACGATGGATGACCCACTTTCTAAATGTTGTAGTAATCGATGTAGTAACAAAACGCCTTTGCATCTTTGCTTAAGTCTTTTCCTTGAACACGCCTCAGTAATTATCTAGATAGATATTTAAGCAATATAAAAACGTATGGAACATATAGTCAAAATTTCGACGGGGTTAGGGAATTCAGAGATTCGTGTAATTCATTTTCAAGATTAGTGCACGTTTACAGACTAAAATTAACACACATATATATATATATATATATATATATATATATATATATATATATATATATATATATATATATATATATGTATATATATATATATATGTATATATATATATATATATATATATATATATATATATATATATATATATATATATATATATATATATATATATATATATATATATATATATATATATATATATATAACACTTCATCTTCGGCCTCTATTGCCATAGTGAAAATTGTTTGCTCACCTGAGTTTATGGTATCCATTTTACCACGTTCAAACTTCAGCAGAGATGAAACTCGTATGACAGAGCTTAGTATGACAGAGACAAATTGACAGTTCGGACTTTGAGTGTTTGGGTTCACAAAATGTTTTTAAGTTGGGAAGTGTTTTGATATTGTCTAGATAAGAAAAAGGAACAAGACGTCATCACTCCCTACTGCATTGTATTGTATGAGTGTGTCCTAATTTTGGGGGAATGTCATTCCAGTGCATTACGGCTGCGTTGCCCTCTTTTGACACTTTTCATAACTATTCTTCCTAGCGGATCTGTATCATACTGTCACGTGATAGGCTTTCTCGCCGTAGTCAATTTTATTTCTTCCTATGTAAATATAAACATATATATATATATACATGTATATATATATATATATATATATATATATATATATATATATATATATATATATATATATATATATATATATATATATAAAAATATATATATATATATATATATATATATATGTATATATATATATATACATGTATATATATATATATATATAGAGAGAGAGAGAGAGAGAGAGAGAGAGAATGAGAGAGAGAGAGAGAGAGAGAGAGAGAGAGAGAGAGAGAGAGAGAGAGAGAGAGAGAGAGAGAGAGAGAGAGAGATGTGTGTGTATAATATAACGAGGAAACTGGCTCTCCCCTTTTCAACATTTTGTTTTCTAATCCGCACAATATACAAGTTCAATGATGGACATGCTGGTTAGTGTGAACTTCTGCTGGCAAAACTGATACAGGAATCATTTGAAATAATCTACAATTACTGTAAATGCCTTTTTTACATTGGTCTAAAACTGCAAAGGTGGTCATGTTTGTAAATCATACCAAATGCTAGAGAAATCGTAAAGTGCCAACTCTTTTGGCAAATATTTAATGGGATGGCTATCTTTTGAACCATGTACGTCTGTCAGTGGCATATCACACTATAAGCATCAGTTCACCATTCCTTGGATCTCCTTAATTGTACTAAGATATTCATGTAACATGTTAAAATACTACAAAGAACAGGACAACTTCGTAAGTGTTTGAGAAATAAGTTAGGTCAGGCATATTCTATGTACAGCTTCGTTTTCAGAAAGAGGTTGAATCATTTCAGTAAAGGGCTTTGTCGTGTTAATGTCCTATGGACACCAACGGCTCTATATAACATACAGTACAGCCATTTAATTCTTGCACGAGTCGACCAGACGTCTGCCCGTGCCTGTTTGTAAAAACACTCGTGGGTAACATGCCAAAATAATAAGCCAAACTCATCAATGACACATGCAGTTTACGAAACAAAGATACGTTCAGTTGTGAGGTCATCCATGCATCCATACCCAGGAAACTGGGTGGCAATCGGGCACGCGGTTGTCTATAATTCCCGCGCATTTCGCCCAAGAATTAAATGTCGGCACTGTACTTTCGTTGAAACAATGTGAACCGCATATATTCATTTTGTGACAGCGTCTATCACAAACAACTCATCAAGCAGGCACGTCAACACGCCCCCATGTCTGAGCGGTCTACTGTATTGTACACTCTCTGACTCCTCGCTGTCTCATCACTGATCGACGTCCAGTGGTCGGATCCTTCACGTAAGAAGATAAAGCCTTGGATTAGTGTTTCACGGGTGTTCATTTTTCTCAACCAAAGAATTCTGTCAAGTAATGATTTAACAAAAAATAATAGTGATAGTTTATATCTCAAGGATAAATAGCGACGAAACGAAGACATAAATACTACACCGTACAACTTAAGTTTACTATATGTACAGGATATGAGCGACCTATTTACACTACAGTCACACTTCTTGCGAAATATCATTGAGGGAATGGAAAATGGAAGGAAATCTTTTTTGTGACAGTTGTTATCATAAAATGGTTAAATGTATTTTTCATTTAGAGGAAAATTTAGAACTTGGTTTGAGGAACCGGTGACCTCAAAGAAAATGTATAATTAACGTCCTTTCGACCAGGTTTCTATATAACTTATCTTCTCATGCATACCAAGAAAACCTGATAAGTAATCCATCGTGAGTGCAGTTTGTAATTCAAGTTTAGAAGTTTATAAAACAACACTGATTTACATTGAATGTTCACATTCGTCAATAAGCTGTTACTAATGGTAAGAACACCAGAGTAACCGTAAAACCACGCTATTGGTAATTCATAATTGGATTACTTCATTACTATCTCGGATCTGTATTGACTTAAAAAATTTCCTAGATCGAAAGAAAGTGTCAATTATAAAATGACAATAACAAAATTTCAAAAAATCCCACCCTTACAAATCCTGGATAGACTCTGTATAATAAAAAGTAACAAAGTATGAGGCTACTTTCGTCCAAAGCACAGAGATGTAAATATTCTTGAAACCCTAAACCCTGTCATGTTGGTATTCACTAGAAAGCTCTTGCTAAGTACTCTCAGTTGAGTACCCATGTGCGAGGGTTTCAGTCATTTTTTTCATCATTTGTAATGGCCAAACTAGCCACCAACAGCATAAGAGTTAACTAGGAGTCAAGGCACTTCGGATAGGAAGTTCGGGCTAAAATTTCGTTTATTGTCACGTCTTACCATATTGAGCTTAATCTTGCAGGAATGGTGGAGTACCCGGGGAAAACCACTGCCAGATCACGTGCAACGATCTATGTTGTTTCTAGTCGATCAAGTACACACAGAGGTATTAAAATTGGTTATATTTACATGTACTAGGGTGATTTTTAGTGCGTTACCTTTAATGTTTATACTTCATATACAAGGAACATTAATGTAATATGAGGTAACACATTATTCTTTTGTAGGTACTTATTCTTTTTTCTCATTGCAAAAATTATAAATATGAAAAATCAGTATCTGTTACAATTATCAAAACGTGGAATTATTCGCCGAAGTTATATATCTGTGTGCATGATGTATGCATTGTCTCCATTCAACAATGTTTGTGTATTCCAAAAATGTCAACGAACTAACAAGGTAGAATAAAGCAACCTTACGCTCTTCGCTTAAAACATTTCAATTTCACGAGTTTCATTGAACATGATTCCATTCACACATATATACATTGGAAACTATAAGATGTTTAGGGGAAGTATATATATACAATTTATGTGTGTGTATATATATATATATATATATATATATATATATATATATATATATATATATATATATATATATATATATATATATATATATATATATATACACACACACATATATATATATATTATATATATATATATATATATATATATATATATATATATATATATATATATATATATATATATATATAATATATATAGCTCACGTCCACATCGCTTATTATCGTACATGGTCATTTCACAGTATGTTGTGCCATGAAGGTTTTACATTTGGTTTTTCTCAAGATTATTCCGTGTGGTTGTCCAGGATGTATTCGCACGATTGTTCATTTGCTCTGCAGTGGCAAAATTCACACTTTTGCTGCTCAGGTTTTTGGGCGGCACGTCTTGCACCTGAACCGTCGAGGAAATCTCTGAAACAGATTTATTTCTGCAGCACCTGATGTTGGGCCTAGGACTCGGCACTGCCAGGAGAGAATTGGCAGTGGTCGCCTTGGCTTGGTTCTCGGTCTTCACGTAGTAGACTGCGAAGAGCTTGGGCAAGAAGAGGCACACCAATACCCCAGTTGGGCTCACAATGGAACCCACACACAGGATGATGGTCTGGTTGGCCGACTGGGCAGTTGTGAAGAAGGAGGGTATGAGAATGATCCACATGACCAGCGTAGACACAGAACGTGATGAAGCGGGACTCGTTGTAGTTGTCCGGTAGGCGGCGCGTCTTGACGGCGTAGAAGGAGCTGGCGCCCACGAGCAGCACGTTGAAGATGAGCGAGGTGGCGAAGCCGGGTATGGTGATGTCGCAGTAGCTCTCCAGGGTGTTGGGCCCTGACAGGTACTGCACCACCCGCGGAAACCTGGCCGCCACGAAGGCGGTTATGATCACCAACTACAATGTAAGAGGACATAGTTACAGATTGTAACAGTTTACGAAAGAAGTCCTGATATTAACTGAAGCGACCAAGAAAAAATCTTAAACCACAGTTCGAAAGTTTTTCTTTATAGAAATACATACAACATTACGATGGTTCAGGTGAACGTCAGGAATGAATTTTAATTTCTCCTGCTGTTTTTTTTCTGGAAAACAATAGAAATAGAAAAAAACCTGTCGTTCACACCTGCACCATCGTAAAACATATTATATTTTATATATTTTTATAAAATATATAAAATGCATGTGTATGTAACTCTAATGAATGGTTTCTGAAAAACTGGGTTCCTTGTTCATGTTTATTAATTGGCTGGAATTGATTCCTATAAAGGTGCATGCTAGTGAGCCATCCAGGTCTATGTCGAACAGGTCTGGCTATCAGGGTAGTTTCATGATGGATGGGTACATGGTGAGAATGAATATACTTCTCGTTAAAGAATATGAGTACACCAATGGCAGGGTAGTTTGTGACGAAATTTTGTAATTTAAAAGTATTTACAGCAACTTCTCCTCGGATATCAACGAGGGATTACTCTATTTTAACCAGATCCTTTTCCGTTGATGTTGGCATCAGAATCATGGAATACTGACGATCATGGTGTGGAATATACATATATATATATATATATATATATATATATATATATATATATATATATATATATATATATTATATATATATATATATATATATATATATATATATATATATATATATATATATACAAATAAGCATTTTTTTCCAAGTGACTGTTGTGTGACGTTTATAACGGAATTTTCAAAATGTGACGTAATGCCAAATACATTACAAACAGCTATTGTTTTACATATGATTTACATCTTCACTGCTTAAGATACCATGTATAGTAATCCAAAACAATGATCATTGCAATGATCATTTGATTTTGTGACAAACATATGGAAATATTCACTCACGTGTATAAGAATTATCACCATGGCAATCACGAGTTGAGACCTGCTGTCGATCATGCCAGGTCGACGAGCTGTCCTCTTCCCCGCCGAAAAGATACGGTAGATTCTGTTCGTCTTCGTTGCTAGGGCGCCAAAGATGAAGGTCAAACTAATGTGGAAACCATAGACAGTTACTAAACACTTCTCTGGACTCGGTACGGCTATGAGAAAATAGACCGATATGTAGGACATAAAGATACCGAGAAGCATAGTATAGCTTAATTCTTTGCTGCTGGCTTTGACGATGTGTTCATTTCGGTTCTTATAAAACAAAACAAGGACGACCAAGGTCGAAATCACGCCCAGACCCGCCAGCGTAGACAAAACAATGGCCATGCCGTTCTTCCACTCCAAGTAAGTGGGGATCAAGGCCACACATGTGGTCTGGTTGTGACTATCTGGGAGGGTCTGCTCGGGACAACTGATGCAGCGCTGGAAGCCTACTTTCATCTCCGTTCTTTGGAAATGGAGGCATTTCTCGCACTCGAAGCAGCACAGGTTGTGTCTGTTCAAGATTTGCTGATGGTGCGGCGGGCATGGGTCGCTGCACACTGATTTGGGCGGTGTGAGGGAGTTGTTCTTCCATTGTATTGTTTCGTCGTAAAAGATGAGAGATTCATTCAGCGTGCACCACCAAGCAACCGGTACAAGCTCATACTTATCGCCCCTTTTCTGTACATTATGGATTTCATAACTAAGTCTTCCATCGCCAATGTCGTTGAAGGAGATGTCTCCGGTCTCGCCGACAAAGTTGACTCTGATGATGTCGTCTGCCAGGTTGTTGTCACTTATGCAGCGACGAAGCTCGTCTCCCGTGGCATTCGGGCAGTGCTCATTCCTGAGATTCTGAACGGCGTAGGCGAACGTATAGACACTGTCCATCACAAGACTCTCCGTTCGCTCTGGTCTGTAGTTCGGCAGGCGAGAGAAACGCTGGTTCTTTTTGCAGTTCCTGTCAACACCCAGTGTGCACCCAAACTCCTGCTGCCAGAACTCATCAAACCATGGGTTCAGTGTAGAACCCGGTGTGAGTGATTCGAAGAATCTGTCAAATCTCTGAACGTTGGTAGATTTGAAGTTGATGATGAGGCCACCAGAGGCGTCTTCTTCGAAACCGAAGAGGTCTTGGATGTTCCTGCCCCAAGCGTCGCTGGCGATCCAGGTTATGTTGGTGGCTCCTCGGCGTCTGGCCGCCTCTAGGACGCTCTTTGCCGTGGTAATGGTGGCGATCATGACCACGACATTCGCTCTGTACGCGCTCATGATCTCATCCACTACTATGTCTATCTCGGTGTCTATGTAGGACTGTCTGATTTCCCGTGTCACTGCAAAGCAGATCCCGCGTAGATAAATCTCCTTTTCGAGAGACCTAAAACCTTCAGTGCCGTAGTTACCTTCAGCATAGATCACCGATACGTATGTCCAACCAAAGTGCATGAGCAGATCTGCAATGACCGATGCCTGGTAAGTATCTGTGGGTATTATTCTTCGAAAATGCGGATACCGCACTTTATCTTTGAGGATATCGCTTGAGGAAGCATAGCTCAACTGCGGTGTTTGGAAGAGGGTCATAAGACGTGCTATTTGTACGCTATTGGTGCTTCCCTCAGAGCCAATGACTCCTATGACATCATACTGGGGTCTGGTGATATTAGGAGGTATAAGCGCCAATACCCCACAGCAACGGTCGCAGGTAAAATTGGCTATTCGTGCAAAGTTCAACGCCTGCGCCAAAGACGTGACCACTTTGTAACAGCCATCGAAGATTGCGAAACCCAAAGTCACGTTGGGAAGAATGTCATTCCTCGCGTTGATTTCATTTATGGCGTATACCATAGCCTCCACGCGTTGAAGGATTCCTAGTTCTCGCACCTTGGTGTCACAGAACTCGATAGGACTGTACCTATGGACGGGAAACACACCGCCCAGCATCAGATCTCCTTTTTGGACATAGTGTTTTGTCGGTAGGTCTCGAACCATGATAAAACCGGCATTTGTGTAGCCCAGCAAAAGCGCAAAGCTTGTGAACAACTTGATGCTCATGTCCCAGCGAGTTATCTCCATCATTGAGTATATTGTTTCTCTAGGTAGTCAAACAATAAGAGATGGCTTGGTAGCTATATAAATCACCTGCGCGGTGGTGCCTTCACAACTGAGACACCACGTAGAACTAAGAAAGAGAAGAATTTCTTTATCCTGTGGTGCACGTTGTTGGAAATGACGAAAAGTTCAAATGGACAGTAGGAGTCCTACGCGATTAGAAATGACATTCTGAAAATAGGAACATTGACAGATTACTAAACATGACAAAAATTCGTAAAAGATGAAATAAAACATGAAAGATCATAAGACACGAATACGCAGTAGTCATGGGTTTGTATGCATATTAGGCGGGAAAGCAGCTGGCTGTTAATGTTTTAATACCAGTATGTAGACTATGGATTATTTTTAGAGACTAATTGGCTATAAGTAACATCAATTACCCAGATGTCAATTAAGAATGAATATATCAGAAAGGTTTTTGCAATGTTTCCAGACAAGTTATCATTATGTTCCTATGCATAACCAGTAAATTAGCCCACTCATTCCAATTTGAATAACAATCGCAATATCACCAAGTAATACAATAACTCAGCAATCCCTAGAAACATTGGTCTGGTTTCGATTAGGATATATCACGAAGTAAAGAAACATTTCAAAAAGACGACAGTTCTTAATCGCGACTTTAGAACCTCCGCTTTGAGAATATTGAAAAGCAGGAAGTGAAATTATTTTATCGATAGGTTAATTGCATTGTGATTCACGAGTCCATACCGCTTGATTAGATTTTCTCTAGACATAATTTCCTCAAGAAGTGACCAAACAAACCGAAGCCCAATAACCACTTGTTGGATTGTCGCTATGGTGACTCTATGATAATACAATGACTTCTTAGTGACTTCTTCCAGAGATTATACCACAGAAAAATATTCACCAATGGGGATGCGCCATATATATATATATATATATATATATATATATATATATATATATATATATATATATATATATATATATATATATATATATATATATATATATATATATTTACTTACTGTAAAAAAATGATTTGGATTTTGATTTGATTACTTCGTACCATAATGTGCTAAGACGGTGCTTTCATTCTATACCTTTTCATTTTTTATGTGCAAAAAGTATTTTTTACTCTCTCACACATTAATTGAGGGAGAAAACCCCTCAAGGTAAGCAACAGATTTATTTCCTTATATGCCTATGGATGTGGTTTTATGTACATTTTATGTACAAAATGTATTATTGCTTTAATGCATCAATGAATAAATTAAACTTTAGAAGTATTATATACTAGTACACACACACACACACACATATATATATATATATATATATATATATATATATATATATATATATATATATATATACATGTATATAAATATATATATATTTATATATACATATACATATGTATGTATATATATATATATATATATATATATATATATATATATATATATATATATATATATATATTATATATATATATATATATATATATATATATATATATATATATATATATATATATATATATATATATATATATATATATATATATATATATATATATATATATATATACATATACAACTATTACCCTATACAATACATACAGTACTCACCAATATATTCCAGGCGTAGAGCGAAGAGGCACTGTACTCTCACCAATACTATCATCATAGTGCCAATTGATTCTCTGAGCTTTGAGAGTTCACAGCCATCTCTTGGATGCTGATCTAATATATGATGACGTTTTCTCCTTGCAGACTTGTCAGGGATCACATTGGGTCAGATTGATTAACTAATCTGTGTTCATTTCATTTAGAATCGAGTGGTGCACAAACAAAGCCTAAAGAATCCGATAATCATATTTTATTACAAATTACACATGGCTTTTGAAGGTGTTGGTTTTTCCACTTGGCACTCCTGGTTAGTGCAGGAGGGATGTGGATAATAACATGGTTGGCAAGAATACGCTTATTATTAATCCACTTGTGCCTATCACTGGGACAGATAACGTTTCTTGGAGGCGAACTGGGAACATGCCGCATTCCACTATCGCTGGCCTAACAGCAATTTCCTCTCGGACGAGATGACACGCACATGTGTATCTCACATGCTGTTTTGTCTACTTACATACACGTGATATGTGTCTACCTACACACTCGTGACATATGTGGATTTTTGCATACTGAATCATAGTTCCGCAGACAAAAATGGACTAGATTTCACATTTTTGGTAATTGCGATTTTATGCAAAATGTTCATGCTCTTAAAGCTTATGGGAATCTCCTTTTACTCGTGACATATGTGGATTTATACATATTGAATCATAGTTCCGCAGCGAAAAATTGGCTACATTTCGCATTTTTGGTTATTATATTGCGTATTTGTGCAAAATGTTTATGCTCCTTAAACTGCAAAACTCCTTTTTTAAACGTGTTTGGTAATTTTAGCTTGAATGGACAGATGCTGATGTTTTTGTTGTTTGGACATTTTATTTTTATTCCATTGTATAGGGTTTAGTATTCCTCTTTTTTGATTGAGTCATTAGACATACAAATGGATATGTACATGTATTATTGTAATGCTGAGAAATAAATCTTTTCTAAATAGTGAGTGATTTATCAATGCTCATGGCCAACAAGAATATAAACATACTCAGTGTGTAAGATACACATATGTGAAATAAATATGTGAAATAAATACATAGATGAAACACATGTAATGCGATTACTAAAGAGGTATTGCGTTATGTCAACTCATTCATACTTAGTGATCTTTATAGGTCTGATATAAGTATTTCTGACAAAATTCTACGTAAAAACAGATATGAAGGAGAAATCTTGTTGAAAACAAAAACCAACAAATCGCCTATGGATATTTTACGAACCTATGCCTAAGTCTCAAGCATTTCTTTTATATAATCATACCGATACAGTACTTTTTCAATATGAATTATACGGGCACAAAACAACTTCTATCCCATCCAACTAACTTAACTAACTCAATGTTCCAAAAACAATGGACAATGGTTTCAAATGAAATTAAATGCTTCAAATGTCACAATCTTTAAAACAAACCAAACTCATGTATTAATAAATAACAATAATCGAATAACAATTTGAATCCAGTAAAAATGATTGAATCCAGTGAAATAATGACTTTCTCATTGCACTGTACTAGCCAATGAAGACATTCTAGCACCTTGTGGCTAGACTCGGCCCCAAATGGCAGACTTTGAATCGCATAATATAATGAAATCGTTGTCATTATCATCTGACGTCTCAGCTCGATTAAAGGCAAAATATAGAGCATGCAACTCCGTATAAAATATGGAAGACTAGTCTTGAAGGCGCCAAATAGCAGAATGGTTGTCAATGATTGCAGCTGTACCAGCCTTGTCATTTAGAACTAAGTCATCAGTAAAGTCATACATAGGCTCTGCGGATAGCTTTCACTTCATTATGTGAACTCATGTATATAAAAGGATCTGTTTGATCTTGGTTTGCAAATGAAAGAATTAGGTTGACATTAGAAGTCAGATATGTCCATGGAGGCTTTTCAGGAAATTGGAATTTAGCTATCATGTCATAGTTAAAATCCAATTCCTCCAAAGACTATTACAAATACCAAAAGTTGGTCCACAAACTTAAGGTTAATGATACATTCATAAACAGTATTGTTTCTATTTGCCGCTATTTCAATTAAAGATTGAAGAGCAATCTTTCATCTATGAGGCGAACATTGGGATTTTGAGCAGTCCAAAATCTTTTTTTTTAATCTATCCAAGAACGGATGTTTTTTTTTTAATTCAGTCAAAATATATGTATATACATATTCACGTTAAACATTATTTGTCGTTCGCAGACGACTACCATTATGGATTTGAAACACTTTTCCATGTATTGTCCCATCTTTTGTCAAATTCTGACAGTTTTTCTCTATTTTGCGTTGTTTTCAAATAGTATCTAAGGCAGTTCAAATATTGCTTTACGTCACTTTTAGTCATGTTACAGCATGGAACTTTTCCTTTTAATCGACATCTGTAAATATTTTTTTGTCTGCTAGAATGATAAAATTTACCTCAGTCCAAAATCTTGATTCTGCAAGTGTCAACAAATGACGTTTTAAACTGCAAAAAGTGAAAACTACTTCGAATTATATAACAGTGAAATTAGTTACATTACTATCATATTAGAATAAATCATAGTTTAATTTAACAGGCCATAGTGTACTAAATAACCTTCGTACTGGCCTATGTACATAACAGTGTTCATTTTGTGATATGTAAGTAATGGACAAGTTTTTCAGAAAAACATATTTCTAAGATAGAATGCCTTTGGTATCTCCAAGTGGATATTACTATAGGTGACCACCTGGTATAGATGGTGGTCTTATTGCAAGACAAACACTGTGAAACAGGATGCTTTCTTGACGATATAACTAAAAACGGAGTTTACATACAGGTACATGTACAGTGGAAGGCCCGTCTTGTAGATTGCTGTGCTCAATTCGCTAATTGGTTATATAGCCACTCACCAAAGCGTGCTCTCTACACGGCAGTATGCACATTGATGTCATATGCTAGCAATAAAAATCATAATAATAATAATAATAATAATAATAATAATAATAATAACAATAATAATAATGATAATAATAATAATAATTAAAAGTTTGCCTTTTCTATAGAGCATGACAAAATAATAATAATAATAATAATAATAATAATGAAAATGATAAAAAATAAAGCAGCAGCCGTAGCAAAAACAACAATAAAAATACTACTACTAATAATAATAATGATGATGATGATGATGATAATAATCATAATTATAGTAATAATATAATGAAAACTGATAATAATAATAAAAAATAGGCATGACTCTTTTAAAGATAGCGAGAAATTATTATTTTATTTGTTTTGTTTTGTTTTCCTGATGTGTGAATATTTTGTATGATGATGCAGAAAAGGGCAATGATATCAGAGTGGATATTGAGATGAAAAACTAATAAACCCACCATAATTATATACAAATAATTACTCCGAGTAATGTTATCGCATCTAAATCATAATTCTCCGTTAAATGCGCTTTGCATATTGGGTCTAGGAGGTCAATCCTAAGAAAAAACACTCTCTTTCAAAAAGCTATAAATATGCAGTAAATCAATAGATTCACATTACTGCGTACAATTTATAATCCGGTTTGACATGACATTTGCAGGTGAAAAATGAGTGCATTGGTGATACATTACGTTACATAAAGCCAACTACTTGAACAATAGCATAATGCAAATACTGCGTAATATGCAGCGATTCATATCAACATAGGAGTTACACTCACTGGAATCGTTTTGGAATTTCGTTTTTCGCCACATTTATGCCAATTGTGGCTAATTCGTGACAAGCTAGTTGTAAGTAGTGGAGGAAACCGTAGTATCCGGTGAAAACCACCCCAACCCCTAACCCCAAGTCACTGGCAACTTTCTCACATGCCCAGGCAGGGCTTCGAACCCAGTTAGTGGTTAGAGACAGCGTGCAGTCAGTAGCGGCGCCTTAGACCACAAGGCTCACTGGGGCATCATGGTCCGGATTGTGACGTTTTGTAATTGGCAGAGGCAAATGGAACATGCCATTCGAACTTCACTTACAAAGAACGACTTATATATGATGTTAATAGAAAATAAGGATTAATTTGGACGAAAATACTCGAAGACAGATCGTTTCGGTAAAGATAAAATACTGTTAAGGGTTAACCGCAAATGTCGATCACCCTCATTGGTCTTTGTCTCCTAGTGACATCACACTGACACTAGATTCGGCGAGAGCAGGTGTGTCAAGGGCTCTGTAATGGGTCTTATGGCAATTGGCCTGTGGCTACGAATCCATGTTCATCTAAGGGGTTTAAACACATAGTGAAACTAACGTCTAACTGTGTTGTAGGAACTTCCCGAGAAACTAAGCCGTCTGAGTTCTCAGAAGGATCTGGTTCAACCCCTCCCCGGCTGTGTGTATGAGTAAACGAGAAGCATTGTTGACGTTGTTCACATTCTATGCCACAGCGACAGCAGGAAAAACTGAGGCGTCGGCTCCGATACCAAGAGAGTGGGTGGGTGGGCAAGACCAACATCCATCATCGTTATCTCTACATGCGTTTTATTTCTAATTATCTTTTTTACAGTGCCTCGTGCGATTGCCCTGTCGTGATATGACCGAAACTATTCAAGTAGCCAACCAAAACACTTGCATACATCGACCAACTGGGAGTACCGGTTGACAGGTATTCCGATATACCGATATATCACATAGTTCACAAGCCAAAGGTCAGAAAGTGGTGTTATTTCTACACCTGACTATAAGCTTAGATGAAGTAAACACGGATTGGTCGCCACAGACCAATTAACATACGACTCATTGTTAAGCCCAAGACACACATAATCCCTCCTCGATGTGATGTCATTGGGAGACAGACGAATTGGAGCTTTCGTGTGTGTTTACATTAAAGAGGAGGTTGCTCACGCACATGCGCAGAATGCACATCTTGAGTGTTTTCGTCAACACCCGGGCCGAGATTGTTGAGCGAGATCTGCTGGTTGCGTATCCGGTGATCGATATTCGTGCTATACGCTATGCAGTCAGAATATCTTATGCATCCGATCAAATGGGAGGCAGGATCACAGATATACTACAATATCTCATATGATCCACTAGCCCTTAGAAGACCAAACACATGGAATGGAAACCAGCCGGTCAACCTGAACATGCTAGCCTCAACCAGTGTCAATTAATAGTCGCTAATAGGTGCTCTGGGCACCCCCAGCAGGTGGTGGAGATAAGGTTTCTCTGTAATGTTATCGATGCGGGAGCCCTGATTGGTCCTTGTTCCCACGTGACCTCGTGCTGCTGCCTTATCTGCTAGTCCTGGCATGAGGCTAGCATGTAACTATAGGGCATATAGTAATTGGTCTCTCGTTACATATCCATTCTTTTCTTAATCCAAGACTAGCCTAAGGCCAGAAGATGGTGCTATCTTTACACGACAGGCAACCATTACATATTATCATACCTATCACAATCATTATCATCTGACCACATGGTAGACGGGCTATGCTTGTACATCCCAGACATTTTCTAGCCAATGGTCAGAAAGAGGTGTTATTCTAACACGAGGGGCACTTGGTGTGACTTACACACCAGCATATCCTATACTTATCAGTAACATCCGATGATCTGATAGGCAGGATAAACAAGTACTACAGTACACCACATGGTTATCTATAATCCAGCTGCCAGAACGGTGTAGTGCACTGGCACCATACGTAGGTTATCAGCCTATCCTGTAGCCACCTGCTTTGGCCATTATAAACGAGTGTCATTCAACATAATGCCCGTCAAGGTAAGGCCACAAAACGTTCGACGCCATGAAGGCTGCCTATAGCGACAAAACAAACGGAAATTGAAGAATTCTTCAATGATGAAATAAATACCTATTGGTCTAATTCTTGCATCGTGGAAACCATTGCTTAATCCTTGTGCTGCTAATGGCTAATTTGGCAAATGCAAAATAATGTGAAAAAAGCTGAAAAAGGACTGGACTGATAACTCGGTACTCACATGTTAGTACACAATGAGAGCTTTCCAATGAATGCCAACATGACAGGGTTTAAATAGTTTTCAAAAATGGTTGCGTCTTTGTGCTTTGGACGAATGTAGCCATAAGAGTGGAAGGGTTAAAAAGTATTAACATAGACTGTGTGTCTCCCTGATCAATGCAGATTTTTTCTATCCGTGTTGGACGGGTCACTTCCTAGAGATTGCATACTACTGCAAATAGTTACTGTATCAAACACGTGAGGTAATATTCTTTTTTCGTCACTTCATCTGCCATATACACGCTGAAGTGTTATAAGCCAATGTAGATGGTGGATGTAGGGTGCCTGGGCAAAAGCACCACCCTACCTCAAGCACTTAGCTTTCCCACACGCCCCGAGCTGAAAAGTGGAAGTTGAACCTGGGCATTGGTTAGAGACAGTGAACGGTTAGTGCCACGCCGTAGACCACTCGCTATCAGGGCAGGCCCAACTGATACTCATTTTAAAGAGGGTTATACCATGATCAGCACATCCATCGAGGAGATCCTCAATCTGTACCGAGCATGTGAGGAAGTTGCCAGTAACTTGGCGTTAGACGGCGGTTTTCGCTAGGTACTCCGGTTTCTTGAACACTACTTACGAATGGATAGTCACGAAGTAGCCACAATATGACATAAATGTGACGAAAAACGAAATTCCAAATTCGATCTGTACCGAGACATACAATGTTTTTAGCAAATCTAAACTATTGCGCGTGCACTCATCTAATCAACACTTAACTTAGGCTGATACTTCTCCTTTTTGTCCTGTTCGCTATATAGGTGTGTGGAGACGACTGGTTTATCATGCAACGAATGGCGTTTACCGGATACGCAACCAGCAGGTCTCGCTCAACAGCTTGGACACGACTCCCAGCCCAGGTATTGACAAGGTCCGCTCAAGAGGTGCATTGTGCACATGTGCGTGGGCAACCTCCTTTATCATGTAAACAAATACGAGTGTCCTTATTTGTCTTTGTCTCCTAGTGACGTGACGCTGAGACTAGATTCGGCGAGAATATCTTTGTCCAGGGCTTCATAATGGGTCCTATGACAATTAGTCTGTGGCGACCAATCCATGTTCTAGTCATCTAAGATCATGCATACTTGTGATGTGCAGACTAGATAAGTGTTTGTTCCTTTTGGATGTGTGTGTGTGTGTACATTTCTGTTCGAGTGACCCTTGTATAGGGTTCACCACAACAAGGATCCGTCTGAGGCCTACATACATATTGACCATATCTATCACAGACTGCAGATGTGAAATATGAGATGCCTTTCGCCGCCCCATAATAATGATATCTCCTTTCCTCAAAGCAATGCAGTGGACCTGGGTGTGTATAATAATATACACTCTTGTGATGATACATAGATGAGTACAGGGAAATGCCGTCCTCTTATATTAAGCTGTAAACATGCAGCTTTTTGCAAAGTGGATTACTAAGACCCCACGCCACTGTGCTCTGAATATGCTATGAACTCCCTTGTTTGAAGATATTGGCACTAAGAAGGTAATACATACGTAACATATTACCATAGATAGTAGTTAGTGTCCCTACTGTAACTTCATGAACTAACCCGCTCATGAACGAAGCATAGGCGTGACCTAGCAAATTTGTCAACTGCTTGAAAAAGTGTGCTAAATTCTTGAACTTACTTAAAGTGACACGTTGTCTTCTGTATAAAAAACAGACCTTGAATAACTTCAAATCCTAACTCATGTGCAAAACACCTTGACAATACATTACATGCCAGATAATTGGCATATTCTTGAGATGAATCGATGAAGATGCATGTATAGACAATAGGCATTCAGTATCTTATTACCTGCCAAATAAACAAACCCCTCTCACTTATCTCTTTCTTGCTGTATGTCTAAACATTTGCTCTCCCTATCAATACTGACATTTTCTGAAATAACTACGGAAGCTGTGTTTTCTTTAACCCATCCAATGCTAAGGGTACTTTTGTCCCAAACACAAGTATTCAAAGATTTTTCAAAGATGTATTCATTTGGATAGCTCTCACTGAGTACTCTCAGATGAGTACCCATTTGCCAGGGTTTCAATCATTTTGTATTGGCCGAAGTAGCTATCAGCAGCATAAGGGTTACATACTTGAATTTTCGTACCGGTATTGTACACGCATGCTTTTCTGACAGTGCCTTTTTCTGACTAGTTTCTGGGCCGATGTGGACCAATCTTTTGCAAGAAATCAATTTAAAAACAAGCTCATTGAAGAACTGCAATTGTTTTTAAGGCAAAGCAGTCTTTTCGTCTAACCATTCTTCCACAAGAGCAGTCATGCAGTGAATAGCTATGTGGAAATATCTCAGTGCCCGGGCACCTAGTGGTAAATACGTAAAGGTTTTTTGTGATATACAATCTCTTGCCCAGGGAAAATATTTCTGTTGTTTGAGTTATTCACAGTCTTGTTATACAGTACTGTATACCACCATTTTTCTTTGTCTAACATCATCTTATGTTGCTGATGGCTAATTTGGCCAATGAAATAAAATGATGCAGAAATTCTGGAAAATGGCTGAAATTCTGGCAAATAGGTTCTCATCTGAGAGTACTCAGTGAGAGCTATATAATGAATACCAAAATGACAGGGTTAAGGTGGTTTACAAAAATCGTTAAGTCCTTGTGCTTTGGACGAAAATAGCCTCAGCATTGGGAGGGTTACCTCTACACAATAGAGAGGTTCCGCTATGTCGTAAACGGCTCCGCGAACGGTTAAGCTTGTACGGAGCCGTAGGCGGAGGCGGATGGGTACAAATCTGAATCCGCTACGACGGGACTACGGCTACGCCGTAGCTGATTAAAGAAATCAAGCACGCATACAGCGCTTCAGCGCTGATCATCTGTGCCAAACGGAGCCTATTTTTATATTTGAAATTTCTATATTAAAACCGGCGAATTTTTTAAAACCGCCAGGGCAATGTTGAGTTAACATATTCAACTCAATGTTCCAATCGATGTTTTTTTAAATTATCCATTTCATATTCCATATTTATTCAAATAGCTGCGCCGTTTTGGACTTGGTGTGTAATTTATAATTGCATGTCATTGTATTGGACATGTGCCGGTTGACACATTGACACGCACCGAACGTGTGTTTACTACTGTGACGTCACTCGGCACGCGCAGCTGCTGGTGGCCAATCAAAAACTTTGTTATGTTGGGGACGCTTGATTGTCTGCTCACCTCGA
This sequence comes from Maea johnstoni, assembly GCA_963942565.1. Taxonomy (NCBI): domain Eukaryota; kingdom Metazoa; phylum Annelida; class Polychaeta; order Spionida; family Magelonidae; genus Maea; species Maea johnstoni. The sequence continues at coordinate 26,174,218 of OZ012685.1, forward strand.
CACAGATCAAGTCACCAGGCCAACACTTGGTCTTCTCAACATTTAAACGGTCCTGCAGGGTTGTATGGTGTGATCGACTCATCTGGGTGTAGTCTGGTGGTTGAGTGTGAGAATACTGGTGTTGCTCAAGGGAGTTTTGACAATGGTGTTTGTGCTAGTCCGCCTGTCCAGGCTCACGAAATCCAAAGAGTTAAATCTACAGCTAAAATTGTGGACAAGCCTTCCGATGGTAGGAGTGCTTCAGACAATGATGATTCAGTCCTTATATCTGACAATCAATTAATAGAACTGGAGGTAAATACTGGTTTCAGTGGTGATTCTTGCTTAGATAGCTCAACCAGCCACGGCTCAGGTACTTCTCGGGGAAAGATAGTCATCCCTAGTTATTTTCCCAAACTGATGGATAAGTTTAAACCTAATCAACCCAGCGGCAGTATAGACACTAGCCAGTTTAATACATATATGATGGGTATATACAATAGGGTGTGTGCAACTGGCAGATATAATCATGAGATGGCGCATATTCCAATCCCCAGTGGGTTGCACATGGATGCATGGAAGTTATTTTTAGAGGGCTATGAGGATGGTGGAATCGTGAAGTTTTTAGAGTATGGCTGGCCCAGTAATTTCAATCATGCGTCTCCTTTTTTGTCCACCTTTCGAAATCACAAATCAGGCATGGATTTTGGCTCTCATATCGAAACTTACATTAAAACAGAGATGGACAGATTCGCAATTCTTGGCCCTTTCAGTGCGCCGCCAATAATTCCACTTCACCTTTCCCCTCTCATGACACGGCCTAAGAAGGGAAGCGAATTGCGCAGAGTAGTTGTGGATCTCTCATGGCCACATGGTATGTCCATCAATGACGGGATTCCGTCGAATGAATACTTGGGTGAGCCTGTGAGTCTGAGACTACCTTCAGTAGATTACATGGCGGACCGGGTGCGCAACCTGGGACGTGGTTGCTACATGTATAAGTTGGATCTGTCCCGCGGATACAGGCAGCTACGCCTGGATCCGCTTGACTGGCCGCTCATGTCCATAGAACATGCTGGTAATTACTATATGGACGTTTGTCCGCCCTTTGGGTTGCGCACCGCTGCTCTCATGATGGAGAGGACGACAATGGCCGTCTCTTATATTCACGGGCTGTATGGGTATAAGACAAAACCTTATATAGACGATTTTGGTGGTGTTGAGACGGAATACCATGATGCATGTGATGGATTGTTGACTCTCCAACAAATATTAAATACAGTGGGTTAAGAGGAGACGCCACATAAAACATGTTTCCCCTCCACTGAAATGGTGTGGCTAGGCATAAATGTCAATTCGGAAGATATGACCTTGTCCATACCGTCAGATAAACTCAGGGAGGTTCAGGCAGTGGTGCGCAGCTGGGACGGCAAAATCATAGCCAATCGTAGACAGGTACAGTCACTGATGGGCCTACTCACCTTTGTGGCGAGCGTGGCTCCACCTGTACGAATATACACTAACCGTGTTCTTAATTTCTTACGTTCTATGCCCAAGGATGGTTACGTGACCGTGACACATGAGATGAGAGAGGACCTTGCTTTTTTCCAGCAGCTGATGCCCAAATTTAATGGCATAACGCTGCTGGATAAAACCTTGGTGCCCCCAGATGAGCAGTTGGAGCTAGATTCCTGCCTCACTGGGTGTGGCGGCCTATGCGGGCAATACTACTACTCATGTGCCTATCCTTCGAGCATCCTAGGTGCAGCGCATCCAATAGCTCACTTAGAGATGCTTAATGTAGTGGTGGCGTTGCGCATGTGGGCTCCTCTATGGGAAGGTCACAAAATACAGATTTATTGTGACAATATGAATACTTGTATAGCTTTGCAAACTGGACGGTCGAAAGACTCATTCATGCAGGCTTGTGTGCGGTCGGTGTTTGTGCTGTCGGTCAGCCATGACATCGAAATACTGGTGTGCCATAGACCGGGGGTGTCATTGATGGCAGCGGATGCACTGTCTAGGTTGCACACTTCTGACAGGTTCCATGCAATACTAGAGGAGTTGGGTTGTCTTGAAGGTAAAACAAGATTGGAGGTGCATGAGGGTATGTTTGTCATTTCCGATTGAATTAGTATGTTAAATTGATGATATCGGTTTTGCATTGTGCAAACCAGTTTACTGTTGAGCTATGTACGATTTCTGTATCACTGCATTAAATTTAATTTTCTCTTGTTTCTTACAGGTTCTGTCATGACTATTCAGAGTTTGATAAATAAGGCAGGTATTAGACGTAAGGCATACTTGAGGCCTGGTTCTAGGCTAAATATTCTTAGGCACTTTAAGATTTTCTTATATTTTTGTGCACATTTTAAGTTGCATGATGCTTGCTTATCTGCAGATATTCTTTGTGCTTTTATAGAGTTCTTGGTTCCTTGTTACAAAAGCCCTGCGACTATAAAAAATGTAATTTCTAGTATTTCCACAGTCTTTTCTTGGCTGGAAAGGGACCGGGCAGCTTTTCGGCATGTTAAATTAGCTCGAATGTTTCGTGCGCTCGACAATACATTGCGTTATTTCCCTCGGAGACCTTATGTGCTCACACTAATTGATCTGCGTATTTTGTCGGCAGGTGCAGGGGTGTTGAGGGAGAATGCAGTAATGTTTAGATGTTTCATGTTATTGTTATTCTTCACAATGGTGAGGATTTCCTCATTGCTACCCCGATCCGCTGGGGCTTTTGATCCTACGAGAAATTTGAATTTGGGGGATATAGCATTTACAAGTGAGGGACTTTCAGTCGCTATCAAATGGTCAAAGAGCCATCAGTCTGCTTCTTCTGCATTTAGGTTGCCCATTAAATACAATGCCTGTACTGATATTTGCCCAGTGAGAGCCATACACAATTATTTGCGCTCCAGACCTGGGGGAATTCGACCTGGGCCATTCTTTTGGTACCATTCTGCCGGGGGGGGGGGTTGATTTGCCATTGACAATCACAGTGGCCAATTCATTACTCAGACTTGTCTTGCGCTCTGACCCTCGCCTCAGTGGGCGCATCTCCTTCCACACTTTCAGGAGAGGTGCCTGCACTGCCGCATTCTCTTCTGGCGCACCTGTGTCAGATCTGCGTCTTTTTGGCGACTGGCGCAGTGATTCAATTTTTGATTACCTACACACTGAGCCTGCGAGGGTCAGGGTAGCAGGTAAGCTGGCCCTTTCTCACCCTTAATTTCTATGAAGGTTTGCCGCGGTAACAAATTTTCTTTTATTTTCTTTAAACTTTTATATAAATTTCTTATTAATACTTTGCCGCTTTTAAAGTTAATTCTAACTATTACAAAAGAAACGCAATCAAATATACACCCCAAGGCAGATCGGGTGGTTATGATACATTCCACAGTCAACATTTTGTGGAAACTCATAAAAAACTGAGAGTGTAAATAAGTTCTTATTTAAATGAATTACATTGTTGCATGTTTACTGCTCGGGATCACGGCCACTACAATCACTCTACTGCGATCTCTCTTACACAGGTGATCGGTGGCTTTGGTCTCGTGTTAGGCTTCCTGCATGACATTAGATAAGTATGTATATATAAGTTAATAAATGTTCAATCGGCACTTCCTGTGTTTTGTCTTATTGCAATGACGGCTTACAGCGTGTCTAAGCCGGTTCCCGAGATCGGCTCCGCGGCAGGCTACACGCAAAGTGATGACGATGCATTACTTTGCTTGACGTGGCACTATGCTTTAACCGTACACGGCATAGCGGAACTTGCCTAATGTTAGTGGCGTAGCGCCGTGCTACGACTACCGGACTCTCGAAACTGTCTTACTGCTGTACAACGTGGTTTGACTGAGAAAGGTCATATTGCAAGACGACCAGGGCCCCTAGGGCATAGAATAATGAATGTTAGTTTCCTTGTTGGACACGTCTAATAAAAAAGTATCAAATCACAGAAAATGATATTTCTCAAATATAGGTCTTTAAGTGCATAATAATAATTTAACCTAGCTATTATTAAAACGAGTGTGCTGCTCTCTTACAGTATCCATGTCCACACGTTGTTTGCAATATGTTTCTACATTCATGTATTTTGATGGTATATATATTCGTTAGGGGACGTGACAATATTTGAGTTTGGGGCCAGCTAAAGAGAACATATTGGACATTGCGATAAACGAATGATAAGTAATTGGAAAACTCTCTTACAAAGCGTCCAAAAATATTATCGGCTTTAATTAGTGTTTATGGCAATATTATATATAAACATTATTATTTTGTCAAACGGATTTGATCAAAATTCTGCAAGCGCTCGATTAAGTGTACGTCTTGCAGCATAACTAACTCATTGCATGATCCTGGATTTGCCTTTTCCTTGTATAAATTATGCAGTTTACTTGTTTAATCTCTTTTCCTTATAAATTAATATTTTGAATAGTATTGCATTGAATAAGGAACGCGTCTTTGAGAAATATAAAATATCAAGTTCACTCTTGCACTCATGTATTTCAGATTTTGCATTACAAGTGTACGTGTAAATGGAGTTTGTGGCCAGTAAATTATATACGAAGTTACATATTAAAGTTATGTTGAACGTTGAATGATAAATGTTATCATTGACCCGTGATTTATCATTATGATACAGAGTTTCACCTTTACAAATGCTAGATCTAGTAATCCTTATTCGATGCATATTTTTGTGATTACTGTGTTCATTTCTTTATTACTTTGTTTAATTATTTCCGTGTTTTTTGTTTTATAAGAGAATGCATTTTGTAAATTAGGATTTTCAGCAAGTCAACAAATATCTCTGTTGAAGTCAATTTTATTTTCATTTTTTCACATGAATCAGTTTTACTCATAGAAAACATTCCAGATGCAATCTGTGAGATATCCGTAATGACATGTATCAGTTATGTTCGATCGGAATGCATGTAGCCTTCGTTCAACTTAGGACAGGCGCCTCGGATTTGGACACACTTTGCTAGACAATTTACCATGCCATGCCTAATAAGCGCAGTATGTCCAAATCTAGCGGAAGTGGTCAGACAACATTGAATAAAGCAGAGATATATAGACTAAGGAGATATGACACAAAGAGTAAAAGCTCCTACACCAGTCATGCACTATTGTTATGCAAATGAGCTCTTATCTGCACCCCACTCATACCCAGGAGCTCATCCTGGCTCAGCCAGGCATGTGCACTGCTCTACTTATCACAACTTCCTGTGTAGGCTGTACCACAGGGTATGTAGTTGTCTAGAGTATGAATGGGTTGAGAAAAGATGCTAATCCAAAAACTCATGATGATTAAGTGTTTCTATGAGTTGCCTTAGCAAAAATGTTTCTGTAAATTGTACCATTCCTCAGTTCTTCACATCTTCATAAATTGAAACAAGATAATTCTAAAATCCATACACCCATCTATTTTAATACATTGTAAAGCTGTAAATAAGCCTATATTCCCCGAGTTCTTTACAGTACGATAGCTTTGTTGTCCAAAAAGAATACATGAAGTTTTCCTAAAGTAATGCCATTAGCTTAATGTAGAAGAGTTCTGTTAGTTTGTCTATTTCATGGTTTCACAGGTCCATAACATCAGACAGGATGCAGTGACAAAACATGATATTTTCCTGTCTCAGTGTATAGTCTTATTCTACTGGTGTGGATTGCCTTTACTCTCAGATCCACACCTGTCAGGGGCAGTACAGGACACACCCGTCTGATTGCAATCCCCACTGGCCAGGTTGGGCTTCTTTTATTTCCACAGGTCTTAAAAAGACAATAAGCTAATTGGTGTCAGACGGGATGGGCCTCATAACATCCTGAGTGAGGGTATTGTCTGCTGCCAACAGACAGAAACAGAATTACAGTCTAGATATTTGATTTGCAGACTTATCATAGAAGTGTCATTTTAGCTTGGAAAACCTCAAATATGTTTGGTGGAGGGAGAGGGTTCATCAACCTCTCAAACATCTAGATAGTTTCAGTTTTTACCTTTTGGGGAGGCTTAACAACCTGGGCATTCTAGGAATGTATGTGAGTACTGTTAGATATTTTGTTTGTTGAATGGCCATGTTTAATTAATGTTAGCCTTGTTGCAATGAGCATACGTTTGCTTCAGTTTAAGACTGTTGACGTATCTTCAGGATGCTAACATAGGTATGTGTCATCAGCACTATTTCAATAAATAACCTCTTATGTGACGGCCTATTTCTAGTTTATTTGTCTGTTGATTCCTTGGACCTGAAGTTGACCTCAAATTTGAGACTTCAAAATCCTGGAAACTAGAAAATGCAGCACAGAATAGCTTGATAATAGGAAATACAAATCTATTAATATTTCAAAACTTTACATGGGAGAAAAATATGTAAAAAAGTGTTTTATTCAACATCAAGCATACAAAATGGCAGAACATATAATCCCATTATTACCTTACATAAGGTCCAGAAAACCGGGAAAAAATACTATTTCAGGTGAACAAATTTCTTTGAAAATAGTTTTACGCTAGAGATTAACTTCTCTATTTATCTATTTCACCTTATAAACAAACTTGAAAGTGTTGGTTTCTGAGAATTAGAAGGTGTAATTTACTAAAAATGACTCATGACTGATGTTTAGTCTTATCACAATTGAAATAGAGTCCCCGATTGAACCACCCCAAATATGTGTATTGCAATTACACTAACATCAATTAAGCATAATAAACAATAGTTCCTACATTCATCCCCAGAATCTCTATGTTGTTAAGCCTCTCCAAAAAATAAAATTCATGTCTTACATGTTTGAAAGTACAAGAGGTCCATTCAACCTGCTACCAAACCTGCTAGGCAAGATGGCCGCCTTCCTTATCTAACTGAGCTCCTAGGTAAGATTTCCCTCCACAGTGCAAAGCTAATGGACTGCATGCCACGTTGCCACTCCCTTTAGGTAAAACTCCCTGAATAAAGGAGATAGAGGAGTGATTGAAAATGATTGAGAGAAAATTGTTCAATTCATGACAACTATTAGTCAATTATTTCTCAAGATTTTGCTATATTTTAAAGTAATTTCGTCATGTGTCAAACCATATGTACACTGCATATTCCAATGGGTTAATTTCCTAGTGATGTTTACTGCGGGATTACCCTAGATTATGCCTTGTTGTAAAGTGATTTCGACATGTGTCAAACCAATTGTACATTGCAGATAGCAATGGGTTATATTGTTAAGTTCCTAGTGATGTTACTTACTAATTTCGATATGTTTCAAACTATGTGGACACTACATATATCAATGAGTTAATTTCCTACTGATGCTTTATACTGTGGGATGTACCCTACCCTCTTGAAGTGTACGCCTCATCGCTATGAATAATCTCCTCTGCCGGAAGCGATAACTGGGGCTCGTGACCCGCTGGAGCCTGGAACTGAAACAGGAAGTAGCAGAAGAGGAGCAACACGAATCTCAGAACCAGTCTCCTTGTGGCCGCTCTTCACGCGGGAGAGAGAAATCGCCTGTCTACTTGTACAGAGACGCGCCCAGATCGCTTGTCAGTAGGCATACGGTACACATCTGCCGCTAGAGCACAGGCACCGACCACACAAGCAAAAACACCACACTCACTCGCGTTTCCTTAGCTACAGGTCGGCCACCACGAGGAAGGTAGGCAGTTCTCTATCTAAACTAGTCTATTTTTAGATACCGATTTGTTTTTTGTTTGCTTAATTGGCCTCGTTATGACTAGCGTGTTATTATACCTTATTATACCACATTCTATGTATTTGTAATTTCAAACTTTGCAGTTTGGTCAATAAACATTACATTACATTACATAGACAAAGGTAAAAGAGTATATAAAGATACTTTGCGAAAACAAGAAGCCTTTGCACTTAGTGCTATCATTTAGTTTAAGGTCAGGTATATCTAACATTTTCAAGACTAGTCTATGTTTAGATACAGATTTGTTTGTGTTTTAGTTTGTTTGTTTTGCTTACTAAATTGGCCTTGTTTTGGTTAGCGTCATAAGCAAAGCTAAAAGAGTAGATATTTAGATACTTTGCGAAAACAAGAACCCTTTGCACTTAGTGCTATCATTTAGTTTCAAGTCATGTATATCTAACATTTTCTCCATTTTGTGAAATATTTCGTGAGAAATGTGCTTGCATATAAACATGAGCAATATAAATGTCTTGTACTGTGCATTGTGCATTGCTTTACATAACACCTTCACCCCTCCTGGAAAAGTTTCGCCAAAATTATCTCAATCCTGGCTTCCATTTAAAGTAGTATATATCTTATATACTACTTTATATATTAGATATCATAAGGAAATCGTTCTCACATTTAATTCTATAGGAATTCAGCATTCAGCATTTTATATCAGCAAGAAACAATTATGCGAAGAGAACAAATGCCATCCTTATAACTAGAAGGCCAAGTTTTATTGTAGTTTTGCTATTATTAGAGGATCTTATTTCCTACACGCGGGTTAGCCTAGTCGCTATTAAAACAGAATAAGAAGCACAGTTCTCGTTATATATAGACGAGGAAACAAGGAAATGATTATCGTAAAGAAGTCAGTATTCGTAGAGAAAAGGCTTACTTATCATTCGCGTTTATTTTTGCATTTAGCATTCTTTTTTTAATAAGATGACAGCCAGGAGAAGTCTGCACACAATAGGATATTATATCAGGTCTTTCTTATGTTGCTTCATCGGAAACGAAACCCACGCCCTTGTTCAATTCCCACTAGTTGTAGGGACTGCCCTGATGGCCGTGTGGTCTAAGGTGTTGCCACTGACTGCCAGCTGTCTCTCACCTCTGTTCGTCTTCAAATCCCACCTGGTGTATGTGAGGAGGTTGCTAGGGACTCAACATTGGGATTAGGCGATGGTTTTGCCGGGTACTGCGGTTCTTCCACTAGTTACAACTGGCTAGTCACGCCTTAGCCGCAATATGGCAGAAAAGTGACGAAAAACTAAATTCCAAATTCAATTCCCTCTAGTTGTTCACGTCATTACGGATGATGTCTCACCTTAATGCAATACTTCAGGGAACCCAAGAGGTTGGCCTTTTCACCTCTTATCATGCCGAATATAACAAGCTCTGAGCTTTTCATTAGTCAAAGGTACAGGTTTTGGCACTAACACGTAGCCCCGGGGGGAAATTCTCCTGCATTTCTGCTTGATGGAAATTCATGTGGGAAAGATGCATCACTTGTAGTTTGGCATGAGTCAGGAGATAAGGATTTTTGTTTTGGTTGCGTGAGTAAAGCAAAAACACCCCTTTACCATGACACAGGCACGCAGTTCATCATAAACATCGTAGAGGCGTAAATGTTACCATAGTTCAGGCATTTAATTCCTGCACCAGTCGACCGGACGTTTGTCAATGCCTGTTTGATAACGTCACCCATTGATAACGTCAAACAATAAGCAAAGCACATCAAAAGCCCATATATTTAGCGAAGGAATTAAATGCCAGCACTGTACATAGGCTAAACTATAGGCTAAAATAGGAACAAAAAAGATAAATTCATGGAGGTAAGAAGACAATATTCTAAACATACCAAAAAATAATATAAATTCGGGGTGATTTCTTCTCTTTTTTTGAGACCAGTGTCATTTGGCGGATGTGATGGACTTCACACTGCATGGAAGGAAACTGCATTGCTGTCAATAGAATGTAGACGTTTTGTTTTGGGCATTTCAGAGAGGTATATTTTCCTAACATTTGCCGAATTGGATGCGTTTCAAAACCTAGGTATTTCGCCGCGTGATGTAAAGTGAGTGTTATCTTAGGCAAGACGTCAAGGTGTTAAACATCTCACCCCGCCCGTCTAGCCAGCAGAGAAGCGCTATCAGGTACCAAAGGAACTCAACGTAAACAAACATAACATACGAGTGCGGGACGAAGCATAATATAAAAAATGTGGCTGGTTCGTGCATAAACATATAACACCAAGCATGATTTCTTCCCAAAACTAGAGATATATTGAATAACTATTGAATATAATTAAAATTGAACACGTATATATATATATATATATATATATATATATATATATATATATATATATATATATATATATATATATATATATATATATATATATATATATATATAGACTCATAGTACAGCAGTTTGGAAATCAGAAAAACAAAATTGTAGTGACTGAATTTCGTCTTTAATCCGTTATACAAGATCAACTACATCACTTAGTTTGGTTCCTCCGCCGATCAAAGTCCAGCTTTTTAAACACTCATTCACTTACCAAGGTATAATGAAATGGAATTCCTTATCTTTAACTACGAAAATGGCACCATCTCTCTCATCATTCAAGAAACTATACATAGAAGAACAATTTTTAACTCAAAATCAAATCCTGTATCTTACTGTGTGACCCACGTGAAATAAAGATAATTATTATTATTATTATTATTAATATTATTATTATTATTGTTATTATTTTTATTATTATTATTGTTATTATTGTCATCATCATCATTACTATTATTTTATTATTATTATTATTATTATCATTATTATTGTTATAATTAGTTTGTCCTATATGCATCAGCGGTATATGTTTATATCATTGTATTGCTCATTGCACTTAGAATATATAAACTTGTAATAGCATTCTGCAATAAATTACTGTGCTATCCTCTTAAGATGGACTACTGAAATTGTGCAGTCCTTTTTGGAATAACTTATATACGTGAAAAAATCATTTTGCTTGTCGCAGGTGTGTCTTACGTCTAGATAGATAGTTTAATGGCATTATCTAGTCTGGATGTGTACATGTGCGCATCAATATTCTACTTTTATGACAGGCAATGATGCACCAGCTAAGGAATGCTTGGAAGGAATAGGTGGGCGTATTTGCTTTATACCGATGGGGGTCGGTCATGGCCTAGTAGTGGTAATGGTGGCTATACAAATGCGCGGCGTTGTGACGTTCTCTCTCTCTCTCTCTCTCTCTCTCTCTCTCTCTCTCTCTCTCTCTCTCTCTCTCTCTCTCTCTCTCTCTCTATATATATATATATATATATATATATATATATATATATATATATATATATATATATATATATATATATATATATATATATATATATATATATATGCCAACTATGTGAACTCTCTTACATAGTTTTGGTAATGAAAAAGTGTAATGAACAGTTCGCACAGTATTCTAGGTAGATGGGTATCGTCCGAAGTAAATCTTCTGTGCGCCTAATAACACATGGCAAACTGTGTGATGTATTGCGAACAGCTGAAATAAAATGCCAGTCTTAAGACAAGCTTCGCGGCGAACTTTTCAAAAAAACTGCTTAACGCAATTATGGCCAATTATTTAAAACAATTGCGTATGTCTTTATACCCATTACCCTTGTTTCTCAGTGTATACGGGTCTGGTTATTACTGGTTCAAACATAGAACAGAATAGATAAACATGACGAGTTTGCCATCGTGTACGCAAACATCATGAAACGTAGATCAAATTGTTCTTTTTTTTTAATAAAACTGACAATATTTAGATTTTATAATAAGGTGTATGGGTTTGGAATTATAGACGACAAACCTTTTTATGAATTGTCATTTACACAATTTGGACTGAAATACACGTAACTGCGGATGGTAATGACTAGAAATATTCACAGTGAAGTAGTGTATATGGCTAAGCTCACTTATGATACAAGTAATACTAGTAGTATGTCACTGTATGTCTCTTTGCAATCTAAGATAAGCACATTCGAATGCACCCATGGTTAAATTTACCTGCATTAACTTTATTGACAGATAAAAGGGGTAAAATGGCAATGCTATCCAATTTCACTAATCCGGAATGATCAAGTTTCTAACGTATGTGGCTACTGATCTGCTGTAATAACCCTGCTTTGTCTGAATGAGATGCCTTGTACATAATTCTAATAAGTGGATCCTAATACTACATGTATGAAGGTCTGAAAACGGTTTTTAACTGCAAGGCAAATGGGTTGAAATACCATTCTCCTTTTGTTCGTTTAAATATAAAAATAATTGGATATATATATATATATATATATATATATATATATATATATATATATATATATATATATATATATATATATGTGTGTGTGTGTGTTTGTGTGTGCGCATCGTGTATCTTTTGTAATGACTTTGTGCATGAGCTAGTAAATGTCTCATAGAAAGAGACCTATTTGTAGGCTGTTTTTTTATATGAATGGTTACCTTGAGCGATACACTGACGCTGAAGGGCCACATGTGCAATGATACATCGCGGGTCAGGCCCACCCTCCTCTTGAAGGCAAGATTTATGTGAGGAAAGATGTGGGTTGATGGTGATTATATTGCTGTTGGAGCAATACTACAGTGTAGTCGCTCCCATCTACCCAATCATTATCAGGTTGTGAATATTAACACATTTTCACGTGGAGCATACACGTACACGTTTCTGAAGGTAATATTGATAGTTTGATAGTTAAGCAGTATTTTGAATACAATTTTTACTGCAAGCGTCTGTTCCTCCATGGTTTCAAGAATCTCTCGTTACACATTCACAAAAATACTCTATTTGAAGAGGTGTGTGTAAAGTTGTTATTTCATGTCTTCCTGAGGGAATTCCATTATACTAGAAAATAGTAATTGCTGTATAGAGGCCACTTGGCTTTATATTGGTAAAACACGCTTATAATGTTGGTTTGGAAGTAATGGTATTGATAAATGAAGGTGTAAGAGATTTTGTGCTGACATCAAAACTGCAAAACCCATTTATGAGGCTAATTGTATGTTTGTATGTATGTATGTTTATTGTCTGAAACAATCGCTTACACAATCTAACGTTAATAATACTAAAAACGTGTGTGATACATGAGGAATTATAGTTACAAAAATGATAGTCAAGGAAATTAACAGAACAAATAAAAGAAACACGTGTATAAGATTATTGGTATTAGCATGTCATAGGGCTAGTCTTATATGTTGGATATATCTGTGCTTAAACAGCATCCCAAAAGCCTATACCTCAAAACTGAATCATATATTTGAGAAATGAAGCTTGCAGCAATAATACTTAATGGGTTCGTTCGTTTGCTTCTTCAGATATATCAGGGTTGTATATCCCCAACAGGCTCCTTAGTAAGTCATCTGAGGAGAACAGAATTTGTACTCCACATCTATTATCAAAACGTCTGTCTCTAGTATCTCGTGGGGATAGGCCTCTGAGATTTATATGTCTCGCATCTTCTATCTCATAAAAATCACACATTGAGCATACATTACTACTCGGTAGTTCATTCTTCTAGCGGTAATCATTAACTTTCAGAAGACTGATTTTACACGCAATTTTGGCCATAATCTTGCACATATGCATACATTCTGGTCTTAAATCCGATATGTGCCACTATATCATATTTTTTACTGAACTGTTAAGTTGCCTTATAGTAGACGTTGCTTTAAATAGGAAAGGTATAAAAGATACCAGTTCCTGTTTTCTAGTGTTCATGCTCTCGGCCACACTTAAATTTTCCAAATCTGCTATAAAAGGCCTCACTGTGAGCATTTTCATGACATCAGTATATAAACCAAAGAGAATTGTAACTTTTAAAGGGTCAAAGACTGGACTGTTCTGAGGATTTTCGATGTCATACTCTTTATCTCTATCTCTATCTACAGTCCTATCAAAAAGCATTTTCTTTGAGTAAAGAATAGGTTCTAATCTCAGCCATCCAAGACCCACATAACTAGTTTCATTCGGGGACTCTGGTGGGAATAGCTTGAGTCTACTCCCTGAATAGCACTGAAACCATTCCAGTATCCTGATATCGTGACAATACCCATAATTATACCGCTTATGGAACAAAAGGGACTTTCATATCCCAGAAAAGTAAGCTGCAAGTTCTTGTTGTTAGATCCCCTGCTCTAAACCCTAAACCTGCCACTGAATTTAATACCCATCTCACTTTTCCTCATCTTTTCCTAAACCCTATCCGCTTAAAGTGTAACTCCATCTTCAAAATTAAAAAAAATATGTTGTAGAGCTCAATCTCACCTTTCATAGGACACCTTGATTACAATTGTACTCATAACATAAACTGAGATATTACCCTTTAAAGGTAGCTTTATGGGGGCTGCCATGTTTGTTTAGAGGGACCCTAATTAGTGATGCTAATTAGATGCGTGTGATGTAATGCTGTGTCATCCTCAGAGGCTCAGTCAATAGGATATGACAGCTAAGAGAAGGAGCTTAGAAGCAAGCTCCAGGTGACAGCTTAAAACTTGAGCACAAAGATGGTGAATTGTCAAGCTTTTGGATGCAACAATGATTCTAGAAAAGGAGCTGGGAAAACATTCTACATAATTTCTAACCCAAAGAAATATCCAGAAAAATCAGAATTAATAGCTAGATGGAACTGGTTGGACTTTGAAGACTTTCAAATTTACTCATGCCAAGAGAGGCAGGTAATGTCAAAGTCCATGTGTTCCATTACACAGTCAACATCTTAACCTCCAGTTTTTCCTCTAGAATATCCCACTCATGGCAACAGATACATTCCTTCTCAGATAAAGACACACAGACTCCACATCCACACCAGTCTGTATTTCCTACTCGTTCCGAATCAGAGTTTCCCTCCAGGTCACTGTCACTGTCCCCAGAGTTAGAAACAAATTCATCTTCAGAATATCTGGTTCAAATGCACATGGTTGAATGCCAAGGAGGTTTTCCATATCTGCCTGTAAATCCACTAAGAATGAGGCACACAAATAGATGTTGTCCCCACGAATGTCTCTGCTCAAATGAATGAAATCCTTTACCTGTTGTAAATGAGTGATCAAGTTAATAGCTATTATGAATTAGTATTAAAATACCAATATCACAGTATAATTAGTAGGTGGTTTCTTGGCTTTCTGGTTTCATAATTGTAATTCATTTGCTTGTGGTTTCCTAACAGTAACTAGCCTGACTGCAATTTGTAGTAGTTGTGCCCAGAGGATGTGTATTGCAGTTAAGCTCCTGGGTAAAGCTTAGGATACCAGAGTACATTAAATGCCTTTGGGAATAATGTGTATTGCAGTCAATTCCTTAGAGGCTAACGCTGACAATACACTCACAGCTTACAAATTGAAAACTTTCATCACAAGATTACAATGTCAGAACATTGTAGGAAATAGTAAATGCCAGTCTATTTTGTAAACAGGTAGAATTTCTTGAGCCCTAAAGCTCATCCATAACCCTTTTACTACAGGTCCCTTTCCCTCATTGCTTTTGCCAAACAGAACCTGGTATACCTCTAGAATAGACAGGTATACACAGTGCCTCTGTTTGTTGTCGAATGCATATGGTACACCACTTTCCTCTTTGCAAGTCATATACTTATAACAGCATGTGCTAGTGTATTCAGTTCTGGAGAGCTCCAGAGCTCCAGCCTGCATGTAGCAGTATTACATCACTTCCTGTCTCTGATAAGCTCCAAGATGGCGCCTCCATGAACCAGCTGAGGCAGTGAATTTGCTGCATTTTGCAAGATACAAACTTGAATATCTCAGTCAATTTGCGGAGTACAATTATAATCAAGGTGTCCTGAGAAAGGTGACATTGAGCTCTACAACATATCTTTTTTAATTTTGAAGGTGGAGTTACACTTTAAGCCCTATTTGTGAAAAACTAGGCCCAGGAAGTCGTAATCTACCTTTTCCTAAACACGTTATCTCCCAAACCTATGTTCCCTAAACCTGGAGAACTTGTTTGCCTCAGTGGAATTTACTGAGATGCTCACTTTCTGATATGTACATAGATTCCCTTTGAACATAATTAGCATCAAGCAGAATCTTAACTAGCTCCCAACATAAACAGAAGTAGTTGTTAAGGCAGTGTAATTGGCATCTGGAAACGCATTGTCCAATTGGAACATATCCCCGGTAACACAGAGCATTAATGTGTTGTCATGACATAGTTTGCAGATACGTATGGGGGTTATTACTGAAGTAGGAAATGAAAGCATACCTCAGGTATACATTAATTATGTAGTTTCCTATGGCATTAAGATTACTGACAATCCATATGGTGGGTCCAGCACTTACGATATTAGCTGACAATTTCCTCATTTAGAGCCACTAGAGGGTTATAACACTCATAGTCATATAACTATATATTTTCTAAACGAAGACCCCCTTTCCGCTACTTCAAAGTGCAACTTCGATTTATCTAAATTCTTTTTTTTAATTTTCAGTGTTTCAATGAGAAAAATGTAATTTCTTCAATAAAATCGCTTTTAGTTCAGGGGCAGAATTCCCATTAAACTTTAACAGACTACACGTTTATACATGTACCTAGAAAAGGGTGTGTGGGATTATTATTTACATTCTTAAGGGGGATATACAGTTTCAAAGCCAAGTGGGGTATTCTTTCCATAGGAATGAGTCAATTTCACTAATCTCCGGAAGTGGACATACTATTGAAAATCCAAAACACCCCTTTGTTGCTCCATTAGTAATTATGACTTCAAAGGGTTTAATTGAAAAGGGAAACTTTATATAGCAACCCAATTCTGCTGTAAATTAATTGGTCAGAAAAGACAAATTATCAATCTCCACTTGGAAATGGTCCAATGACACAGAAAAGTAGGATGGGCTAAGCAGATTTCGTCATGTTATTTGAAATGTTGATGATGTTGACAAGACATTTGCATCATAGATTATAAAATTCTTTTCATCATTTTTGATTGGTTATATCCCAGCTATAAGTGAATGAGTGACTTTTAATATACAGAGCTTGGACAATTAACAGAATATATATTTCTTTAGTCCTGTGAAGGAATCGCCCTATTGTGTTTGACAAGCACGATCCAGTTACTGTAGGATAGAGATATGCTGTCAATGATTGTTAGCATTTTAACTAGAAATGCCTATTTAAAGATGAGGTTACTAAAAGTGAAGGTGGGAGTAGGGGAGTCCACTGGGAGGGGAGGAGTAGCTTACACTCATTATGTACTAGTATTCTATTTAGAGTCCGACGCTGGTAGGGTAATTAACTGAAACCCCTGCTATGCTAAGTTGTTAGTAAATAAAATCATGTGGATGTGGGAACTTGACACGTACCTCCAATAACTTGGAATAACTTTTTCTTCTAAAATGACACTTATGAATGAAATTGCATGACTATGTCAGTGTGGTCAACGTATGGTAAACTTATACCATCGATAAGAAATGTCAAAACCCCAATTGTGTTATTTGATAGTGAAATAATTCTTGACCGACCTTAAGTTAATGCTGTACTGGTATTTAACATGTAACATGTGCTATATTTTTAAACCATTTGATATGTAAGATGCGTACTTTTTGGTATAGGTGATGATCTCCTTTCCATTTGTTTATGTAGTATACTTGTGTTACGACTTGCCAAAAGAACATCCTCCTCAAGCATTAATAAAAGCCCGTCTGCCCCACGCCAGAAAAAGTGCACATTGCCTCTATAGAATGTCTGAAATACTGATAAGTACCATTTAGGAAGCAAGTATGATTGGAGCCATGTTACCAGTATTTATCCCACCATACGTAACTATTAGGAAATTCTTCACTTTGCTTGAACTAAATGACTCATTTACATTCTCGCAATACTGACACGTGAGATCACGTCTCCACCGTTACGGCTTCCGATGACTTTAGTCTTAACCAATTCCTGTCGTAGAGTTCACATACATGTATATCATGTTGATCTACGATACTTGTAAAAATAACTTTGAAATAAAGGGTGAGTATACGAAATTGAAGTAAATTTGCTGGTAAATGTGGAATTAACGTTTATCTTTCAAATATACCTCTTCCAAAAATGATTTAGTGTGAAGAATATCACAGAAACAGTCTTTGTTGGTGAGTAGAGGAATATGTGTAAACGGTATCACAGGTCCTGCAGTTTCTTTGCGGAAAGAATGAATACAATAATTCTTAGAAAATACAAGACCTGGGAGTATCGTTTCACTTCATGATAGAAATACATAAAAAATGAGACGCCGGATGAGAGTCCTAGGGGTCTTGTAAGATATGCACTTTAATGGCATCGAGGATGCCATCGTATCTTCGAGAATCATATCTTCAAATGTGTAGTAGTCGTTGACCTATATTGTGGCAGATTAAAGCTTGATTGAAACGGGAAGCAATTAGGTACACGATGGAGATTTTTAATACGAACGGGTCTTATAATAACTTTCCCTGAATGCCCTTAACAAAAATGACAATGTGCGTTGCTGTCACATGTTATCAGGATTTCCGGGGAAATAAATTGGTTGCCATCGAGTATCTATTTCGTTTTAATTAAAAACTCAAACAGGCCATGGGCGGAAGACACGCACTCATACGTTGTGACAATAGAGCTTCGCAATCAGGATCCTTACTCTTCAATATAGAGCACAATCGAACAATGGAATCGGTTCACCAAGTGCAATGTAGGTATTTTGCAAAGAGATACTTTATACGTAAGTTTCACAATGTGAGCCTGGATGAATGGTTGTATTTATATTAAATGACATTATCTTCGCAGCTAATAAACAATAAACTACGTTAAAGTAATAATAATAATAATAATAATAATGATAATAATGATAATAATAATAATAATAATAATGATGATAGTTATAACAACACAGAGGCAAAACATGAACAGAGAGAAGAAAGAATGGCAAACAAGAAATAAAAAAACAGTGAACAAATTGAGGAATAATATCTATAAGAAAAAATACAAATAGATAAGAGTGAACCAAATGTTCATTAAGTGTAATCATATTTTTTTTATTACGGAAGAAGCAATGAGGTAAGGATTTTGCCTCAATATACACCAAGTAAATGCAAAAATAACTTAGCGAGAGTGAAAAGATGACTTTTGGGTCTTTTTAACTTTTCATCTTCCAACCTTCTAGATTGGCACATTCATTTCTTCACTGACATTATGGTTTGACGCAAAGTATTAGGTATTTAGGAAATATTAATTGTTCATTGATACATTGGAATGAATCATAAGTCTTTTTTCCAAAATACATTCTATCCTATATTTCTATAGACAAATATTAAACTTTATCGTAGGGTTGCACACAACGACTTTGATTGTAAATGGTTGTAGTTTTAAGGTACAGAGTAAGTCTCACCTCTTCGTCCAGCATTCATCATCTCCTGGATAACTGTTTATTTGCATAGCCCTAGAATACCCGCGTATGTAAGAGAGTGGCGAACCCAACCAGCTTCGTGAAAGTTGTCTCCCAACTTTGCAAATTTTATACCCCGACATTTTTTTAATTCTCATTTTTTTTAATTCAAATGTTTTTATTGTCGTCTCTCAACGTCATAGTAATTCATTAAACAAATATGTCTCATGCTATGATACAATCACATTCCACGAGCAAAAACGACTCAAAGCATTATACAATCAAATAAGAACTGGTATTAATCACTGCTTTCAACCTAACTACCCAATTAGAAATAAGTTCCACTTCACCACATTAGCCAATTGTTATTTAATCAACGAACTCGAACATTCGATTTGTAATTGGGAATCTTTTCTTTATTGGGTGACATGTGTGAGTGTATATACTTTGCAATACAGTGGCTTTCCCCATGGCCAAATGGTCTAGTTTTTTGCAACTTGCCTCACCTCTGCAAACTGTGGTTATGCTTACATTTGATGCATGTGGGAAAGTTATCACATGTATATATATATATATATATATATATATATATATATATATATATATATATATATATATATATATACATGTATATATATATATATATATATATATATATATATACATATATATATATATATATATATATATATATATATATATATATATATATATATATATATACTAGTATATATATATATATATATATATATATATATATATATATATATATATATATATATATATATATATATATATATATATATATATACAGTTAGATAAATCTAGGCTAAAACACATTTAGAAATTGCCAGAATATTAAATGTTTTTTGGCCTAAGTAGGTTAAACATTCTCCTGATTCTTCACTGATATGTTGCCAAGATACATTACTGGCACTACACGCGTCGTATCTATACAGATATGAGGCGGAAAGATGAGCTAAAGCATACAAATGTCATGGAGTGTTTTCATAGCACTCTGCTGAGAAAAAACCTAGCCATAAGCACGTTGACCTAAACATGGCCACTGTGTCAAAGAGAATTTATAAAAATATACGTACACATATCATGAGAAATTCTGATGATTATCTCAATAAATCAGGATAGACTTATAAAGATAACTATTTCCTAGATAAGACTGAACTAATAGCCTCATATTTTAGTAGTAAAGCTACATGGGCGCTCTTACGTGTAGAATCAATGAGTTAATAGTTTAGGAGCAAAGTGCGGTTGTGTGATGATTCACGACAGTTTTTTCCTCCAAAAAAGTAACAACGTAACATCAAGATGATATGTATGTCTTGTAGTTGACATTTCCTTTTCGTAACTCATCCATCTTTCGAAGTGGTCTATCTCTTTTGCATGCTTGAAGAGCAAAAACATAAAAATTCTAATGGCCTTACGGTTTGGTGCTTTTATCATAAATATTAATTTTGACCTGTCTTCGTTTCTAAACAGCGTAGCTATTTCACTGTCAAAGTTTTTTTTACTGCATAAAATTATAACAAATCTATGTGTTGATATTTCAAAGAAATTCTGCAAAACGCACGCTTTTTATTTCTTAACAACACACACACACACACACGCACACAAAAGAACAACCACTATTTGGTACATTTAACACAAAACAAATACCAATTCCTGTACAAAATTGGAGAATTATGGATTTTGAGACACAAATTTGAAATTCTATATCCTACATTTCGTCAACATCAGATACGATTTTCAATGTTACCGTGCAATAGGAATTACATTTGACCATTTTTGATCAAATATTGGTTTCTCCTCAATATAAGTTTCCCCTCAATACCTGCATAATACTGTTCAACAGTAACTGCACTGATAGTTCATATGGAAGTTTTGGTTTATACTTACATGAAATTTATCATTTGAATACGTGGAACCTCATATCAGCAGAAATATTGAGCTCAGCAATAAATCACAAGCTCGTAATCATTTATGACTCGTTTTATGTCTTGTCTGAATTCACAACTGAATTGACCTTCTATCGTTTTATCTCATCAAGTAGAAATCTAGAACCATACTAGCGTAGGGACCTCTATAAAATTCACATTCCTCTCATTTTGTGGCCCTCCAGGGCAATATTTTCTGACAAGCATTGAGAATACCCTCATCAATTCTTTTCAAAACTACTGCTGAATTTCTCCGCTCGAGCATTCTTACTGGTATGCAACGATATCACAGGGCGGTACAGTACAGACATTTAATTTCTGCACCAGTCTATTGGACGTCAGCCAGTGCCTAGTTGTACGAACATTCATGGATAACATGTCAAAAAATAAGCTAAGCACATCAGTGATCCTCGTAGCTTGCAAATCAAAGCTACGTTCAGTTTTAAGATCATCCATGCTTCCATGCCCAGGAGGCTGGGTGGAAATCGGGCGTGCGGTTGTGTATCATGCCCGAGTGGCCCACCAAGTGCAGGAATTAATTGTCGGCACTGTAGGAATTTTGCTCTCCCTTGCTTTCCTGGACATTAAGCCTTTGTGCTATCCCATACTGTTTCAAAACCAGACTTTCATCTGCAGTGTATGAAATTCTTTGCCAACCCAAACACATACATGTGCACTAGCACCCTCACCAATAGCAACAGTCTTTGAAAAATGCCATGGCAGTTGCAGTATCATTCTTCAATGGCATGTCCCGTCTAAGTGAACTATCTGTAAAAGACTGACCCCGGTGGTTGTGATTTTGATTAAATGATAAGCCTCAGAAAGATAAACTTCTTTGGAAACATTTACCAATTTACTGGAACTAAGGAAAAAGTTTACATGTGGAAACAAATATTTCAGTTCTGAGCTAGATGTTAAATACATGTATTCCATTCTTCCATTGTCGTACATATCTATTCACAATGCTAGAAGAAATGGCCGCACGAATTGTTGCGCAGCTGTAGGTCCACCATAAATCTTATTTTTTCTTCTGTCCAATCAGCTACCTTTGGGCACGTGAAGGTGATCTCTAATCTTGCCTTATCCCCGAAGGCAGTCATACTTATCAATATGAAAGTTGAACACGATGGATCTCTTGGCAAATGATCGTGGAGCATGTGCACTCCGTAAAATCAAAACATTGGACGAGAGAGTGAGAGAGAGAGTGAGGGGGGGGGGGGGGAGGGGTATGGCCTCAGAAATACCTATCAGGATAATACCTCTTAAATAATACATTTATACATGAGTTTTTTCTCGGGTCGATGGTGCACCATTTGATCATTCTAGATGCAAACATGTTAGGAGATCAGCAGCTGATTGCGCACTCGTTCCCATTTTTGTCTCTTTTGACAGAAAAAATGTTATTTTGCATGCCGAGTAAATAAATCGGTCGCTTTAAGTACATGTATATACATACTATATGTGGATCACTTAGGTGGATAGGCTACTACGGTAAAGCTGATTTTTCTCGCAGCAAATAAAATCTTTCCAAGGTGCAGTTAACGATAACTTTACCGTTACTGGTGCATAGTAATGAACATACTTAAGCGTTATCGATAACCTCATACATGCAAATGTATTATGACTAACACTTTCTTAATCATAATACGAACAGATTGTGAGATATCTTGATAGGTCATGTACATCTAGATGAGGAGAAAAAACACTGGTACACATAACATGTAAATGAACTGGTTAGTTATTGGGTTTAATTAGGCCTGAAGACTTGGCTGGCGGATAATGTCAACTGAGGCCAATGATCTTGAGTGGAAGATGAGGGCAGAGCGCTGCGTAGCCAGAAGCTCTCGGAAACACACCAACGGTCGAAGCTGGCATTTCCACAAACCAAGTCTGAAGGCGTAACTTTAACCCATTTATAGCGGGTTTTATGATAGAGTTCAGTTCAATTGTCAGCATGTTTTACCTAGCTTTCAAGCGTATTTAGATCATATATTTTTATGCTAGATTGTTGACCTACATCCTATGTAACCCATATGAAAGCAGAGCCTTCTGGGAAAGTTTCAGGTCAAAAGTCACATGGACACAGTAGCTAGAACACCCATTGGACACTGAATCTTAGGTTTTATCTTTTAAATATAGAAGAGTTTAAGTACCACACTCGGCTAATTAATCCATAAAAGGGCTTCAATGAATATTTTGATAGGAAACCTATTTGTGTACAGTGCCAGCATTTAATTCTTGCACTAAATACATGGGCAGCCCAGGCATGATACACAACCGCACGCCCGATTGCCACCCAGTTTCCTGGGAATTGATGCGACCATAGGTTCTTGACCTTAAAACCTTAGCTGTGATTGGTCAGCTACGTGGGTCATTGATACGCTTGGCTTATATTTTGACATGTTATCCAAGGGTGTTTGTACAACCAGGCACAGATAGACGTCCAGTCAACTTGTACAGGAATTAAATGTATGTACTGCAGCCCCCCTGGTTACTTTCAGGGGTAATGTCAGCGGCCATAACCTCTGAGGTAGGGTGCATTAGCCAGAAAGGTTAGTCGGGTAAGTCTCCAAGGGTCAATATGAACTTTGTGGCAAATGATAAAACTTGATCACCTTGCCAACACGATATAAAACTTACCTAAATGGACTGATAGTGCACCACAGGTACATGTATGTACAGTACCGACATTAAATTCCTGCACTAAATGCATCGGCATCCCGGGCATAATACACGACCGCATGCACAATTGTCAGTAAGTTTCCTGGGCATGGATACATGGATGACCTCAAAACTGAAATTTACTTTGATCCACAAGTCACGTGGTCATCGATATGTTTGACTTATTCTCTTTTTTTGACATGTTACCAATGGTGTGTGTACAACCAGGCACTGGCGAACGTCTGGTCGACTGGTGCAGGAATTAAATGTCTGCACTGTATGCATGCATATATGTTTACGTGTCTCTGTGTTTTGTCCACTTTTTGCCCAATCTTTGTACTCTGATCGGTGCTTTATCCATACATTCAATCGTGAATGTCGTTTCATGATAGTAGTCTGTTTGAAAGGCCTTATCATTCCGTGTTATACCTATTAGCTATATAGATACATGAAAGGAAATGTATAAATAAAGGAATGGCCGAATAAGCACGCTTATCACAAATACTCTGAGCCATTGATTGATTTAGTAGTATAGTCCTCCTTTTTGGTAATCACACTGCTGTAACAGCATAAAGGTAGCACAAAAGTGGCAACAACCAGTAGCATAAAACTAGTCAAACACAAGAGGGCTATTTACAGCTTTGGGTGAGTACTCTTACCTGTACCCTTTACATTGAGTGAACTGAAGAAGAGTGATTGCACCAGCAACTGGCATTTTCTTGCATGCAGTGAATAGCACACATTGGTTCTACAAGAAACATTCAATGTATCAAATGCATATTGGAAAGGCCAAGGCCGCTCGCGCCTCTCCTGACCTACTAGGCACTGACTTCGGCTTTCCCTTTCACAATTGGTGCTTTGCCCATCAAAGTCTCTTATCAAATAATCCAATAGAACTACGGCTTATACCTGTCCTGCTTGACAGCTGAGTGTTTTATGTCCCATGGTGTGCGAGAGTGCTTCAATTTGCGCGAGAACTAACATAATTACTCTCCTGCACGTGTCGTTGTAAATTTCTTTTAAAAAGATAGATTTCTTCCTTCTTTGTGGATTTTCCAGATGGGAAGTGGTTCTTGCACACGAAGGTGTTCGTCAGTGTCAAACCTATTCACTGTAAATGGTAGTCGATTAGTAGCAATGCAATTAAGGGTTGAGAATTGTAATCAATCACTTAAATTCTCACTACAGGTCAGCAGCAAGTTCCTTCTTGGGATAGATTACTCAATCATATACAAAGTCAACGTGGTAGTAGAGTACAGGTGCAATTGAACAAAGTAAAACCCTCCCCGTCGGTGTGCTGACAAATAGGAAACCGATATCGAAAACAAACACGCTAATTTGCTATTCTACATATGCGATACATAATATATATATATATATATATATATATATATATATATATATATATATATATATATATATATATATATATGTATATATATATATATATATATATATATATATATATATATATATATATATATATATATATATATATGTGTGTGTGTGTGTGTGTATGGGGGGGGGGGAAAGTTTGCTGTCTTGGAAAAATGTTTGATATATATATTTCGAGCCAAGTAGCAACATTGATGTATTGATGACATATATACATGCTATATGAATAATGATAAAAATGTGCACTCCATTGCAGAAAAAATACACCAGACTCTGATAAAGTCATACTAACCTTTCCTAGGTAGTTTCAACTGTGAATCACGAGCATATCATGCCAAATTCAAATATAGTTGTGAAGTTCTAATTTGATTCAAAAACGCCGTTAACTTTGAGTTTCGGTCTAAGTTATAAGAGCCGTGTTACAACATTAAATATTGTTTGACAGGCTTTGAAATGACTGTTTACCTAGAAAATATATGTAACTTGGAAAAACTCTTTTCTTATAGATTGTCTTATACATCTTAACTATATTTCTTTTCGTTTATTGCCAGATTCGGATCAATTTGTATTCCCTTACGCCATCTATTGGTGTACCTATCAGCCAGTAGTTAACTTTACAAGGCTCCTCGACATATTTCCCAGGAGTAATTAGCCATCCCAAATCCGTTATTTCTACATACATGTGATCTTTATGTTCTTGCAAGCGTGGGCATTGAATAACAACGTGATATACCCTCTCCAGAGCATAATTATCACACCTGAACAGACTTCATGACTCATTGGGAGTCCGTTTAAACTAGCATGATCAGCAATAAGTCAGCCTGCTTGGGATTCCAGTTTGGCCATTTGTTCACATATCCCAATTAAATCGGGATGTACACCGCTGCCTTCACCACGAGAGGTTATTAGGGTACTCAAAATGCCATTCTTCTTGCATGATATTGCAGTAGACCCCCAAAAAGAGTCCTCTAAAGACCACGCCTTTTCCAATGGTAGGGTCTTCCACGCACTATTTTGGATGGTAATTGGCCAACTCATTATTTGCTGGATCCGTTTATAAAGCCTTCCAAGAGGCTAATTTCATCCAACGCACAGTTACGCAACGGTTTTTGAAAATCATCCAAACCCTATGTTGGTATTCATTGCGCAGCTCTCGCTGATTACTCTCAGATGAGTACCCATATGCCAGGGTTTCAGTCATTTTTCAGGTTCTTTGCATCATTTGCCAAATTTGCCACCAACATCAGAAGGGTTAGACAGTCCATATTTACCACTCTTATCCAAAATTGGGCTCTTCCCAACAGGGATTTTGTTTCTATATTTCTGCGTTACATACGTTCCAAAACTAGCTGTAGACATTTTCTGCATCCATGGTCAAATTCTTTAGAAGAACAACTTTTCACCTCAATACATAGGACGTATTTCTGACCCATCCATAAAATCTACTGGAGCTTGGCAACATCGAGGGAAATCTTTGGTGAGGCAACTGGCATTGCGCTAGAAATTCGATAGATTCTTCTTGTCTTTTTTCAAAAGAATCCACATTTCACTACCGAAAGTCAGAATTGGCATCACGACTGTTCAGAATATCAAATTAAAAGCTGCAATTGAAATGCCACAGTATGGCCTCAAAGATCTTATCAAAATTAGTGAGTAGTGTGATGCCTCGATAGTTCTTTACTTCGAGGTAACACATGTTCTTCCCTTTAACCCTTATGCTGCTGGTGGCTAACTTGGCTAATACAAAATAATGCAAACATCCGGACAAATCACTGAAACCCTGGCAAATGGGTACTCATCTGAGAGTACTCAGCGAGAGCTTTCCAATGAGTACCAACATGACAGGGTTTAGATGTTTTTCAAAAATCTTTGCGTTCTTGTGCCCAGGGCGAAAGCAGCCTCAGTATTGGAAGGGTTAAAGAGTGGGATGACTGGGTCCCTCTCCTAAGATTGCAGGGAATATATTCCCATACAACCATGTTATTGTTCAGAAGCATAAGAACACATGTTAGTTTATCTCCAGTGAACGTATTGTGCTCAGCACTAATTTCATTGAAACCTGAGGCATTCCTCATGTGCAGCTTAGAAATTTCAAGGATCTTCCACTTCAATGTTAAAGGGTGTTGTGTGGTTGTACGTAGTGAGACTCGCGATATGTATTTCCACAACTCGAGAGCTTGCCCTGATGGCCGTGTGGTTTAAAGCATTGCCACTGACTACTAGCTGCCTCTCACCACTGCCTGGGTTCAAATCCCGCGGGTGCATGTCAAAAGGTTGCCAGTGACTTGGGGTTAGGCGATGTTGTTTGCCAGGAAAACATTTTTGTAGTTTTCGCCAGGTTTTTCCTCCACCACATACAACTGGCTAGTCACGACTTATCCGCAATATGGCAGAAAAAGTGACGAAAACCAAAATTCCAAATTCCAGATTTGAACAAATCGAATACCTGATTGACTTCATACACAATATAGAGGAAGAGGAAGCCTATCTAGAATCGTTTACGGTTTACCCTTGAGGCGGAGAGCATTTCCTGTTTCCTGTTGGCGTGTCCCTCTTGTCTAACCTGTCTGAGGGCAATCGATTCTTCAAAGGGCGTTTCCTGGTAGGGCTGGTCAAAGGTCTAACTATCATTCGCGAGCAAGGTGTTGGATTACATAACATAAGTAACATCAAAGTATACCCTGTGGTCTTAAAGCTGCACTGATGTGTATCTAATACCAAAATTCTCTACAGATGAACAGACTTGCTTGGAAAATACCTTTAGTACAGTGCCGACATGTAATTCCTGCCCTAAATGCATGGGCAGCCAGGGCATAATACACAACTGCACCTCTGATTGCCACTCTAGTTCAATCAATTAGCTTGGCATAGAAGCATGAATGACTTCATTTACCTTTGATTCGCTACGTCGGTGATTGATGTTCTTGGCTTATTTTCTTGACATGTTATCGCTGGGTTTTCTACAACCAGGCACTAGCAGACGTCCAGTCGACCGGTGCAGGAATCAAATGTCTGCACTGTAGTTACCTTCTCAGAATTCGACTTCAAACGAAATTGTTTTCTTAACTCCCATAACTACTCTGCGTAAGAATTCCGAAGTATCAGAAATAGTATATTCGCCTGCTAAGTTTCAGGTGCTATTCGCCTTTAAGTGTGTATTAAACTTGATAGGTACGAAATACCGACGAGTCCATCACCAAGATGTTAAAGCAATTTAATAATCTCTAAAATCCTACCTTGATAGTTTAAAAGGAAAAAATAGTGCATCCTTAACAAATCGCATGGTCTCTGTTAAATGCAGAAAAGTATGTCGATGTCTTTTTATGGAATAGAAAGAAGGAAGATCTCATTGGGTCTGACACTACGCCTTTCTGCTTATCAACGCACCTCGGTTGTATATATTCAAATACGCTGTACTTAAACATGTTCACAGCGCACGTCGCACATGTGTTAACTGAGTTGAACAGCGAGATAAACAGCCAACTGTCTATGAAATACATAACATAGGTTTGTGTGGATGAGACATACCTGTTGGCCTATTACTACGTCCTCCAATGTAAGCCACGCGATTCCTAGAAAAATCTTAAAAAAACACATTACTAATGCATTAAGGCACCTTGAGATACTTATATGAAATATGCATGGTTTCCTGTCGGGTAGATCAAAAGTATTTCCTGCATCAATTGGACATATGGGAATGATAGAAGCCATTTTATCGTGATTTGATTATTCTTGTACATTGTGTATCAACGCAAAACAATTGCGTAACAAAAGGAGGGTATTTTCGTAGTTACATGTATAAGACTTAAGAGTGTATATATATATATATATATATATATATATATATATATATATATATATATATATATATATATATATATATATATATATACTGTATATATATATGAAAATATGTGAGTTTTGTAGACAGTTATTATTCTTTGAATTTTGGATTACACTTTTTAGGTCCCTATACAATTATAAAGAGCAATTTGAAACCTTGATTTTATCTTTCCTTAATTCTTGTTCAAAGTAGTTCGTTGATTAATTCCGTTCCTTAATTACTAAAATGCATTTTTTGTAAATTGCGATACGTATTAACCGTGCGTCCATCAATAGGAAATGGTAGATTTACTCAATTGGAATTCATCAGCTAATGCTTGATTTGTGTGACTACTCGGCTAATTGGAAACTGGCTCCATTGCCACCCTACATCCGAGCTTTAATCTGTGCAAACTCTGGAATAGTGAAGGGCGACATTCTGACTGATATCTACCGGAGGCCGAATCAATTTAGTCAATAGCCATGTATGATCACAATCGAACAAGGGTTTTACGGAGAAAACGGAACATAACTAAATATTTTGATGTATCTACAAGTAAGTAGTTTGTGACGCTCGGGCGGTAACCTCTGAATATAAGTACCGAATGGAAGAAAAAAAATACTAAAATGTCAACCTACATTGTACATGTACAAGAAAATTCTTATGAAATTTATGATTAATTGGCTTATTTCTTTTACATTTGATTTATATATTCCACCAAGAGAGATCGATGAATTTCATGGATTATAAAAGAAGTTTTCTCATCAATCATCGATGGCTTTTCTTTAGAATTCATTTCTTCTCTCTTACCTTATTGATTGCCGCGGAAGTGTACTATTTATATTTTTCTCTATTTCAATTTATCACCATGGTACCATTTGCTCTAACGTGTGGTTTTGCGAAGGTTAATGAACCACGCGCATTCCTTAACAAGCTTTTCTTTATAATTATTTCTTACCGATATTGCTTGTATATAAAAAAGCATTACCCCGGAAACGACTCATACTCTTATCACTAAGGATGGTTTCAAAACTTTTAAACACCCAGAACTCAGTGATATCATACGTTAAAAATTTGCTATAGATAAAACTCGTTTTTGAATTCATGCATTTTGTGTTTTCAAGTTGCACGAAACGTACGTGTTAAAGCGTTAAAGAAAGCGACCTTCATGACGTAATCTGCAACATATCGATTATCACATCCTATAGGAACTGTGAGAATTTGAATTTACAGCAAACATTGGGCAACTTATGTGAGCGTCATTGATATCATACCCGATATGTGTACATACCAGATATCCGCTGCTTGATATACAAGATGTTTCTTTTGTGTTTGGACAATCCTTTCGTATGCGCCGTATTTCGTATTTCTATTATAAATAGGCTAATTCGATAAAGCCGTCTTTACAAACGGAAGTAATAGGCTATTGTGAGCATTTGATTAACTGTATTGTATCACAAGATTAGGTTACTAATTTCAAGCGGGGCATAAATGCATATGTAAATGTTCAATGCCTGGTTTTGTTTAGGTACATACACACACGTGCATATATAAATACACACATGCATACTTACAAACACACATACCTAAATACATACATAAATATATACATACATACATACATAGATTCAAACATAAATACATACATGCATGCATACATACATACTTACATACATACATACTTACAAAAATACATACTTTCATACATACACGCCTAAAGGTGCTTAAATAGTCTTCCGTCTCGCATATCATCCCTTTAAGGGAGATTTTAAGCATCTCTATACAGTAAAACCACTATATTTTTCTGTGTTTAGTTAATACTAATAAAAATGTATACTACTTTTATTATGTATAATTTTTGCGTTCAGGATATATAGAGAGTATAACACACTTTTTCTCAAAATCCTTTGTTATCTAAGTTATAATTTCTTCCATGTTGAGGTAAACAGAAGCGCGGTAGTAACTTTTTGTAAGCCTCTTGTAATGCAAAAGTGTCATCTATTTTTGTACAGGCGACAAATCTTACGTATCAGGGAGTTATAAATCTCCGAATACGCCATATCTAACTGTGTTTGTATCTATTTGATTTATAATTGTCAGCATTTGTATTTGTTTCGAGAAAAGGAAATGTATGAAGTATGATTTTGTACCGTCATAAGGAACAGTCAATAAACATATCAATATCAATACATACATAAATAAATACATACATACAGTACCGACATTTAATTCCTGCACTTAATGCATGGACAGCCCGGGCATAATACACACACAAGTGTCAACACTTTTCCTGGGCATGGATACATGGATGACCTTACAACTGAAAGTAGCTTTGATTCACAATCTACGTGGTCATAGATATGTTTGACTTATTCTCTTTTTTGACATTTTACCAATGGGTGTTTGTACAACCAGGCACTGGCAGACGTCCGGTCGACTGGAGCAGGAATTAAATGCCTGTACTGTACATACATACATGCATGCATACATACATACATAAATACATACATACATACATACATACATAAATAATCACTACTAGGCAAATGTTGCCTAAGAGAGTCTTATGGCACCACGTCCGCATTATCGTGACACCGATCTTCTTTCATATACAAGTGTCCTGGGGCTATCTGTCATGGTAGATCAGATCAAAGGAGCCTTGTCTGAACCTTAACTCACGAAACACCTGCCCTCGATATAACACCTGAACAATGCTTGACCGTCTTTGAGATACCACCTACGGCACATCGTGTAGAAATGATTCTTTGAGCGTGATATCTTGGTCTTTGAATCTCTTCCCAAAGCAGGAAATAGAAATTTCAAGTAAACGCAATGCTGGACCGTCTTCGAGATACCACTTACGGCACATCGTGTAAAAATGCTTCTTTGGGCGTGATATCTTGGTCTTTGAATCTCTTCCCAAAGCAGGAAATAGAAATTTCAAGTAAACGCAATGCTGGACCGTCTTCGAGACACCAACTACAGCACATCGTGTAGAAATGCTTCGTTGAGCGTGATATCTTGGTCTTTGAATCTCTTCCCAGACCATGAGATACATGTAGAAACCTGAAGTTACAACATTTTAGCATCTCGTGTGGTCATGGAAACGTGACACGTTTTGAACAGTGGCAATCGAGTTCTTTGACAGCTTTTCTTTTAGTGCTTGGATATTTTCCCGGCGCAGATGTTTAGGCCAAAGACATAAAAGTGCAAATCTCATCGATATGGGTCGTGATATACTAGTAGCCGGAATGCATGCTAGATGTATTGTGACTGTATTCGAAGGGGGGGGGGGGGGTTGATACCTTCATGACATCTCTTCCTGCAACATACATTGTGTATATCATGTCCAACTTCTATTTCATGTCTATCTCATGAGGGAAAATTCGTGCATCTCCAATCATACCTACATATATTTTTATCAAACGAAGCCATGAGAGTTGCATTACGCACCATCTCCGGTCGGATAATAGAGAATGGGTAACATGCAAAAACTTTAGCAATTGTTGAAGAACGTAATACCAATTGTCAAATGGTAGCCAATAGTGTAGGTAAGAAATCTTCATTTGTTTGAATCATTGATATATGGAATATATTGAGAAAGTCTAGTTACTTATGATAAATATACTGTTGTCGTTTAAGGGTCACTGGAAATGTATATAGGAAATGTAAACCTTGCCGTAAGCCACGACGCATTAAATATTCTAGTAGCTTTTGGTAGCCAACTGGTTATTAGGACATGCATGCGCCTTTGTGACATTCAAGTCTTTTAAAATCTTTCCTTTTTGTCCAATTGTCTTTTAGTCTTTTGGATGGCCCTGTGCCATAGTATACCTGGGTGGTTTTATTGTGAGAATTACGGTACTAAAGGTAGTAAAGGCATGTTTGTATAGAGGTATGGCCGTTGTCTTTGCTTTTTTGGATGAACTCCTTTCTGTAAACCTCAGAGGGCTTCCTTGATATTAATTTATCTTGATATTAATTTGTAGAGTGATTATTTCTCATTTTCCGGTTCATGTTTTCTTTGAGTTATGTAATAGTCAATTACACGGTAGACGTTATGTTTCTTTATTTTTTGTCTTTCATTAGTATGTTCATTTTGTTTATACATTTTTGATATAGTACTTTGCGATGTATGATTTTGTATCTCGGAATACAGCCAAGTTTGATAATAGTATGAGTTGAGGCGAGGATGTGCCCATAACAGCAAAAAATGCAACAAGCAATAACACCCTATTAACCCTCCAATGCTGAGGCTACTTTAGTCCAAAGCACAATGATGCAAAGACTTTTGAAATCATTTAAATAAAACCATGGAATGTTAGTATTCATTCGATAACTCTTGCTGAGTACTCTCAGATGAGTACCCATGCGCCAGGATTCCAGTCATATTTCAGTTTTTTTGCGTAATATTGTATTGGCCAAATTAACCACCAGCAGCATAAGGGTTAAAGAAAACTAACAATGCGACCATATAATCTCCCATTGATTTTCGTTTATGCATAATTGGCGACAAAAGAAAAACACATTTTCAAAGGTCGTTCCCTGTATTGGTGTTAATGACGTAATAAAGTAACTTCATGACGTCAACTCAAATAATTGGTGTGTATAAGCGAGAATATCTTTGCAAAACACCTCGAACTATTGCGGAGAACTGAAGGAATTCCCATCTGCTCGTCAGTTTTCTTCATTTACACTGTTAATCGCATAGGTAAATGGATCGATTTTACCTACCCCACCTACATAGCGGTTAGCTTCTGTTGTGCGGCGGAATTACATGTAGATGATCATCGCCTTTAACACATAACGTTGTTCAGAGAATAGAAAATGGCACTTCAGAATGCTGCTGGAAGCGTCGTTCTCGGTAAAAGGTACGTTTTAAGTTTATATCAATTTACTGAGCCAAAATACACCCTGTTTCTTCACGCCTATTCATACCTTTCAGATATGCCCGAATTAGTGATACACTGTATTGGCTATCCCTATCGACTGTCCTAAAAATAGTACACAATTGTATGCAATTAAGGAATGATGAAAAGTAGTAGAATGTTTGAAAGTTGCTGATAAAAATGTGCAATAGCAGTATAAAATATAAACAAGGAACGTCTTATTAATCACATATTGCCTCAGGAAGAGGCAATGATGCCGGAGGACTAATGGCGCCTGCCTGCATTATAGCTAGGGCGAGAATATATGGCAAAGCAATATTGCTATAGGAATATTTTCCTTCGGCGATGTGTGGCTATAGCTGAGTTGCATGGCGTTTTAACTAGTTTCAATCCCTCACCACTGTCAAAGGTCCCGAGTTGGTATAGCCTCGTGGCGTGTGAGAAATCTATCATGAGAAAGCTATCATTACATTCGTGTTAGACGATATTGTTCCCCAGTGCTTTGGCGTTTGGGTGACATGCTAGTAGCAATTTAGCCTCAATATTGGCTAGAAGACTCTCTGATCATTTAGACTTTTGGAGATAAAATGAAATTGAAATTCAGATAATCAGCATAATTTATCTTTCTAATTTCATTTTGTATTCAGAATATTTAAATTTGAATCGCTTGATTTTGAGGTAAAAATGGACCCCTGATCTATATGATCGAAAAGTTAGCTTCATTTTCATGGTACCACAGACTAAATATTTCCTTGTGTATAGTAAAGTTGGCTGTGGGCGGCATGGCAAATATTTGTTTTTTATGAGATTTTCCCGAAATGAGTTAAGGCTATGGATATTCTTGTAAAATGACCGTACCGCGAGTAACCGAGAAAAAAACGAATTGCATATACAATGAAACATGATTATGCAACAGAATTGTTCACATTGGATGTTCCGAATTAGATCAGGATCATGTGAGATAGGAAATCGTGTTCACAAAAGGAGAATTTCAAATCAACGACGTAGTTTACATTTAGAGATAACACTTTAATTCCAGAAAACACAAGACTAAATAAAATGGCGAACTAATTACTAACGTACGATATGGCACTAGTGGAACACGTAGGCATATGGAAGGGAAGTAATGGTGAAAAAGGAAGTAATCAATAAAACCCTATTGTTGCTCCAGTAGCCAGGTCGGCTTTGTAATGGGTAGGTTTACAAAATAAAGAACATGTTATCATGACATTTCTTTTGTGTTACGTGCTAGCTCACTCCATCGATATATTAAGCAGTCCCACATTGCAGCTGCCCCGGTAGCCGAGGGCCTGAACTGATGGCTGAGTGGTCTAAAGCGTTGCCACTGACTTCTGGCTGTCTCTCACCGCTGTCCGGGTTCATCCCACCCGAGGAATGTGTGAAAGTTGCCAATGACTTGGGGTTAGGCGGTTGTTTTTGTGAGGCACTCCGGTTTCCACCACCAGTCATAACTGGCTAGTCAAGACTGAGGCAGAAAAAAGTGACGAAATTCCAAATTTCTGGTAGTCGATTGGTGCAGAGCATTGCAAATTAAGCGTTTCCTGTTACTCGCCGTTGCCAAAGCCCGGA
The DNA here is from genome assembly GCA_963942565.1 of Maea johnstoni. Classification (NCBI taxonomy): domain Eukaryota; kingdom Metazoa; phylum Annelida; class Polychaeta; order Spionida; family Magelonidae; genus Maea; species Maea johnstoni. The sequence goes on from OZ012685.1 coordinate 26,209,640, forward strand.
TTTGAATCAGGCTTAAGTTATATGCAAAAGTTATATATGTATATATATATATATATATATATATATATATATATATATATATATATATATATATATATATATATATATATATATATATATATATATATATATATATATATATATATATATATATATATATATATATATATATATATATATATAGACTGCAACATGGTGTTACAAACGTAACATGTAATGATAATATCAAGTCTGGAAATATATTCAAAATAAGCCTCACATTTCATAAAAAATGTGTGGTTTAAATAAAGGGAAGCGTCATCCGCACATTGTGAAAGTTTAAACTCTATATCAACCGCTATGTGTCCTTGATAGTTTTGTTGGCCCATATTCGTTTACGGTAGTTAAAATCCATGCAGCCATAACAAAAATGAGGGAGATACGTGTGTAGGATCCCCTTGACAGCAACCTCTAGACAGAAACGTGACCAGCTCGAATAACTTTTTAAAATGAACCCTTTTGTAGACTCCTTCTCTGCCTGTCTAGCGCATTACTTTATATACATGTAGTATACAGTATTTTGATTAAGAATTACGAATTGTGTCCCCTTTGGAATACAAGTTATTGTATCTGCCTTCTGTATGTCATTAGTTCACGCCAATGTTTATAAATATCATAAGATCAAAAAAATAGCAATGTGATAACCAGTGGCGTTAACACACTATGACGATGAAAATGTACTTTCATACATGTGGATTCAATTCAAATCAAATCTTTGAGAATTAAAAAAGTGGAATATCAATAACATCTCTTTTGGAATATGCTGAAACCGTGGTATTTCTTTTTAAAATTCATGTTATGTTCGATGATTGTATGATATCCCTCCATCGGCATATACACTCTAGTATTTTGGCCTCATATTGTACTTCATTCCACAAATATCGTAAATTCAACATTTACTGAAAAAATCTAAAGGAATTGCGTGCATTTATCAAAGTCAAAGCCTTCCTGGTATTAAAGAATCGTTCCCCAATCGCTCTCAACAATAGGTGATCCATCGATCGACCTTGTTTCTCTCAGTTTCGTTTCTAAAGCTCATCATCACCTATTATTGACATTTTCTCATTGTTGGAATCGTTAACGGTCCCGTTTTTCAGGCTGGTTAAGCCTTCAATCATTGACACAAGAACGTTCGCCTCACTCGCACTGCCCGGGGCATTAGCTAAACTGTTTCCTGTCCAATATCCTTGACGTTAGTTCAAATAGAACAATACATAACTTCGGAGACTAAGCACTACTAGAGTCAACCCATACTTTGTTTCAAATAGATTAGATACCCGAAAACATATTGCAGTAGATAGTGCCTGTGAAATACGACAGCTTTTCAATCTATAGCCACACATCATGTAAAGTTCTTATTCTCTTTATTTCCGCATTGGTGTGCAATTGTCCTATATGCATTAATTTTTCAAAAGTAACTTTGATGGATTTCACAATATGTCATATAAGTACCCACTTTCGCTCATTTGGAATACAACACGGCAAATAATAAATCAATTGACTATCAAAGTGAGGCGTTTTGCCATGAATCAGCATGAATTCATCTAGTCAAATATGCATGGCTATGCTACGGCTGCTATTGTATCAGCTACTAACTACTATTGCTGCTGCTACTACTACCGCTACTACTACTACTACCGCTACTACTACTACTACTACTACTACTACTACTACTACTACTACTACTACTACTACTACTACTACTACTACTACCGCTACTACTACTACTACTACTACTACTACTACTACTACTACTACTACTACCGCTACTACTACTACTACCGCTACTACTACTACTACTACTACTACTACTACTACTACTACCGCTAATACTACTACTACTACTAGTACTACTACTACTAGTACTACTACTACTACTACTACTACTACTACTGCTGCTGCTGCTGTTGTTGCTGCTACTTCTACTACTACTACTACTACTACCACTGCTGCTGCTGCTGCTGCTATTGCAACCTCTCCTGTTGCTGCTGGTTCTACCATTGCTATCACTTAAACAATAACAACGACAGCAACCACTACTAATGCTACTACTACTACTACTACTACTACTACTACTACTACTACTACTTCTACTACTACTACTACTACTACTACTACTACTACTACTACTGTACTACTACTACTACTACTACTACTACTACTACTACTACTACTACTACTACTACTACTGCTGCAGCAGCGCGAGCCGCCGAAAATAGAAACAACATCAGCAACATACATAGCAGAAGCAGAACTACATCGCTCTTTCTAACGCCATTTCAAATGGCTGTTTTGATGCTACTATTGATTCCTAATCTACCCACGGACACCAACCTGCGGAGATGCCTCGCCAACCATGTAAATAGAGCACTCTGTGAAATACTAGTATGACGTCCCTAAGGAACCAATGCACTAGCACGCGTACACTCTATTGTTTAGTCTTACACGGCCCTACAGTACAGTATCTATCGCTGCCCCCATGACCGAGAAGTTTATGGTGGGACTATATCAACCCTAGCCGGCTATGCAGCTATTGTCTGTAAGAGTGCATTTACCTCAGCAGATTTCTTAATCGACTTTGATAAGACAAAATCAATAGGCAAGCATCCAAAAGGGCCAATACTATTGACGTTTTAATTACTAATCGCCCAATTGATTACACCCGATGTTCCGCTGTTGTGTAAGGTCACACACATACACTATATATATATATATATATATATATATATATATATATATATATATATATATATATATATATATATATATATATATATATATATATATATATATATATATATATATACTTGATGTATATATATGTATATATATGTATATATATATATATATATATATGTATATATATATATATATATATATATATATATATATATATATATATATATATATATATATATGTATATATATATATATATATATATATATATATCTATATATATATATATATATATATATATATATATATGTGTATGTATTTGTATATATATGTATATATATTTATATATATATGTATATATATATATATATATATATATATATATATATATATATATATATATATATATATATATATATATATATATATATATATATATAAATATATATATATATATATATATATATATATATATATATATATACATATATATACATATATATACATATATATACATATATATACATATAAATATATATATATATATACATATATATATATATATACATATATATACATATATATACATATA